>CM035303.1:130330353-130387865 GCA_020226075.1 Hydropotes inermis
CTTACCAGTGGAAACGTTCCCCCAACATTATGCAGTAGGTGACATCTAGGGAGTTTAAATCCAGCACTTCTGCTCAAGAAGTTAGCACAACAAAGGGGACTTTGATGATGTCCAGTAGTTAAGACTTGGCCATCTAAATGCAGGGGGCACAGGTTCGGTCCCTGGTCAGGGAACCATTAAAGATAACACATGTACCCCAGTGTCCATTGCAGCACTGTTTGCAATAGCCAGGACGTGGAAGCAACCTAGAAACATTCCCCCAACATTATGCAGTAGGTGACATCTAGGGAGTTTAAATCCAGCACTTCTGCTCAAGAAGTTAGCACAACAAAGGGGACTTTGAGGATGTCCAGTAGTTAAGACTTGGCCATCTAAATGCAGGGGGCACAGGTTCGGTCCCTGGTCAGGGAACCATTAAAGATCACACATGTACCCCAGTGTCCATTGCAGCACTGTTTTCAATAGCCAGGACGTGGAAGCAACCTAGATGTCCATCAGCAGATGAATGGATAAGAAAGCTTTGATATATATACACAATGGAATATTACACGGCTATGAAAAGGAATGCATTTGAGTCAGTTGTAAGGAGGCGGATGAAAGTGGAGCCTATTACACAGGGTAAAGTAAGTCAGAAAGATAAACACCAACACAGTATATTAACACATATATATGCAATGTAGAAAGACGGTAACCATGACCCTATATGGAAGACAGCAAGAGACACAGATGTAAAGAACAGACCTTTGGACTCAGTGGGAGAAGGCAAGAGTGGGACGATGTGGGAAGATGGTATTGAAACATGTATGTTACCATATATGATATAGATCGCCGGTCCAAGTTCGACGCATGAAGCTAGGAACTGGGACAACCCAGAGGGATGGGGTGGGGAGGGAGGTGGGAGAGGGGTTCAGGATGGGGAACACACGTACACCCATGGCTGATTCATGCCGATGTTCGGCAAAAACCACTACAATACTGTGAAGCAATTAGCCTCCAACTAAAATAAAATAAATAAATAAATATTTTTTAAAAATGATCACATGCTTCCAGGTGCAGCCCCCCCCCCCCCAAAAAAAAAGGTGCAACATGAGAGATACACCTGAGAATTTGTTTCATTCTTGGAGCCAAAGATGAATAGGAAAAAAATACATGTTTAAGAGAACTTGTTCTAGCACTGTTTCCTATTTTCTAGACGGTAGACACTGTGCAACTCCTGTGATGACTTGCGGCTACATTTTCTTCTCCATAAAATTGAGTTAATAACGCTTATCTTCCTCTCAGTTTTTTTTTTCCCCCACTGCAAGAATAAAAACAGAAAATGCTTGGAAAGCACTATGTAAATTCCACAACTTTATAAAGATGAAAGGTAGGATTACTCAGTCATATTTTTACACTTCACTTGAAAGCTCAAATAAAAGAGTCCTTCCTATAAAGAGTGGTTCTACTTCTGCCTGAAATAAATTCTGATACTAGAAAGCATCAGATTGCTTTTTTTGTTAATGAGAAATGGGGGATAGCCCTGGTGGTCCCGTGGTTAAGACTGCCTTCCAAAGCAGCAGGTGTGGGTTCAATCCTTGGTCTGCAAGCTAAGAATCCACGTACGTAGTGGCCAAAAAAAAAAAAAAAAAGTAAAAAAGAAGACACATTGTAAAAAGTTCAATGAAGACTTTTCAAAATGGTCTGTGTCAAAAAAGATCTTTTAAGGAAATGGAGAAAGTTTCTTATAGTATTCCCTATTTCTGTCTCGAATACAAATGTGTGAGATGGACTTTTGTGTGGAAGGCGTTCTGCAAAGGGACCGATTCGATAGAACTTTGACAGTTATCCAACCACTGTGCTCGCAGTGCATTCTTACAGACTTCAGCCTTAACCATGCAGACAGATGAGCACCCCTGTATTTGAACTTTTAAGCTATGTGAGAATAAAACAGTAGGTGGATCCATTGAGGATTCATTCAGAGCTCAGACACTCAGTCATCTCTATTCTGCAACCCCGTGGACTGTAGCCCAGCCGGGCTCCTCTGTCCCTGGGGTTCTCCAGGCAAGAATACTAGAGTGGGTTGCCATTTCCTCCTCCAGGGGATCTTCCCAACCCAGGAATCAAACCCGAGTCTCTCGCATCTCCTGCATATGCAGGCAGGTTCTTTATCAGTTGAGCCACCAGGAATTTACCACAAATGTACATATCTCCTGATATCTTATTATCTTTAAGACTCATAATGTATGAAATTGCAGTATGTAAAACATGATGACCGGATCAAATTAAGTGTCCAAACCTATATGGCTGGTTACAGTTCATTTATGGAGAAGTGACCTTTTCATTTTATTTAATATTTTAGGTAGATATTAAAGCACTTATATAGATTTTTCTGATTAACATTTTTAATAAATTTTTTAAGAATAACTTATTTATTTTTGGCTGCACTGGGACTTCACTGAACTTCACTGGGACAGGCCCGTGCGTTCTGTGTTGGCGGCGAGCAGGGTCTCGTCTCTAGTTGTAATGTGCAGAATTCTCATCGCAATAGCTTCTCTTGTTGTGGAGTACGGGCTCTAGGCACCCCAGCTTCAGTTGTTTGGGCGCGTGGTCTTAGTTGCTCTGTGGCACGTGGGATCTTCCTGGACCAGGGATCAAACCCGTGTCTCCTGCATTAGCAGATGGACTCCCATCCACTCTACCAGAAGGGAAGTGCTATTTCCTACGTTTTGAAAATGTCTTTTGCAGGAGCAACATTTTTAAACTTCTGTTTCAGGGACACAGCATGCAACCTCGTCGGAATCTGTATGTGGTGGTGGTTCTTTTGAGGCTTCCTCGCCCGTCTTATACGCCACAAATTGAAATTACGAAAAAACATACTGATTTCCAGAAAGTGTTAAACATTAAAGACTTTTCTCCCCCAGTGTTTTGAATTTGAAATGTTGAGTGACTGCTCTCCTTTTTGAAGCTGTTTGTTTAGTGACATGTACACACCGTCAAATATTTGCCGCTTGATTGATACTCTTGCGAAAATAGGCAAAATACAATGGAATATGTGACTGTCAAATTTAGAGGAGAGGAAACAAGCATTGCAGTGTAAATTCCAGTTTGACGTTTTTTGGCGATGGTTTGAAAGGAAACAGTTTTCTAAATTGCTTTGAGCTCTTTGTGAGATCTCCCAGTAGCCCATGTAGCACGGTGTCAGTGCTGATTTCCAGATTCTGGATTGGGTGGTTGTTGTTTCGTCCCTAAGGCAACTCCGACTCTTTGTGACCCCGTGAACTACAGCACACCAGGCTCCACTGTCTTCCACTATCTCCTGGAGAAATGTTGACTGGGGTTTTGGTTGATTTACAAGACTGTTAGTTTGTGATGTATAACACTGTGAATCACTTATAACTATACGTGTAGCTACTGTTTTTTAGATCCTTTCACCCACAGGTCATTGCAGAGTATTGGGTAGAGGTCCCTTGGAGGTCCTTGCTAACTGTCTACATGTAGGCATGCCTGTATGTCAACCCCACCCTTTCCATTTATCTCCTCCGTGGGAAAGATCGAAGGTGGGAGGAGAAGGGGGCGACAGAGGATGAGATGGCTGCATGGCATCGCCGACTCAGGGGACATGAGACTGGGCAAGCCCTGGGAGATGGTGAAGGACAGGGAGGCCTGGTGTGCTGTGGTCCATGGGGTCATGAAGAGGTGGACATGATTCAGTGACTGAACTGTCTTTGCTTTCCCACCTTGTAACCATGTTTGTTTTTTGTGTGACTCTGTTTCTACTTCATATATAACGTGGATTTTTTTCTTTTTGTACTGCTTTTTTAAGATCCAACATGTAAGTGATAGCATGTGATATTTATCTCTCTCTGACCTCCTACACTTTGTGTGATAATTTATAGGTCCATCCATGTAGCAGCAAGTGGCATTATTTTGTTCCTTTTTTTATGGCTGAATAATATTCCACTGTCTATATGTACCACATCTTCTTTATTCACCATTCCTCTCTTGATTGACAATTTGATTGCCTCCATGTCCTGGTTATTGTATGTAACACTGCTGTGGACATTGGGATGCAAGTATTGTTTCGGATTATGGTTTTCTCCGAATATATGCTCAGGAGTAGTATTGCTGGGTCATATGGTAGCTCTATTTTTAGTTCTTTCCTATGACTGTGATCTTCTTTGGAGACAGTGCTTGCAGATGTAAGTTAATATGTCATGTGAGCATAGGGTGGCCTCCTCATTACTATGACTGCTGTCTTTATAAGAAGAGAAGAAATATAGAAACATACATGCACAGGGGGCCTTTCTAGGTGGTGCACTGTTAAAGAATCTGCCTGCTAACCCAGGGGATGCAGGTTCAATCCCTGAGTCTGAAAGATCTTCTGGAGAAGGAAATGGCAGCCCATTCCAGTATTCTTACCTGGAGAAAAGCTATGGACAGAGGAGCCTGGTGGGGCTACAGTCCATGGGGTCGCCAAGAGTCGGACATGACTGAGGGACTAAGCGCATGCCCAGAGCGGAGGCTTCCAGGTAGAAAGAGAGACACTCGAGGAAACTCATGTGATGATGGAGGCAGAGATGGGAGTGAGGAAGCGACGAGTCAAGGAAATGTCAGAGGCTGCTGGGTGGCAGGGGCAGAGGGATTCCTTGGATATTCCGAGAAAGGACACAGCCCCAGGGACACCCAGATTTCACACTTCAGCTCCAGGACCGTGAGAGAATGGATGCCTGTGGCTGATAGCTACACTGTTTGCAATAGATTGTTTTAGCAGCCACAGGAATCCAACGCAGTGGTTTTTATTTTTATTTTTTAATGCTTACCTCTTTTTAAAAAATAAATTTTGGCTCTGCCCTGAGACACAGGGGATCTAGTTCCCAGACCAGGAATAGAACCCAGACGTGAGCCCCTGCCCACACTCACATCCATTGAGTCACTGATGCCATCCTACCGTCTCATCCTCTGTCGCCCCCTTCTCCTTTCAGTCTCTGGGTTTCATGGTCGAACCTCTGTCTTGCATCTCCCTTCCCTGATTTCGTGTCTGGCTAGCTGTTTGTTTTTTTTCTTTTCCCACGTCTGTTTTTTTTTTTCCCCTATTTACCCCTGCACTGGCAAGACGGACAGTGGGAGGCGTTCCTTGGATCCGGGCTACAGAGCTCTGTGGGTTCTATTTAAAGTCTGATGTGCACCATTTTTAAAATCTTTCTTGAATGTGACAATACTACTTCTGTTTTAGATTTTGGGTTTCTGGCCGCGAGCCGTGAGGGATCTTAACTCCCTGACCAGGGGTCCAGCCCACACCCTCTGCATTGGAAGGTGAAGTCTTAACCACTGGACCACCAGGGAAGGCCCAAGATGTGTGGGTTTTAGTACTCCTTGGGCGCATCTGTCAAGAATCTCATTCATCCCCAACACCTTTTCTCTGTGCTTGGTTGTCCTGGAAATGCCATAGATCATCCGAGGAGACACATCCTAATGGATAAAAGTCAAGGTTTCCGTGGACTTTTTCCGTGGAGTTTTGAAACTGACGCATAGGCTGATACTTGCCATGTGACGTTGCTGAATGTATATATTTTTCTGATTCAGTGGGTCTATCTGTAAAAATTTAATGTTGCATATGCAAACATCCTTAATAGCTTTCCACCATGGCTCAATACCCATTCACGGATATGCTGTGACATCATTTTCATGTCTTTGCTACACCTGCGATGTCTCACTTCACTTCTTCCCTTCAAATTTCAGAAGAGATTTCTATTAATTTATTATAGCACTGCACAAATTAGGACAGATTGTCTTCCCACTCGGCCTCTGAGACTGTCTCCTGGGGACGCTTGCCACCAAGCACAGTGACACCACCTTCAATGATAAAGATGTTGAGCTTGATTTTAGATTATAACATTCTCCCAATAAACTGCATTTATGAAGAATTATTTTTTTGTCATTTTCTCTAGCCTGATGAGACCGGAATCATATTCTGAGTCAATAGAGCTAAGATTGAGATATAGACCTTTTCATAAAGTCTCTATTTGGTCCATATTTCAAATAAGCTGGCACATTGTCTTTGAAATTCATGCAAACCTGTGTAAGTTTCCATACATTTTATGTCAAACCCAGAAGCTAATCTCATTGGCAAATCACGTTGAAAATATGGAAGCAATCGCAATAAAAAAAAAAAAATCAGTAAGATACAAAAAAATGGACTAATAATTAAAAATAGCGAATGGCTATAGCATCCATGTAACTGGAAATAAAAGCATTCTAAATATTATTGTTTATTCTTTAGTAAAGATTTTTGTAAAGATTTTTTTTTTAATGTGAACCATTTTAAAAGTCTTTATTGCATGTGTTACAATATCGCCTCTATTTTATGTCTTGGGGTTTTTGGCCACAAGACAAGTGAAATCTTAGCTCCCCGTCCAGAGATCAAACCTGTACCTCCTGCGTTGAAAGGAGAAATCTTCAACCCCTGGACTTCCAGGGAAGTCTCCATGTTGTTGTTTGCAAGGGATTTTATTTATTCATTCATTTCTGGCTGTGCTGGGTCTTTGTTGGTGACTTCGGGCTTTTTCTAGCTGCAGCAAACCAGGGCTACTCTTGAGTAGTGGCCTGTGGGCGTCTCATTGCGGGGGCTTCTCTTGTCGGGGACCATGAACTCTAGGGCGAGCAGGCTTCAGCACTTGTGTCGAGGGGGCTCAATTGCTCCTCGGCATGTGTGTTCCGGCTGGACCAGAGATGGAACCCGTGTGCCCTGCCCTGGAGGGTGAAGTCTCAACCACAGGACTGCCAGGAAAGCCCCATTCTTGTTTCAGTTCAGTTCAGTTCAGCAGCACATTCATATCCGACTCTTTGCGACCCCGTAGACCGCAGCACGCCAGGCCTCCCTGTCCATCAGCAACTCCCGGAGTTTACTCAAACTCATGATGTCCATTCTTGTTTAGATGTAGTGTTTTCCTTTTTTTTTTCATTTATTTTTATTAGTTGGAAGCTAATTACTTTACAATATTGTAGTGGTGTACAGTTTTTCAAGTCTCCATTGACAGGCCTCTCCAGGTTAGAAGCTTGATGGTCCCATTGATGGTAAGGGAGAAGCTACCCAAGGTTGATGCTCACTTTGAGGGAATTTGGTTTGTCTGGGATGAGAGAGTTGGAAGGTACAGTCACGCTTATGCACAGAGCGGAAATGGGAGGGTCAAAGGAAGGGAAACACAGCGATGGGAATTGCCTCTGAAAACGCAGCTCACTGATGTCTCCGTGAGCTCTCCTTGGGCGTGACGTTTCACCCGCGGCTGGCTTTGTGACTCCATCACTCTCTGCTGCTGCATCCTCCAGAAGCCAGACATCCCTGGTCCACCCTCCTGTAGCCAGAGGCTGCCGTCGCAAATCCCTCTGCAGAATTAAAGCCACTGTCCACATACCTCGGGTTTTCACAGCTGCTCAAAACCCTTCATACCCACCCCACCCCCGCTCCAGCACAGTCTCCGAGGTTAACAGGGTCATGTCTCAGTTCTTTGGAATATTCTCCAAAATGATGTTTTTATTTCATTTCAAAATGGTGGATCTAATGGCCATAAATAAAGTTATTGTGGAGGAAAAAGCTTTGTGATGAAAAAGAAGAAAGTCTCACTGATTTTAATGG
Source organism: Hydropotes inermis (assembly GCA_020226075.1). NCBI lineage: Eukaryota > Metazoa > Chordata > Mammalia > Artiodactyla > Cervidae > Hydropotes > Hydropotes inermis. The sequence continues at coordinate 130,337,966 of CM035303.1, forward strand.
ATATGTAAGAACAGAGGACTGGGGAACTTCAGTGGTGGTCTAGTGGCTATGACCCCAAACTTTCAATGCAGGCATCCTGAGCTCAATCCTTAGGCAGGAATTATATCCTACATGCCTACATCCTAAGACCTGGTGCAGACAAATAAATGAGTATTTAAAAAAAAAATACAAAGGATCATCATTAAATTCAGAGGCTACTTCAAACTGATTCTCCATGAATATTTATTGAATGAAAGTCTGACATTTATTAACTCTTAATATATGTATGTGTATATATGTGTAGGCACATATGTATATATGTATGTTATTTATAGAAATTCTGGCTTAAATAACGTAGGCACATATGTATATATGTATGTTACTTATAGAAATTCTGGCTTAAATAATAAACTATTTTTTCTATATGTATGCATGTGCATGTACATGTATCTATGTTATATAAATTCCACTTTTAAATAATAGGATGATTAATAAATTATTAATTAATATTATTACTATAATTATTGATATAATTAATTACTATAGGTAATTATTTACTAATATGATTGAATATTAATAAATTAATTTAATATAATAATAATAAAATAATAATAGTAGGATACTTGCTTTAAATAATAGGATAATAAAAACAATAATTTTGATTTAAATAAATAAGTCCCTATTTATAAAGATTTCCCTGGTGACTCATATGGTAAAGAACCCACCTGCCATCTCAGGAGACATGGGCTCGATCCCTAGGTTGGGAAGATCAACTAACCAAGAACATGTATATGTATACATATATGGATTCATATACATATGTGTGTGTGTGTTTTATAAATGAACTCTGGTTTAAATAATATACCATGCCTACATATATGTATATGTGTACCTGTGCGTTATTTAGATATAATTCTTTGATTAAATAATGTAATTTCCCTTTTACATGTGTATTGAATATACGTATATATTCAATATATATAAATTTTGGTTTAAATAGTACATTATCCCAACATACAAAAATATAGTATTATATATAGATATATAGTTGTACAAAGTATATAGTAATCTGTCCTTCTCCAGGGAATCTTCCCAATCCAGGAATCTGCATTGTCAGGCAGGTTTTTTACCAGTGAGCTAGCTGGGAAGCCCCTTAAAGGCAGTTACTCCCGTTCAAAATCCACTTGAAAGATTCTCAGATAATTGTAACTACATTAACTGCAATATGGGCTTCCCTGGTGGCTCAGTTGGTGAAGAATCTGCCTGCAATGTAGGAGGCCTGGGTTCAACCCCTGGGTGGGGAAGATTCCCCTGGAGAAGGAAATGGCAACCCACTCCAGTATTCCTGCCTGGAGAGTCTCATGCACAGAGGAGCCTGGCGGGCTCCAGTCCATGGGGTCACAGAGACTCAGACACAACTGAGCAATTAAGAAAAAAAATTGCAGTATCCTTGAATATTGGAAAATTGTCCCTGAAGTGTTTGAAAATAACTTTGATGTCTCCTAGTTTGGTTGACATCTAAAGGCTTTGTTGTAAGCAAGGTCAGCTTGTCCACCAAGACCAGCAAGACAGCTGACTGCTTCCATGCTTGAGTTTGGGGGAAATGGTTACCATTGAGAAAGAGAAGACGTTTCTGGTGGTCCCGTGACCGAGACTCTGTGTTCCCAATGCAGGGGACCTGAATTCAATCCCTGGTCAGGGAACTAACTCCCACCTGCCACTGCTAAGACCCCGTGCAGCAAAATAAATAAATGTAAAACATTCTTTTAAAAGAAAGAGGGCATGCTTATGTACACAGCCTTAAAATAAGAGATCAGCATTCCAAATTGACCATGAAAAAAGAAAACTGAAGTCCTCAATTGCCAGGATTTGTTACTCTTTCTCAGGTGTTGGTGAACCATGGCCATCAACCAAGTCGAACCTGACGTCTAATTTATAAAATAACTGTTATTGGAAAATAACCCCAATTCGCTTCTGTGGCTTCATGAGACCTAAAGGAGCAGAACGGGGTCGTTCCAACAGAACCTGTAGGTCTGTGAAGCCTAAGATAATTATTATTTTGACCTTTTAAAAACCGGTTTTCTCACCCTGTCCTAGCTTCAAGCAGAGTGTGTGTCTATATTAAAAATGATGTGCTTCTTACATTAGCTGTCTTAGTGGAGGCTCCCGTGGTTATTGTTTGACAGTATTTTTGCATCAGACCATCGTGGTGTATGCCTTAAACTTACAGTGAGATACACACACACATATCATTTATTTCTCAATAAAACAAAACAAAACAAAACAAAAAAAACGTGCTGAGAGAACACCCAGTGGCCGTGGTCCACATTGAGACTAAACACTGATTTTTATATGCAATTACTATTTTCTTTAGAAGAAAATTTAAAAAAGCACAAGGATCATAATAATGACAGTAATAGCAATCATGTTTCTTTAGTCAGACAACACTGTGGTTTTGCATCTGGCATCAAAAAGAAATGACATTCTATCACTGGCCTTAAAGTCTTCCACTATTTTATAGGGAAAGAGCATATTCCGGGGACTTCCCTGGCCGGTCCAGTGGTGAAGACTTTGTCTTCCACTGCAGGGGATATGGGTTCGATCCCAGGTCAGGGAGCGAAGGTCCCACATGCCTCCAGGTCAAAAAAAAAACAAAGTATAAATCAAAAGCAGTATTGTAACTAATTCAAGAAAGACTTTTAAAATGCTCTACATTAAAAAAAAATCTCTTTTAAAAAAGAGCATATTTCATCTAAACATTCTGTACTTAAAATCAGATACAAAACCCTTAGAATTATGACCAAAGAAAGCAAAATTCCCATAGGTTCACCTAATTTTGGAAATAATCCAATCTGTATATATAATTCTTGCTGTGTGCATTGAAATGCATAGAAATGCTTTTAAATATGTTTTTAAGGGTTGAATTTGCACCTGGTTATGATATATGTGGAATTTCATGCATGGAACTCATTCTTTGAAACTAGTGTCTCTAAATACATGCAAGTTTGTAACTTGTAACTAGCCCTGGCTGGTGGTTAGCATAGGGTACAGCTCAGACATAGGATATTTTCATCACTGAAGAGACATTTCCACTATAAAGTACGTTTATAAAATGTAGAGAGCAGATTTCCGAAAGTTTCTAAAAGGCAAGTCACTCATAATTTTCAATATTGTGACATCTTTTCTAAAAGGAATATACTTTATAATGCATTTTTCAAACTCCACTCTCTAGCGATGTTTTAAGAATTACGACCATTTATAAAACACATGTGAGCACAATTGAAATCACAATGAGATTTCCTTTATTCGAGAGAAGATACATTTGATTTTTCTTTCCCCTCCACGGTCAGTTTGGAAATATGCATCTTCCGTATCTAGAGAGTTCATCTGAATCCAGAAAAAAAAAAAGAAAGGTTCAAAAGATGACCTTTTTGTGCAAGCTAACTTAAATGTGCTGGCATTATTGAAAGGTTGTTGTTGACCCACGAAAAGACGCCGGGATTCTTGGCCTCCAGAGGAGAAGAATTCAGTCCAGGGCCAGAGACGAGGCCTGATGGCTCAGAACTTTTGTGTAATGAAGTTCTATTAAAGTATAAAGGTGATAGAGAAAGCTTCTGACATAGGCATCAGAAGGGGGCAGAAAGAATACCCCCTACTAGTCTTCAGCTAGATATTATATAGTCACTAGCAGTCTGTTAATGAAAATAAAGGAAAGTCTTAAAACTCAGAATGGCACCAGGCCCCTCATCCATAAGATGTATGGATGGGATCATCTTGGCATGGCACCAGAGGATTCATCCTGGGCCACAAAACGACTGACTTGAATCTTATAGAAGGGCAGATTACCATACAAATAGCTTCGTTCACATAGATTAGGGAAACAATGTCTGAGTATACCATACTGGTTTGCCAAGTAGGTTCTGAGCCAATAGGCGGAACCAACTTGAAGACAGAGTCTGGGGTAAATGTGTAGCACATTAACATAGCTGAAGACAAACATTTCCATAAGAAAAATGCACTGGTTACCTCCAGGTTTGAGAAAAGTTCAGATGAAACCGGGTGTCATTATGGCAATACAGTATTTTAGGAGAAACCTCCTTTTAAATTTTTATAGAGAAGGGAAAAAAAATATCACTAGTTTGCTTCCTCCTGCCGCTTAAGAGAGATAGAAATGTCTGACACTTGCAGCCCATTTCCTCCATTTGGAGACCCCTGGCCTTCCTGCGTCTTACCCTCTCATTATCATATCTTAAGTTTTATTATTTCTGAGTCTGTCAGCTCAATGCAGAGTGAAAAATACTGGCTATCTTTTTTTCTCCCCCTTAAACTCAATAAAAGCTTATTAAGTGGACCCTTGAAGGCATTCATTAAATCTCTATGAGGCAGACCGCTAAGACTGTCGATACTCTGGTTATTGGTTTCTAGGGTCTAACTTCATATTTCAGAACTAACTTAATTTGTGTGCTCCCTGGACTGGGTTTTCAAGGGACAGTATCACTTTTCACACAGACAGAAGTGGAAACAAGTATCAGAAATCAATGGCCATTTTCATGCATCTCAAATAAGTGTTTGTCCTCTAGAAATCAACAAACCGCCTCAGGAGCAAACACTCAGTATAGACTCAGTAGACTCATGGGCGTCTTCCTGGGGGGTCGTCAGCGTTACTTGAAATGGAATGAAAATTCTGTTCTGTAGAACTTTCTTCGCTGCCTACTCATTTATTTTTTCCTAGAAACATAGTCTTCACTTATTCATCTGGTCGAGTCTTTTAGATGGACTTTAACCACCTTTCCATTATGCAAAAATCTGTCTCCTTGGGAATAAGGAAAGAGATAAAAATTGGGGGGGGGGAGGGGGAAAGCAATGATTAAAAAAATGTTCTGAGAAATGAAACTTCCCCGGTAGTCCACTGGTTAAGACTCCACACTTCCACTGCAAAGGTTCAATCCCTAGTCAGGGAACTAAGATCTCAGAAGCCGTGTGGCATGGCCAATGAAGAAGTAATAAGTTAAGCTAATGGGGGGGAAGAAAACAAGAATATAAAAACAAACAAACAAAACATACTCTAAGAGAGGATATCAATGTTTATCTAAGAATTGCCTTCCAGTTAAATCACTGACTTGATGATAGAAAGAACCTCTTGTTACTCCCAACACTACCAATTATTATAATATTACTTAAAATGAAGACTATTTTCAAGAAATGTTTTTAAAACATCTGTATCAAACTATGTAACTTATTCTCTCGCCTGGGAAATCCCACGGATGGAGGAGCCTGGTGGGCTGCAATCCATGAGGTCGCTAAGAGTCGGACACGACTGAGCGACTTCACTTTCACTTTTCACTGTCATGCTTTGGAGAAGGAAATGGCAACCCACTCCAGTGTTCTTGCCTGGAGAATCCCAGGGATGGGGGAGCCTGGTGGGCTACACTCCATGGGGCTGCAAAGAGTTGGACATGACTGAGCAAAGTTATTTTATAAACTAAAATATTTTTTAAATATACAATAAAAGATAGTTACTAATATTGATAAATTAAAATATAAATCTGTATCAATCCATCATGTTCTCCCTCACTCTTTTTCTCTCTTTTACATGAATAGTCTTGAAAAATACTGTCCGTGATTCACGAGACCTGCTCACGTTCCTGAGAACGTTTGCTGAAAATGATGACTTTTGAGCCACCAGAAACTGCATTTTGAAGAAACTTAGCAGAGGAAATTTGCGACACTGAAATCCAAGATCCACTCTCTCAAGGAACAAATGGAAACCAATCACTCGCCAGGTAAATTTCCTTCTACATTTTCTTCTTGCTCACATTGGTGGTCTCCTGAGTTCTTATCTCCGAGAGACAGCACTTGGCTAATGTTTTTATTTTTTACATTAAGTCAGTACTATCTGCTTTATCTCTGTTAACATTTTGTCAGGGTCTGATGCAGGTAACACTCTATTTTTAGTTCAATGGTGTAAAAGCTAACTAATTTGTGTGTGTGTAAATTGGGGCTTCCCCGATGGCTCAGAGGGTAAGGAATGCACTTGCAAGGCAAGAGAGACAGGAGACGTGGGTTCGATCCCTGGGTCGGGAAGATCCCTTCGAGGAGGAATTGACAACCCACTCCAGGATTCTTGCCTGGGGAATCCCATAGACAGAGGAGCCTGGCGGGCTATGGTCCACGGGATCTCAAAGAGTCGGACATGACTGAGCGACTAAGCATGTGTGCAAATTTGTATCCTTTGAATCCTTGGTTGTGAGTTGATAGCTGGTGTCACACAGAGTATAATTTAGCTCAGTTCAGTTCAGTGGCTCAGTCGTGTCTGACTCTTTGCGACCCCCTGGGCTGCAGCACGCCAGGCCTCCCTGTCCATCACCAACTCCCAGAGCTTGCACAAAGTCATGTCCATTGAGTCAGTGATGCCATCCAACCGTCTCTTAACATATTGGGCACCTACCGACCTGGGGAGTTCATCTTTCAGCGTGATATCTTTTTGCCTTTTCATACTGCTCATGGGCTTCTCAAGGCAAGAATACTGAAGTGGTTTGCCATTGCCTTCTCCAGTGGACCACATTTTGTCAGAACTCTTCACCACGACCTTTGCATCTTGGGTAACCCTACACAGCATGGGTCATAGTCTCATTGAGTTAGACAGGGGTGTGGTCAGTGTGATCAGTTTGTTTAGTTTTCTATGACTGTGGTTTTCATTCTGTCTGCCCTCTGAGGGATAAGGGTATATTTCAGCTTAGTATCCTAATTACACCAATGCCATTATCTCTCTAAATTAATTACTTAAGATGGCATCTGATAAAAAGCATTTATTGATTTAGTCTCATAATTCCTAGGACTGGTTTCAGCTTAAATGTAAGGAAGCAATGCATATCTTCAGTGTAACTTTCTCTGATCATATAATGCATGAAAATGGTTAGTTCCTTCTGATAGTACATATTGTGGGTTTTGTTTTCTTGTTAAATATACTTTTATTTTGAATTAAAATATTAGTATAGTATTAGTATATAATAAGTATTAGACTTAACAGAATTATCATGAAGATTCTTCAGCAAGTTCTCATAGACGTCAAGCCCACTTTTTCTTATTATTACCTCTGTCTATTAGCATGACACATTGGTCACAAGTAATGAGCCACTAACAGTCAATGCATTATTATTGTTACGCTATGGACTGTAGCCCACCAGGCTCCTCTGTCCATGGGATTCTCCAGGCAAGAATATTGGAGTGGGTTGCCATTCTCTTCCCCAGGAGATCTTCCCCACCCAGGAAGGAATTTTACCTCCATGCCATGACACCAATGTTTTTTTACCCCTTCCTGGAGCACCACACTTAGACTGTGGGTTTACTTGGTCATCAGACCCAAGAGAAAGCTCCAAATGCCCACGTTACACGTCCATATGTGAAGAAAGTTAACCGATAAAGGCACTTGGGGTGGAGAGAATATTTGAGGAGGGTTGTGGAGAGGGGCGTGTCTGTCATTACAAATGTGGATGCATTTCATCCAGGGAAGCACAAACCTGGTGGCTCAGATGGTAAAGAATCTGCCTGCAATGCGGGAGACCCGGGTGTGATCCCTGGGTCGGGAAGATCCCCTGGAGGAGGGCATGGCAACCCACTCCCGTCTTCTTACCCGGAGAATTCCATGGATGGAGGAGCCTGGTGGGCTACAGTGCATGGGGTCCCAAATAGTCAGACATGACTTAGTGACTAACAGACACACTGACAAGTACAGACCTAGCATGACCTGGGTGATGGCAAGAGTTTGAAGGAATGACACTGAATAATGCAGGTCTCCTTTTTTTTTTTAATGTTTATTTGGCTGCCTTGGGTCTTAGCTGACTCACTCTGCTTCTTCCTTGTGTTACGTGGGATGTTTTGTTGCAGTGCATGGATTCTCTAGTTGTGGCGGCCTTCGTTTGTCCGAGGCATGTTGGATCTTTGTTCCCTGACTGGGGATTGAACCTGCGTCCCCTGCAGTGGCAGGCAGATTCTTAACCACTGGACCACCAGGAAGTCCCCATGCAGGTCTCCGAAACAAGGACCACTCTGGATAACTCCAGGCTGATGGAACATGTTATAAATTCAGAGAGCATCCATAGGGACAACGAGGTGTTGGCAGAAACGCTGAGGGAGCTGGACTGGTGAAAAACAGGAGTTTTAAGAGCCGTGATCACCAGGCTCTGTGAGGCTAGGAAAGCAGTGTGATTCCCGAGCCACATGGTCAACACAGCTCACAGTCCACACTGCTCTTCCGACACCGTCTGGGCATGCCACAAGGCTCAAGCTCAAATTGTGGCAGATGTGTGAGATGGATCGTAGGTGTGTGAATGTGTTACCATAACAAGCAAGTAATCTGCAGTGGAAATGAACATGAGAGCTGTTGACGCAGATGCTGGCCCCCAGGGAGCGGGCAGAGTTGGCACGGTGTCTCAGTGATGGACTGTGTTTTTCTGCTAGCCTGTGACACTGTTCTAATCCATCTGTTGGCGTGGGTGGCCTGGGGCCAGTCTGAGGACAGGACCTGAGCCACTGGGATCTTTCTGTCCTCTGATGAGGACCACCTCCCAGGGCAAAGACACCAGGGACCAACAGAAGAACAAGGGAGGAGGTTTCCTCTTGGAAAATGGCATCTGGGGATCCTGCTTCCGACTCAGATAAAGAATTTCCACTGTCATCTTTCCTAATCACTTTGGGGTTTCATCTACACCTCCTCTCTCCTGCATGCACACACACACACACACACACACACACACACACACACTGTATTATCTCTCCATTGACCAGCTGTTGCTTCCAAGGCCCATGCAATTTAAAGTTGAGAACTTGCAGCCTCAAAATAGGAAAACCCAAATTATGGTCTTTCTTTTTTTCTTTCTTTCTCCCTTTCTCTCTTCTTCTTTCTGTCTTTCTCTGTCTCTCTCTTCTTTCTTTCTCTTTGCCTCCCTCTGTCCTTTCTTCTCAGTGAAATGTGGGAATTGTTTTTTGGTCGATAACTCATATCCGACTGCTTTGCAATCCTATGGATTGTAGCCCACCAGGTTTCTCTGTCCATGAGATTCTCCGGGCAAGAATACTGGAGTGGGTTGCCATGCCCTCCTCCACGGGATCTTCCCAACCCAGGGATCGAACCTGGGTCTCCCACATTGCAGGCAGATTCTTTATCATCTGAGCCACCAGTGAATCCCAAGAATACTGGAGTGGGTAGCCTATCCCTTCTCCAGGGGATCTTCCTGACCCAGAAATCAAACCAGGGTCTCCTGAACTGCAGGTGGATTCTTTACTAGTGAAACTACCCGGGAAGCCCATATTCCTCAAACTAGTGCTAACTAGGTCATTTTTCAAAACCTCATAAAATCATTGAAAATTTGACATTGTGCCCTTTTATTCTGCACATTTATTTAAAAGTGCATGCTAAGTCATTTCAGTCCTGTCCAACTCTTTGGGACCCTATGGACTATAGCCCACCAGGCTCCTCTGTCTATGGTATTTCTCAGGCAAGAATAGTGGAGTGGGTTGCCATTCTCTTCACCAGGGGATGGTCCCGACCAAGGGACTGAACCTGAGTCTCCTAGTTGGCAGGTGTATTCTATACCACTGAGGCATCAAGGAAGCCCCAGTATATTAACAGAAATTGGTACCTGCCTAACAAACACATACATGCACAGAATCAGCCATGGGAATAATTTTCCACACCTGAATATTTCCTTCCAGAACAGGTGTAGCTGAAGCTCATTTGTTGAAGCAGTCAAGGAAAACACTCTGATTGACATTTCTCAAAAAAGATCAGTATTTCTCTGGGGAAATATCAGTGCCGCTCACTGGGATCCATTTCCTCATAATTCCATGTCTCTTTTAAGCTCACTTTGCCTCTATAAGACACACTTGGGGATTTCAATTATATTTTGTTTATTTTCACATCAGGTGGTTTTTGAAGATGTTTGTTTATATATGTCCATTTCAGTGATTAAAAAAAAAAACAATGTAACCTTGTAATAGAAAATTTGAAAATAAGCTCAGCAGATGCTCATTTTATGTGTATTTCTTTTTTGAATTTTTCTTTCAGTTCCCCATTTTTAAAAAATTGAAGTGTGTTTAATTGACAATGATGTGTTGCTTTCAGCGGTACAGCAAAGTGTTTCACTTTATATAGGTGTGTGTTCTTTTTGATTGTTTTCCCTTAAAATTTGTTGCAAGATGTTGAATATTGTTCCCTGTGCTGTACAGCAGGCCCTTTTCCATACATCCCATGCGTACTAATTGACACCTGCTAATCCAAAACTCCAGGCTTCCCTGGTAGCTCCGTGGGTAAAGAAGCTGCCTGCCATGCAGGAGACCCTGGTTTGATTCCTGAGTGGGGAAGATCTCCTGGAGAAGGGATAGGCTATCTACTCCAGTCTTCATGGGCTGCCCTGCTGGCTCAGCTGGTAAGGGATGCACCTGCCACGCAGCCAGCCCTGGTTCAGTTCCTGGGTTGGGAAGACCGCCTGGAGAAGGGAAAGGCTACCCACTCCAGTGTTCTGGCCTGGAGAATTCCGTGTCCACACGTCTCTTCTCTTCATCTCCATCTCTGCTCCTGCCCTGCAGTGAGGTTGACCTGGACTGGGTGGGATTGGAAGGGCTTCAGGCTCCATAGGGAGGGGATTCATTTCATTGCATAGCAGTAAACCAACCACAGCACTGTGAAGGAACTATTCCCTATTTGCCCGGCAAAAAGAGAGAGCAGATAGAGAGAACGGGGGCTCCCCTGATAGCTCAGCTGGTACAGAATCCGCCTGCTATGCAGGAGACCTCGGTTCGATTCCTGGGTGGGGAAGATCCCCTGGAGAAGGGATAGGCTACCCACTCCAGTATTCTTGGGCTTCCCTGGTGGCTCAGGTGGGAAAGAATCCGCCTGCAATACAGGAGACCCCGGTTCGATTCCTGGGTCAGGAAGATCCCCTGGAGAAGGGATAGGCTACCCACTCCAGTATTCTGGCCTGGAGAATCCCATGGACAGAAGAGCCTGGTGGGCTATGGTTGTGGAGTTGCAAAGAGTCAGACACAACTGAGCAAATAAGCACATACCACACAGCGTGGAGAACAGACTCATGGGCACAGTGAGGGAAGGAGAGGGTGGGACAAATGGAGAAAATATTAATAGTTCAACTGATCGGCTAAGCGGCAGCAACACCACCTTGTATTCTTTGGAATCCTAACTCTGTCATGACAGTCACTAAAGTCTCTCTGCAGTGCAGGAGACATGGGTTCAATCCTTGGGTCGCAAAGATTCCCTAGATGAGGAATTGGAAACTCACTCCAGTGTCCCTGCATGGAGAATCCCAGGGACAGAAGAGCGTGGCGGGCTACGGTCCATGGGATTGCAGAGTCAGGCACGAGTTAGCCACTAAACAGCAACATACATCAAACATTAATAGCATTGACACATATACGCTACTGTGTGTAAAATAGCTAGTGGGACGCTGCTGAATAGACCGGGAGCTCAGCTGGGAGCTCAGTGATGACCTAGAGGGGTGGGCTTGGGGGCGAGGCTCAAGGGAGAGGGGAAGTGTATATCATTATGGCTGATCTGTGTTATTGTGTGGCAGGAACCACAGAAGGTTGTAAAATAATTATCCTCCAATTAAGGAATCAATTAGAAACACAAAGATAACAGTAACAGAGACCACAAAAAACCGTACAACAATATTTTGATAGATCGAAAAGGAAGAATTCAATTTCAACCCAAGCTGATTTAGGGTCACCTTCTCCCAAAGACGAGTCACCTTCTCCCAACCCCTGGTTAGGATGTATGGCTTAGGTTTACCAGAAGCCCAGGGCAAAATTTTCAGCCGTCCTGCGCTGTCCGATAGTCTTTTCAAGGCTCATGCAAATATCCGTGCTGGTTGTTTTCTCAAAGCCCAAGCCACTTAACAAAGTGAGTTTTATCAAAGGATTAAGCCGTTAATAAATGAAGAGTGTTTATCCGCAGGCGGGCTTCAAAGCCCGTTTTGATTGAGATGAGCTCTCATTTCTGGGTCGCAGCTGTCCTAGCCGGTGCTGGGGGAATTCACAGGCCAGGGTTGGGCAGGACTCCAGAGCACCGTGACAGGGGGACGTCCAGGCTGCCTGCAGGGCTTCACTGCAGGTGTTCCCTCCGAGTGTGGTTTAGACAGTCTCTGAAATGAATCTGGAGGAGAAAGGAGGCCACTTCTAGACCATTCCGTCTCCTTCCATTTCAGAAGCATTTGGGGAAGAATGAGCTGTTCCCCTTCAGCACAGAGGCTGTTACTGAATCGTTCCGAAATTCAGGAAAAGCAGGCCAGTCCTAATGATTTGGGAAAATCCTTCCATTGAGATGTAGGTCGAGCTTGCAAACAGCAACAAAAAAAGGCCTGGAGAGTAAAATAAATGTTAGCATCTGCCTGGTATTGACGAACCTACTGGCAGGGCTGCAATGGAGACACCACCATAGAGAACAGAGCTGCGGTCTGAGAAGAGGAAGGAGGGGGTGGGATGGAAGGAGAGGAGCTTGGAAACATACATTACTATATAAAGTAGAAAATAGCCAGTGGGAATTTGCCGTATGACTCAGGGAGCTCACCCTGGGGCTCTGTGACAACCTGGGGGAGGATGGGGTGGAGGGTGGGAGGCGGCTTCAAGAGAGAGGGGACACACGTACCCCTACAGCTGATTCATGCTGATGGATGGCAGAAACCAACATGATATTGTAAACCAATCGTCCTCCATTAAAAAATAAATACACAAATATATGGGGGCTTCACAGACGGCTCAGGGGTAAAGAATCTACATGCCAATGCAGGAGACGCCAGACATGTGGATTCGATCCCTGAGTTGGGAAGATCTCTTGGAGAAGGGAATGGCGACTTGCTCCAGTATTGTTTCCTGGAGAATTCCATGGACAGAGAAAATCACACAAATGCCACCACCCCAAAATAGAACCTGCAGTGACGATGGAATGCCAAATGGGCATTAGAGGATTATGGAAGGAAAGTGAAAGGGGTATGTGGGAATGCTTAGAGATAAAAGGATATGGAGTGGTTGTTACCATGATGATGGACCAAGACCAACCTCACCATCACCATTGGTAGTTGAGTGTCTCCTTTTAGTGGACAGAAAGCATCGTTGGCTCTTTGATTGGCTCTGGAAGGTAAATATGTGGGTAGCAAGCATACGAGTGATGCAGTGATACTACAGCAAACATGATGCAGATATCCTTAGAGCCACGGGCCATCCAAGAACAGACCGGCTATGTGGTCCCTGAAGTCACTGTGAGCTCAGTGATGGAAACACAGAAGATGTTTGTTCCTTCATTATTTGAGAGTCGTTAGTAGTTATTAGAAAGTTTGATTTCGCGCTTACATTTTGCTCAATTTTAAAATTATCCACAAATAGAGTTTGCGGTCTCCTGACCATCTTTTTTTTTTTTTTTTTAAATTTCGGCTGTGATGGGTCTTCATTGCTGTGCGGGGTTTCCTCTACTTGCAGCTAGTGGGGTCTCCTCTGTAGAGGTGACGTGAGGCTGTCTCTTCTTGTGGACTATGGTCTTGCGAAAGAATACGCCTAGAGAATCACATCAATGTTGCCATCCCAGAAAGTGGTAGTTGCGGCTCCTGGGCTTAGTTGCTGTGATGCAGGTGGGATCTTCCTGGACCACGGACGGAACGCATGTCCCCTACATCCACAGGCAGATTCTTGACCGCTGGACTACCAAGGATGTCCATCTCCCCCACCATCTTTATTTCAACATCTGGAAGGCAAGCTTCGGCAAATGGAGTAGGCAGAAGATAACTCTTTGACCATCTCTCCCTCTTTTTACGTTTTTATTGGAGTATGGTTGCTTGACAATAATCGGTTGGTTTCTGCTGTCTTTCAGAGCGCATTAGCTATACATAAACGGCAACCCACTCCAGTGTTCTTGCCTGGAAAACTGCCGTGGGCAGAAGAGCCTGGTGGGCTACAGTCCATGGGGTCGCAAAGGGTTGGACACGATTTGGCGACTAAACAGCAACAACATATATCCCATCTTTTATGGATTTCCTTCCCATTTAGGTGATCATGGCACTGTGTTCCATGTGCTCTCCAGTGGGTTCTGGTTAGTTATGTATTTTATGCATAGTGTCAGTAATGTATGTATGGGCAGGGAATTTACGGGAGAATGGATGCATGTATATGTGTGACCACCGAATCCCTTTGCTGTCCACCCGGAACTATCACAACATTGTTAATCGGCTATCCTCCAGTACAAAATGAAAAGTTCTTTAAAAAAAAAAAAAAAAGTAGTGTATAGATGTCAATCCCCGTCTTCTAATTGATCCCAAACGCCCTTGGTCCCTTGATATGCAAATGGTTTTTCTCTCCGTCTGTGTCTCTCTTTCTGCTTCACAAATAAGTTAGTCTATACCAGTTTTTTTTTCAGATTTCACTAATATGTATTCATATATGTATTTGTTTTCCTCTTTCTGACCTGCTTTGCTTTGTTAACCATCTCTTGATCAAAATGATGCTTAACCATTGATGCTATTAATACCTGGGAATGAAATACTCAATTTGGAAAGATCACTTTGGAAGATTGCCAGTGTAATTTTGAGCTTTCTTCTTGTGTGTGTATGTGTGTGTGTGCTGACTTCATGGATATATATATTTTTTATGCGAGGACTGGAAATAATTGCCTCTCAGAGTGGAAGTCTTAGTCGCTCAGTCCTATATGACTCTGAGATCCCAGACTGTATCGTCACCCAGCTCCTCTGCCCACGAAATTCTCCAGCTAAGAATGCTAGGCTGGGTACCCATTTCGACTCCAGAAGATCTTCCTGACCCAGGGATTGAACCCGGATGTCCTTCATTGCAGGCAGATTCTTTACCCTTTGAGCCACAGTGGAAGCCCAAACTCACCAACTAGACAAGTTTTCTAGAAATGGATAAAGTCCTTGCTTTAGTTGAAAACCACACCATTGTCTAATAATTTTTTATTTATTTATTATTGCCTAAACGTTATTCTGTTTAATCATTCACCCTCGATACACTCACATTTTTGTTTCTGTTGATAATAATAGTACACTAGATGAGAAAAAAAAAACACACACACACATCCAGAGACCAGGTTTTCAACCACACGTGCAACTTAACATCATGCTTTCCACATATATTTCTGCCTGAGTGTTGTTTTGTTTACTTGGGTGCATGGGGGAAAAAAAACCGACTGATGAATTTTGAAACCGATAGTGGCAAGACCAAGTCAGCTTTATAAAGCCAAGGCATCACACATGTGTGCTAAGTCGCTTGGGTCGTGTTCGATTCTTTTCGGTCCCTTGGACTGTAGCCCGCCAGGCTCCTCTGTCCGTGGGGATTCTCCAGGCAAGAAGACTGGAGTGGATTGCTATGCCCTCCTCGAGGGAATCTTCCCGATCCGGGGATCAAACCCGTGTTTCTTACCTCCCCTGCATTGGCAGGCAGGTTCTTTATCCCTAGCACCACCTGGAAAGCCCACAGTATAGCACACCTCGTTAATAATTTCAAGTGGTTTCTCTAATACCTCAGTAGCGAGGACCTATCACATCTACGACTATTTATTTTATTTCAGAAAAATTTGAGTTGATGTTTCCCAGTGTCTCATGTGTCCTAGTCAGCCACCTGCTACACCAGCTGTTTTCAACTGACAGAGCTGAGATGAAAAGCCTGCAGAAGGCTATTAATGCATAATGTTCTCTACTTGTAAGATCAGTTACTAAATCTTAACAGGTTTAGGCCTCACAGAAACCAGCCCATGCAAAACCCAGCTTCCCTTATGAGGCCATGTTATCAGAATTGGGCATTCCCTGGTAGCTCAGTTGTTGAAGAATCCGCCTGCAAGGCAGTATATCCAGGTTCAATCCCTGGGTCGGGAAGATCCTCTGGAGAAGGGAATGGCACCCCACTCCAGTATTCTTGCCCGGCAAATCCTATGGACAGAGGGGCCTGGTGGGCTACAGTCTGCAGGGCTGCAAAGAGTCCAACATGACTGAGCTAATATATATATATACATAAGGGCCAATATGGTTCCCAGGTGGTGGTAATAGTAAAGAAGCCACTTGTCAATGCAGGAGATATGAGAGGTGCGAGTTCAATCCCTGGGTGGGTAAAATCCCCTGGAGAAGGACTTGATAACCCACTCCAGCATTCTTGCCTGGAGAATCCCATGGACAGAGGAGCCTGGCGGGCTACCTAGACAGGGTCACAAAGAGTCAGATGTGACTTAGGAACTAAACCATCACCACATCCTTAGAATATTCTATGGCTTTCATGGCTTAAAAATAATTCAAGAAAACAGCATGGTCCTGAGAATGTTACATTTTTTGTATAAATAAGGTACTTTTATCACATGCTTTGGGCTTCCCTGGTGACTTAGGGGTAAGGAATCCACCTGCAATGCAGGGGACTCAGGTTCAATCCCTGGATCGGGAAGATCCCCTGGAGGAGGGCATGGCAATCCACTCCAGGATTCGTGCCTGGAGAATCCCATAGACAGAGGAGCCTGGTGGGCTACAGTCCATGGGGTTGCAAAGAGTAGGATGTGACTTAGTGACTGACCATACACACAACCATATGATTTTGAGCTATTTACTATTTTGCAAGTCAATACATTTTGTTGTTGTTGTTTAGCATGCTTTTGAAGTGTTATGCTAAAGATTCCCATCCATCTTGGTAAAAGATACCCATTCATTCTGGCACGACTGAATCAACTTAGTATGCATGCATGTACACACGCACCTCTGCATACCTGACCCTGGGTGTATCTCAAGATAGCTGTTGTATATTTTTCTAAAACTTTTTATTGTGCATTGATCTACAGCCAGTTAACAATGTTGTCTTAGTTTCAGGTGGACAGTGGAGGCACTCAGCCATATATGTACATGTATCCATTCTCCCCCAAACTCCCCTCCCATCCCGGCTGCCACGTGATGTTGAACAGAGTTCCCTGGGCTGTCCAGTAGGTCCTTGCTGGTTCTCCATGTTAAACACAGCCGTGTGTCCACATCCATCCCAGACTCCCTGACTATCCCTTCCCCCATCCTTCCCCCTGGTGACCATCAGGTTATTACAGAGTGTTAAGCAGCGTTCCCTGTGCTGTCCAGCAGGCCCTTGTTGGTTAAATAAGGACTGTTTAAAATCCATGTTAAATATACGAGTTTGTAGCAAACATACAATTTAAAAGCGACCGCTAATCATTGTGATCTGCAGCCCATTGCAATGACTCATAAATTTCTTGTGAGTGAAGACAAGAAAGGGTCTTGTCTTAGATTTAAGACCCTGAGATCTAAAATCTTCAGCTGGTGGGAAGTCCCTGGGAAAAATTTCAGCATTTGTCTCTCTCCACATAAATGGCCCTAAATGTCCTTTCTCGCCATCCTTGATACGTTTTGCATCGTTTTGCCTGGTACTGAGACAAAGTGGGCAGTTATTTGAAGCGCTTGACGAAGGTGGATGAGAACGCTGAAGAAATAGGACAGCGCTGGATGATCGCTTTCTTATCACATGATCCAGACTTCCCATTTTAACGGGTAGGGTATCATCCTTCAAGGGTACACTCTTTATCTTTTAAAATTTATTTTCACATGTTTATTGTTTATGTTAATGTCTCTGGAAACATAAATTTAAAAAAGAAACAAGTTGCTTGACAGTGTTGTGTGAGCTTCTGCTGTACACAAAAGTGAATCAGCTATACCTGGACACAGGTCCCCTCCGTTTTTGGGTTTCCTTCCCGTTTCGATCACCACGGAATAGTGAGTTCTCTGAGCTACACAGATGAACCTATTTGCAAAGCAGAAGTAGAGACAGAGATGTAGACCACAAATGTGCAGACACCAAGGAAGAAGAGGAAGGTGGGATGAATTGATTCCACTGTTTATTCTAAGCATTTCCTTTGTAGAGTTTTTATGCTAAAGGTGCTTGCAACATGTCTGGGATGTGGGGGAGCATTAAGTGCTCTTTTGCACAGACCCTGTGTTTCTCTGTCCAGAAGCAAGATTTTTGCTGCATTCTTGACCATTCCTGTAACAACTTGCAACACATTTTGAGGAGCTGCCTTTTAATTCTGTGCTTTAACAACAGGGAAAATCACATCTTCCAATTCTACTTTAATACAGCGTGTTATGTATTCTAACATAGGTGTGTATTTGTACCCTTAATTCTTTCCTGCACGTTTATTACAAAATATATACATATTACATACACACATATATGCACGCAGTGTTACGTGTGTATTCTTAGTGAGAATGGTACAGCCTGGCTTTTATCTTCAGTAATGGTGATGTTTAGCCTCCATCCATAATGTATATATTGTTACTTTCTTCCTTGCCTTTATCTTTCTGTCACGGAAGCAGTAAACTCTTGTGGGTTACCACTAGGGACCCTAATAATGCAATATAATATAGATGTCTGTGTACTTGTATATATATATATATATATATCTCATATACAATATAGGTATCTTATGTATATACTGTTGTATATGTGTACATGTACATGTATATATGTATACTCATTTATATATAATCATATATAAAAATACATATACTCGTGCATATATAATGTTTGTGCGGTTTAGAAATGCCTTCTCAACTATATCAGTGAAAGTGAAAGTTGCTGGGTTGTGGCCGACCCTTAGTGACCTCATGGACTATACAATCCCTGAAATTCTCCAGGACAGAATACTGGACTGAGTACCCTTTCCCTTCTCCAGGGGATCTTCCCAACCCAGGAATCGAACTGGGGTCTCCTGCATTGCAGGGTTATTCTTTACCAACTGAGCTATCAGG
Source organism: Hydropotes inermis (assembly GCA_020226075.1). NCBI lineage: Eukaryota > Metazoa > Chordata > Mammalia > Artiodactyla > Cervidae > Hydropotes > Hydropotes inermis. Next base: position 130,356,742 of record CM035303.1, read on the forward strand.
GAAGCCCAAGTATATCAATTTATATCACTAATTTAGCATATCTTACTAACTTAGTAAGAGTACTATTACTGTTGTTGTTTTTTATTTGCTCAGTCATGTCTGACTGTTTCCGACCCTGTGAACTGTAGCCCACCAGGCTCCTCTGTCCATGGGATTCTCCAGGCACGAATACTGGAGTGGGTTGCATTTCCTCCTCCAGGGGATCTTCCAACCCAGGGATCGAACCTGCGTCTCCTGCTTGGCAGGCGGATTCTTTATCTCTCAGCCATCAAGGAAGGCCAATATAACCCCCTCCAGTATTTGTGCCTGGAGAATGCCATGGACAGAGGAGTCTGGTGGGTACAGTCAATGGAGTTGCAAGCGTCAGACAAAACTTAGCAACTAAGAAGAGAGAGTAATATATAGAGATATATCGAGGTTTATTTATATAGAGGTAATAGGGAGAGAGATTACTTGGGGAGAGTTAGTGATATATAACATGTATTAACAAAAGAGATTTAGTATTTATTGCTCAACTGCTTGGATATATTTATAATTTTAATTTTTCATTTCAGATCTATCACAGGGCCATGAATAGTGAATGCCACAAGTTCCTAAAGAGAGATTTGTCTCCCTCCTGCCCCTAGACCAGCTTATAAACCACTTGTCTTTCAAGTTTTGAGTTGACTTGATTCGTTCTGGCAGTTCCTTACCTTGTCACGTTGCATTACCTGCAAAATCAAGTCCAGACGATTTGAGGAGACGTCACACGCTCATCAGGGACTCATTTTTTTTTTTATGCAAACATTTGTCTGTGGAAGCTGTGAGGCTGCTGAGTGGCTTCTGCCTCACATGCACGAGGACGCAAAGGCAGCCGCATCATGCTCCTGGGACTGGCCTGGCATTTCTCAATTGTTAGACCGGCCGTTTTTATTCCCAAGAAAGGTCCCGGTGACCTAGAATATGTTTTCTAGATGTAACCCAAAAAATGCATTATTCACATGAGGGAAAGTGAGACACGCTCTTAATCCATCATTCTGGCTTAACTGTTTGCATTTTTTTTTATTAATTTTTATTGGAGGATAATTGCTTTACAATGTTGTGTTACTTTCTGCCGTCCAACAAAGTGAATCAGCTGTGTTAAAAGTGTCAGTTTGCTCAGTCGAGTCTGACTCTGCGACCCCATGGACTGCAGCCCTAGCAGGCTCCTCTGTCCCTGGGATTCTCCAGGCAGGAATGCTGGAGTGGGTTGCCATGTCCTCCTCCAGGGGGTCTCCCCGACCCAGGGCTCGAACCTGGGTCTCCTGCGTTGCAGGCAGATTCTTTATCTTCTGAACCGTGATGGAAGCCCTATATGTATACATATAACCCCTCATTCTTGAACCTCCCTCCCACCCCTCTAGGTCATCACAGAGCCCCGACCTGAGCTTCCTGGGCTATACCAGAGCTTCCCAGGAGCTATCTATTTCACACGTGGTGGTGTGTATGTCCTGGAGAAAGAAATGGCAACCCACTCCAGTACTCTTGCCTGGAAAATCCCATGGACGGAGGAGCCTGGTAGGCTACAGTCCATGGGGTCGCAAAGAGTCGGACACGACTGAGCGACTTCACTTTCCTTAGTGTGTATGTCAGTGATACTTTCTCAATTTGTCCCGCCCTCTCTTGTTTAGGTCCCAGTTGAAAAGCCTATGATTCTAACTCACTTGAAATGAGAAAGGGAAGCTACCTTCCTGCAGCCATGATTGAATGCTCAATGATGCGAATAAGTATGATTGAAATGTTTGTGTGGTCTTGGATTTCTTTCTGCAGAGTTTTACAGTTTTATGAGTACACGTCTCTCATTACCTCCTCAGGAAAGTTTGTTCTGAGGTATTTTGTTCTTCTTGATGGAACGGTAAGTGGGATTGTTCCCATAATGTCTCTTTCTGTTTGTTATGACTGTATAGAAAATGCAATAGATTTCTCTGCATATTAATTTCGTAAACTGCAACTTTACCAGATTCATTGATGGGCTTCCCTGGTGGCTCAGCTGGTAAAGAATCCGCCTGCAATGTGGGAGACCTGGGTTTGATCCCTGGGTGGGGTAGATCCCCTGGCCAAGGGAAAGGCTACCCACTCCGGTATTATGGTCTGGAGAATTCCATGGACTACAGTCCATGGGGCTGCAAAGAGTCAGACATGACTGAGCAACTTTCACACTTAAATAATTTTAGGGTAGCATCCTCAGTATTTTCCATGCAGAGTATCATGTCATCTCAAACACGGACAGTTTTACTTCTTCCTTTCAAATTTGGGTGCTTTTTATTTTAGCCGCTGCTGTGTCTAGGACTTCCAAAGTGATGTTGAATAAAAGTGGTGACCGTGGGCATCCTTGGCTTGTTTCTGATCTTAGAGGAAATGCTGTCACATTTTTACCCTTGAGTATGATGTTAGCTGTGGGTTTGTCATATGCAACCTTTATTATGTTAAAGTATATCACCTCAGGGCCTACCTTCTGGAGAGTTTTTGTCATTACTGGGCACTGAATTTTGTCAAAAGTTTTCCTGCATCTATCGAGATAGCCCTGTGTATTTTTTTACTCTGTAATTTGTTGATGTGATGTGTCACACTGATTATTGAGGTCAGTTCCCTTTATGCCCACTGTCTGGAAAGTTTTTTATTTTTTTGCCATAAGTGGATGTTTTAGAACTGATGATTCTTTGACGGGATTGGTCTAGGATTCTTTGAAACCTATCGAACCAATTAGATCCCTTATTCTAAACTTGAGTCTTTATTATTCAGACCAGGTCTTCGTTAATGATGGATAGTTGCTGTTTTCACTTTCATAGTTGGTGGTCCAGTGGCTAAGTCTCCAGGCTCCCAATGCAGGGAGCCCAGGTTTGATCCCTAGTCAGGAAACTAGTTTGATCCTCCATGCCACAACTGAGAGTTCACATGAACTTTTAATGAGCTTTTCATTGAACCATCTCAGCCTTGCTTTCACTGAATAAAATATGTTGAACCTTTGTTGTGTTTCATTATGAGTTCCTTTGCAATACTTAGATATTGACATAAAAGCAAGAAATCTGATTGGAATGTTGGCTTAAGAGAGAACATGATGAAAATTTTGAACTGTTACTAGTAGAACTTTGGTCTTTCCGTTTTCAAAGACTGTATAAGAAGTGTCTAAACGACTGATCTTCATTACAAGTCCTAACAAGAAGGATTCATTTGTAAATGTGAGAAAAACTTGAAAAAGGTGGCGGAAAGTGGAGTGGGGATCAGAGGTAATAAACATTGGTGGTTAATTATCACAAATGAAAGAGTGAAACTTTTTATAAAGCAAGGAAATCAAGGAGACATCTCCAATCTTCCTTCAAGAGGCATTTCATTCAAAAAAATAATTTTACTGCTTTTCATTTCCACTCTTTTTCACTTCCTTACATCCACTTTCAAACCAAGTATTGGTTAAAAAGTGTTCATTGTTAATCAACAATGTTGATTGCTTATACTGTTTACAGTGATTTCATAGTCCTAAGTCATATATTTCCCCTTGAATTTGAATTTTATTTTGCCATGTTTACCTCCTGTATTAAAATTTCTAAAACCTAAGTCCTTAACCCTTTGATGAATTTTTAATCAGCTAGGTAACCATGCCTCATTAATCTTGTAATGTCATTTCAAATTAATAATGAACTAAATGAATAGACATATGTAAGTTGGGTTTTTAAAATTTTTATGTATTTTTGTTGACATAAAATTGACATGTAACCTTGTATTAATTTCAGGTATGTGTGTATACACATGCACGCTCATTCATGTCTGATTCTTGGCGACCCCATGGACTGTACCCCACCAGGCTCCTCTGTCCATGGGGTTCTGCAGGCAAGAATACTGGAGTGGGTTGCCATTTCCTTCTCCAGGGGACCTTCCCAAACTAGGGATTGAACCCATGCCTTCTGCACTGGCAGGGGAATTCTTTAACCACTGAGCCACCGGGCAAGGATATAATTTCAAGTATACAACACGGTGATTCCCTATTTGTATATATTGTGAAATGATCACCACAGTAAATCAAATTAACATCCATCACCACCTACAGCTACACTATTTTTTCCTTGTGATGGGAACTTTTAAGACGTACTACTCTCTTAACAAAAATATACAATGCAGCAATATTAACTGCAGTCACCATGCTATAACCTTATATCCCCAGAGCTTATTTATCTTATAATTGCAAGTTTGTCCCGTTGAAAGTGAAGTGAAAGTTGCTCAGTCGTGTCTGACTCTTTGCGACCCCATGGCTATAAAGTCCCTGGAATTCTCCAGGCCAGAACACTGGAGTGGGTAGCCTTTCCCGTCTCCAGGGGATCTTCCCAACCCAGGGATCGAACCCAGGTCTCCCAACATTGCAGGCAGACTCTTTACCAGCTGAGCCACAAGGGAAGCCCCAGTATGTCCTGTTGGGTCACATTTAAATCCAATGCTCGAGCAATTTGGTTTTTCAATGACCCCGAAGAAATGTTACACGTATAATTTAATGATACTGAACGTTTTAAGAAAAGTGAGAACCTTGTATAAGGATTGGGGGAGACAGATTTTCTTTTTACTTCACATCAGGATAGCAGCTTTATTTTTGATGAAGCTATTAGAGAATGTGATGGGGCTTTTTTTTTAATTGCCATATCTTTCCTTTATGATGTTGTGTTAGTTTTTGCTATAACAATGATGTGAGTCGGCCATAACTATACATATGTCCCCTCTTTCTTGAGCCTGCCTCCCTCCCCCATCCCACGCCACTAGGTCATCACAGAGAATCGAGCTGAGTTCCCTGTGTTGTAGAGCAGATTCCCAATAGCTGTCTATTTTACACATGGTCATATATATATGTCAATGCTATTCTCTTCTTTGTCCCACCAGCCCCTTCCCCCACTGTGTCTACACATCCGTTCTCTATGTCTGCAACTCTGTTCCTACCCTGCAAATAGGTTTATCAGTAGCATGATTCTAGATCCCACATATATGAATTATTATGCCATCTTTGCGTTTCTCCTTCAGAGAAATTTTCTAACTCTATGGCAACCAGGATGGTCGACACTTATCAATGACAAAATCCTTGTTTTATTTAAAATAAATTCTAAAAAATGCTTCAGGCTTCCCCTGTAGCTCGGTCGGTAAAAAATCTGCCTGTAATGCAGGAGACCCGGTTTGATTCCTGGGTCAGGAAGATCCCCTGGAGAAGGAAATGGCAACCCAGTCCAGGATTCTTGCCTGGAGAATCCCATGCACAGAGGAGCCTGGCACGCTGCAGTCCAGGGGTTGCAAGAGTCGGACACAACTTTGCGACTCAACCACCACCACCGCTAAAGAATGATTATGAGCAAAATGCATGATGTCCGTGGACTCCACGTCTACACATCTCTTCTCTGCAACTGGGACGTGGCTTTCCACTTAGAAACGTGGGTAGAAACCCCTCCCTTTGCCCGATGTCCCTTGGTGGCTTTCTGTATGTGTTCAAAGACTTCTAAGCCAGTAGGTGGAATCAGGAGCTGAACCAGAAAACTAAATCACCTGGAAAAAGAAGGAGCAAGAAGAGCTCTCTGTCTTACTGGGTACGTGTCACACAGGATGTAAATTCCAGAATCAACAAATAGGTGGTTGTCAAAATGTGTCACTTCTCTGCAGTGGCGGGCTGACAACGCGTGAGATATTTTAGGTGTGTTTTGACAACAAGGAATAATGAACCATGGTGGTTGCATGTGAGAAAGATTTTTTTTTTTCCTGAGAAGATCGACCGGCCCAGATTTCCTCTGTAGGCAATGCTATTATCAGCAAAGGCCCTTCTTCGTCCAGATACGTTGTCATGAGGCTTGTTTAAGGAGTAGAGCACCAAAGAATTGATGCTCTTGAACTGTGGTGTTGGAGAAGGCTCTTGAGAGTCCCATGGACAGCAAGGAGATCCAACCAGTCAATCGTTAAGGACATCAACCCTGAATATTCACTGGGAGGACTGATGATGAAGCTGAAGGTCCGATACTTTGGCCACTTGGTGCAAAGAGCTGACTCACTGGAAAAGATCCTGATGCTTGGAAAGATTGAGGGCAGGTGGAAGGGGGCGACAAAGATGAGACGGTTGGACGGCATCACCTACTCGATGGACACGAGTTTGAGCAAGCTCCGGGAGACGGTGAAAGTCAGAGAAGCCTGGCGTGCCGAAGTCCATGGAGTCACAAAGAGTCAGAAGCAAGTTAGCGACTGAACAATAGGGACTTGCAAAGATGTCTCCCTTCTCTGCCAGCAACTGCCAGCCTGCATAGATGCACAGAAACAGACATCCAGACTTTAATGGGGGGAAGGATAAACGGCCAAGAGAGATTTTGCAGTTGTGGTTTTCACAGCTTTTCTAGAGATGATGTAAAAATCAGTATGTGAGTCACACGAGATAGGTCTTTCATATATCTTAGATTCTACTGGACATACTTTAGAAATGAACTTATTTGCAAAACATAAACTGACTTACAGATAGGAAGTGAACGTATGTTTGGCAAAGTGGGAAGGGATAAATTGGGAGACTGGGATTAACATGTACACACTACTGTATGTAAAATAGGATTTAATATGTAGCATAGAGAACTCTATACTTAATATCTTGTAATAACCTATAATGAAAACAAATCTGAAAAAGAATATATCCATATATTTGTGTGTATATATATATGTGTGTGTGTGTGTGTTTATGCCTACATACACGAATCACTTTACTATATAGCAGAAATTAATACCGCATTATAAATCAACTATACTTTTTAAATTAATTCATTAATTTAAAAATCCTTCATAGGAATATTATGCAACTTAAAGACATAGTAATTTGAGGAAAAGAGATCAGCAAAACTGTAAGACCTGACTCAAAACCAAGGGCATGACAATTGACATACAGCCTCTGGTTTCAGTGAGTTGAAACCAAAAAAGTTGTTTGTCAAATAATTCAAGTTAAAGGTCTTTCTGTTGGTGAAACCATTTATAATAAATGCAGCAATCACCAGGGTAGATATTTCATCATAGGTTTTGTGGAGGGGCTTCCCCGGTGACTCAGCTGGTAAAGAATCTGCCTGCAATGCTGGAGACCTGGGTTCAATCCCTGGGTCGGGAAGATCCCCTGGAGAAGGGAAAGGCTACCCACTCCAGTATTCTGGCCTGGAGAATTCCAGGGACTGTATAGTCTCTGAGGTCACAAAGAGTCAGACACGACTGAGTGACTTTCACTTTCCACCATCATGGCCCAGTCTTCTTCCAATATCCCCCAGCCCATTAGACCATCACACTTGGTCAGGAAGATTCAGTGGAGAAGGGATAGGCTACCAACTCCAGTATTCTTGGGTTTCCCTGGTGGCTCAGCTGGTAAAGAAATCCTCCTGCAATGCAGGAGACCCCAGTTCGATCCCTGAGTGGGGAAGATCCCCTGGAGAAGGGATAGGCTTCCCACTCCAGTATTCTGGCCTGGAGAATCCAAGGACTTTATCGTCTATGGGGTCATGAAGAGTTGGACATGAATGGACGACTGGACTGAAATGAACTGAACTCACATCGGTTATGAGAAAAGGAGTTATAAGTTTCTACTCATATTGGTTATTTTAAAAAGTGACACGGATAAAAAGTTTTATCTTCTAGACATTGAATTATTATCCAAGGGAAGCATCAGCTTTTAAAAACACAGCTCAACAAAATAGAGAGGATTTTTTTTTTTATTAGTAGGTAATGTGTGGATGCAATTTTTTGTTGTGTGTTTGTTGTTGAATCGCTAAGTTGTTAAATTCCTGGATGCAGTTGTCACGGGCTCTGTCCCCATCAGAGGTTGTGCTGAAATCAGTAGCTACCATTGGCTAAATGCGGTCCCTACAGATATTTTAAAAAGGTCATTTGAAAAAAAAAAGTAACTTTTATTGGAGTATACTTGCTTTACAATGTTGTGTTCGTTTCTGCCATATAGCAAAGTGAGTCAGCTATAAATATACCTATACCACCTCCCTCTTGAGCCTTGCTCCCACCCCCATCCAGCCCTCTGGGCCATCACAGAGCACAGACCTGAGCCCCCTGAGCTATACAATAGCAGCTTCCCACTCGCTGTCTGTTTTACACATGGTCGTGTATATATGTCAGTCTTACTCTCTCAATTCATCCCACCCTGTTTTTTTTTAATTCATTTTTATAGGAGTATTTTATTTTTTATTTTTAAATCAATTTAAATTAATTTTTATTGTTCTAGCAGTTTTACAGGGTTGCGTTAATTTCTGCTGTATAGCAGAGTTCATCAGTCATGTTGCTATTGTTTAGTTGCTAACTCATGTCCGACTCTTTATGACCCCGTGGACGGCAGCACGCCAGGCTTCCCGACTCCCGGAGCTTCCTCAAACTCATGTGCATTGAGTCGGTGATGCCATCCAGCCATCTCATCCTCTGTCACCTCCTCCTCCTGCATATAGAAATCATCTAGGTGTGCATACATATATCTCCTCTTTTTTGGACTTTTTCCCCATTTAGGTCATCACAGAGTGCTGAGTAGATTTCCCTGAGCTATACACATGGGCGCTTTCATGGCATTATGACATGGAAAATAAATATAAAATCCTTGTGATCAGTTTAGCTTCTCGTCTTCTGTAGTGTGTTCCTTTTGTCTTTGTGCCTACACTAGTTAGCATCATGAAGATAAAAACTCGGTTGTGTAACGGGTCTTTCAAGTCTAAATCATTACATATTTGTACACTGTGTGTGTGCTCAGTCGTGTCCGACTCTGTGACCCCCATGGACTGTAGCCCACCAGGCTCCTCTGTCCATGGGATTCTCCAGGCAGGAATGCTGGAATGGGTTGCCATTTCCTCCTCCAAGGGCTCTTCCTGACCCAGGGATCAAACCTGCGTCTGTTGCATCTCCTGCCCTGGACAGGCACGTTCCGTACAGCTGAGCCAGTGGGAAAGCCCTTTGTATAAGTACTGTGATGAATTTTGCTACTTAAATATAAATTTTAAGGGGCAAATAAAGCCATCGGTTATAGAAAGGCACTTTTGTCATCACTGTGTCGAATCCTCCCCTGCTCTGTGAGCACAGGCTCCTTTCCTGGGTGGCAGGGAGCCAAGGAGAATATTCAGTCTCAGAGGAAACAAAAAAATCTGGGCCCAACAGGACAGCCTACTTTGTCACGTATTTTTAGAATGTCGCTGATTTAGGACACAGAGGAGCAACAGTGATGGTGTTACATAAGGCGTCCCCGCATCTGCCCTAAGACGGATATTGTATCTTTGGCGAAACATTGCTCTTTTGGGGCAGTTTCTCATTTCTTGTCATCACGGATGGGTTTTTCTGTCACAGAAAGGAGGGGAAACCCTTTGCAAAGAAAATACTTTTGACACTGACTAGATGTAGAATTTACCTGGGAATAAGCTTTTGCTGTGTCCTACTGAAAATTATTTAAAACAGGTTATTAGTGTGTTTCTGTTGTTTAGTCACTCAGTCGTGTCTGACTCTTTGCAACCCCGATGGACTGCCGCACGCCAGGCCTCCCTGTCCATCACCATCTCCCGGGGTTTACTCAAACTCATGTCCATCGAGTCAGTGATGCCATCCAACCGTCTCATCCTCTGTCGTCCCCTTCTCCTCCTGCCCTCAATCTTTCCCAGCATCAGGGTCTTTTCCAGTAACTTCAAATTTATTTCCTTTTTAATTAGCAAGCATTATTTGGGACCAGTATTCATGGGCAACTAATGTGATGTCAGATACGGGGTTTGAAGTTATATCCGACACAATGCGGGCAAATAAGAACCTGGACAGTTGAGTTAAAAATTTTCTTCCAGGCTGGCAGTTCTGATAGGAGCCACTTAATTGGTTTTCCTAATCTAATTATTGTTGTTGCTATTTAGTTGCTCAGTCATGTCTGACTCTTTGCGACCCCGTGGACCGTAGCCTGCCAAGCTCCTCTGTCCATGGGCATTCTCCAGACAAGAATACTGGAGTGGGTTGCTGTTTCCTCCTCCGGGAGATCTTCTTGACACAGAGATTGAACCCGGATCTCCTGCATCGGCAGGCATTGTTGTTGGTTTTTTTTTGTTGTTCTTTTAACCATCTCAGCCACCAGGGAAGCCTTCCTCTTTTCGACACAAAATCCTGACTCTTTTCTTCACTTAAAGCCTGTTTGGGACACATGACCTTATGAGTTTTAAATGTTTGCAAATTAAAAGTTAAAAGCAATGTTAAAAAGAAAAGAACCGGGAAGTCCGGTGGCTAAGACTCCATGCTGCCCATTCGAGGGGTCTGGGTACAATCCCTGATCAAGGAACTAGGATCCCACGTGACACAGCGAAGATCCAGATCAGCCAAATAAATAAATATTAAAAAACGAAAAAGTTGGATACAATGAAAGGCAGTACTCCAGCCACAGAGAAAAGTAAGTTGCCCGAGTAGATGATTGATCGAGGGAGCTGATAGCATGTAGGCATTTACTGAAGAACAAAAAATATGTGTGTATGGTAAAGCCTGTGATGTTGGGAAAGACTGAGGGCTGAAGGAGAAGGGCCACAGATGACGAGGTGGTTGGATAGCATCACCGACTCACTGGTCGTGAGTTTGAGGAAGCTCCAGGAGACGGTGAAGGGCAGGGAAGCCTGGCGTGCTGCGGTCCATGGGGTCTCAAAGAGTCGGACACGACTGAGCTACTAAACAACAACAAACACATATGTATATGGTGGTGAAAAATCCTTCCGACACGAGTGGTGTAGCCTCTATCGTCAGCAAGCCATCCAGTCATAAACAGTTGATTAACGGAGCCAGGACACATGGGAGACCTCTCCTGGTTTTATCATTAGTGCCGTAAGACGGCCTGAACAGAAACGCAAGGCACAGTTTCTCAAAATGTGTCTGAAACCAACTCGGTGTGCTGGGAGGAGGGTAGATAATCGGAACGGTCCACCCCGGGTCACATTCTGCTTTCACCCATCCAAAGGCATTCCTGGCATCTTCCAAATGGGTAAACTGTGTATTAGTATTAACATACACAGGGTTCACATCTTCCACTTAATCCACCGAGAGGTTATGTCATGACGTGCATAAAAACAGGATTAGATCTGACAGAGGTCTTGAGAAAACCCAGCATGGTTGACCCAGTTTTTTTTTGCCAGACGCAGAGCAGCAAGCCCCCCAGGAGACAATCTCCAGTTGTCTCTTCGCAGCAGACTCCACAAGAGTAAGCCTCGTATCCATGGCACTGAGTCCTCCACGCACTGAAGCTGAAGATCTGATAATAGCTCTCTTTTCCTACGTTTCAGTGGCTGCTTCAAAAGAGAGAGAGAGAGAGAGACTTCTGTTAGCCACTCTCAGGCGCTAGGAATGATGCATTGTCCTGTGAGAGTGTCAATCCAGAGGTTTAGATGCTGTGTATAGATCTACTATAGAACAAATGACTTCCCTGATACCTCAGTTGGTAAAGAATCTGCCTGCCATGCAGCAGACCCTGGTTTGATTCCTGGGTCAGGAAGATCCGCTGGAGAAGGGATAGGCTACCCACTCGAGTATTCTTGGGCTTCCCTTGTAGCTCAGATGATCAAGAATCTGCCTCCAATGTGGGAGACCTGGGTTCAATCCCTGGATCAGTAAGATTCCCCTGGACAAGCGAATGGCAGCCCACTCCAGGATTCTCGCTTGGAGAACCCCATGGACAGAGGAGCATGGTGGGCTACAGTCCATGGGGTCGCAAAGGAGTCAGACAAGATTGAACAACTAAACAGCAAGAACTTATGTCATTACTAATAATTAATATATACCTACTACTAATATATAATAAAAAATAAATATGCATTCTATAAACACTATACAGTATATAGGAATATATTAATATACATGTATGTTGCATGTTAATAACTACTTTAACATTAATGCTTTTTTGCTGAAAGCATGGAAATATCCAAGAGACTTTTAAATATGTTAGACCCATTTAAAAAGCCATAGAGTGAAAGCTTTGTTTGTGGAATGAAGAATTCTGCAGAGGAAAACAGAATGGAAAAATAAACTCATGACGGTATAAAAATCAGCACTCGTGCCTTAAGAGAAAATTTTCAGTGGCGGCAGTGCAGCGTGCAAAACCTGATTGACTTCAAGTGTTCTTCATTAGCTGGAGATGAATTTGAGGTTTATGAACAGTTGCACTTGGTCGTGGTTGCTTTGAAGAAGCCAGTTTCCAAAGTGTATGGAAAAGTGCATAAAACTATGTCACGAGGTGAGGAGGAGATAAAGTCGTGTTTCTAAATTAAGCTATTATTTCCTGTTAAATTAAGATGCATGCAACTTCATTAGGGATTTGATCATTTCATCTAATTCTCTAAATATTTATATATTCAAATGACATAAATTTATTTTTAAACCTCTCTCATTAGAAAGACTAAACATCTCTCTGAATTCAGGACGGAGGGTATTCAGGGATGCCCTCGCTCGGTGGGCCAGGGAATACGGAATGTTCTGAGAGTATAAAGATGAATTTGAAATGTTGAGACCGCATTTATGGAGGTCTCTTAATGGTGGGGACGTTATAGAAAGAGAGACTATTTTGTTAGAGAGATTATTTTATCAGTGTGATGGACTGGGTAGAAAGAAGGTGGTGGTGGTGATGGTTTTGCCACTAAGTCGTGTCTGACCCTTGAGAGCCCATGGACTGCAGCCCCCCGGCTCCTCTGTCCATGTGATTCTCCAGGAAAGAATACTGGAGTGGGCTGTCCTCTGCTTCTCCATGGGATCTTCTTGACCCAAGGATTGAACCCTAGTCTCCTGCCCTGGTCTCCCACACTGGCTGCATTGAGACAATACTGCTGAGCCACATGGGAAGTCCTGCATCTACTTTAAAAGTAATTCCGAGGGTTGGGGTGGGGAGGGAGGTGGCAGGGGGGTTCAGGATGAGGAACACTTGTACACCCATGGCTGATTCATGTCACTAGCCTCCAATTAAGATAAATAAATTTTTTAAAAAAACATAGAAGTAATTCTGCATTTTTTTAAAACATTTCCAAAAGTGTTTTAAAATGAACTGGGCTAGTCAAAATCATACCTGTTTTATGTCAGACAACTGTGGTTTCTCCACACCAAAAACAGCACTTCACCTAAGAGAATTCTTTGCAGAAACTTTACCAGAAAAAAATTTATAGTGGGATCAAAGTTCCTCAAAATGAAGGACATTATTTTCTTTCATTATTTATAGTCAACCCTTCCATATCACAAGGCAACTCAGAGTCTTGTAAATTTATTTTATACTTTGAATAAATGGCTTCTCTTGTGGCTCAGCTGGTAAAGAATCCGCCTGCAATGTGGGAGACCTGGGTTCCATCCCCGGGTTGGGAAGATCCCCTGGAGAAGGGATTGGCTACCCACTCTGGTGTTCTGGCCTGGAGAATCCCACGGCCTGTGTTGTCCATGGGGTTGCAAAGCATCGGACACGACTGCACAACTTTCCCTCTCCATTTTTCTCTTCGAATAAACAGAATACGTTTAGTTCATCTTCCTTGGGAGTCTATAATGTGCAGTTGTGTATGTCATAATTATTTCCTTTATTCTGTTTATGACTATGTGCTATGAATCACTCAGATTGTTTTCCCATAAAAACATTGATCACAAGGGTCAGTATAGTCTGTGGGGGCTGCTTCTGAATCTTAGGTTTTGCTGGATTTTGTCCACATTTAAAGTCTATGTGATGCAAACTAGATAGAAGATAGCTTCCTCCTCTCCCTAGTAAGCCAGGATGCGGGTCTGCTGAAGTGAAGTAAGGGTGTTTGTTGCTCAGTCCTGTCTGACTCTTTGCAACCCCCATGGACTGTAGCCCACCAGACTCCTCTGCCCATAGGATTCTCCGGTAAGAACACTGCAGGGGTTGCCATTCCCTTTTCCCCGCCCAGGAATCAAACCCTCCTCTTTTGAATTGCAGGCAAAGTCTTTACTGTCAGGCCACCAGGAAATCGACTGTTTATTGTACTAGAAATTCAGGAGTGTGTGCGATCCAAATCATGTGTTTTAAATTTTTTTTTAAATTTTATTTCAATTAATTATTTTTGCTGGCGCTGGGTCTTTGTTGCTGCACATGGGCTTTCTCTAGTCGTGGAGAGCAAGGGTGATTCTCTGGTTGCAGTGCACGGATTCCTCACGTGGCGGAGCACGGGCTCTAGACAAGCGAGCTGCAGTTATTGGAGCCCACAGGCTCAGGAGTTGTGACACACGGGCTTACTCGCCCCAGACGTTTGGGATCTTCCTGGACCAGAGATCAAACCCTGAACTGGCAAGTGGAGTCTTAACCCCTTATGGCAAGTGGATGGGGAAGCAATGGAAGATAGCACTGATAGACTTTATTTTCTTTGGCTCCAAAATCACTGCAGATGGTGACTGCAGCCATAAAGTTAAAAAAAGACACCTGCTCCTTGGAAGAAAAGTTATGACCAACCTAGACAGCATATTAAAAAAGAGAGACATGACTTTGCCAACAAAGGTCCATCTAGTCAAAGCTATGGTGTTTCCAGTAGTCACGTATGGATGTGAGAGTTGGACCATAAAGAAAGCTGAGCTCCAAAGAATGGATGCTTTTGAACTGTGGTGTTGGAGAAGACTCTTGAGAGTCCCTTGGACTGCAAGGAGATCCAAACAGTCCATTCTAAAGGAAATTAACCCTGAATATTCACTGGAAGGACTGATGCTGAAGCTGAAACTCCAACACTTGGCCTCCTGATGCGAAGAACTGAGTCACTGGAAAAGACTAATGCTGGGAAAGATTGAAGGCAGGAGTGGAAGGGGACAACAGAGGATTGAGATGGTTGGATGACATCACTGACTCAATGGACATGGGTTTGAGCAAGCTCCGGGAATTGGTGATGGACAGGGAAGCCTGGTTTGCTGCATTCCATGGGGCTGCAAAGAGTCAGACAGGACCTAGTGACTGAACTTCTTAACCCCTGGACTACAAGTGAAGTCCCTGAATGGCGTATTCTTTAAACATAAACATATTTTGAGCCAACTTATGTTTCTGGAAGGAGCAACCCTCTGCCTCTGGACGTATTAATGAGTCTCTACTGAACAAATTTGCTTCCCTTGGAAATGTATTTATGGTTTGGGGGGCTTCCGTGGTGGATCAGACTGTAAAGAATCTGCCTGTCAATGCAGGAGTTGCGGGTTCCATCCCTGGCTTGAGAAGATCCCCTGGAGAAGGAAATGACAACCATGTATGACTCCAGAATTCTTGCCTGGAGAATTGAATGGACAGAGGAGCCTGGTGGGCTACAGTCTGCAGGGTTGCAAAGAGTCAGATACGACTGAGTGACCCACAGTTTTCTCAGCACGTGAAGTCTCTCACCTTTTCACCCCTAATGTGCTCATTTGGGAGTGAAGGACACATTTACAAGAACTGATGTGGATGGCTTCCCTGGTGGCTCAGAGGTTAAAGCATTTGCCTGCAATGCGGGAGACGTGGGTTCGATCCCTGGGTCGGGAAGATGCCCTGGAGGAGGGCATGGCTACCCACTCCAGTATTCTTTCCTGGGAGATCCCATGGATGGAGAAACTTGGTGCCTGGGGTCGCAAAGAGCCACTTCACTTACTTACTTACAAGAATTGATATTGTCTTAGCAGGCATCTTCACTCCTCCATTGGCACCAACCTCTCAAAAATGCAAATTGAGACATTCACACCAAAGGCTTAGATGTCACTGGTCCCACTATTTTGTCTCCCATGAAGCTGAGTAAAAATGTATTTTAGGAAGACAACCAACTCTTCTGATTTGGCAAAGGGTCTGCAACCATTACTCTAAATTTTAGACAAGACATGTTTTAGAGACATAAAATGTGAATGAATAAGTGGCTTTGTATTCCATTAAATGCATATTCAATGATGCATATTCTTCCTTGAAATATTTCTTGAATTTAAAAAATTTTTCAAAGCACACAAATACGCAGAAACATAGAGCATAATGTATAATGAACACTAAATATTCTTTCTCTGTATCTAACAATGTTTCACATCTTCTTATGTTTGCTTCACTTATATTTCTTTGGTAAAGGATGTCATTAAAGAGGACATGGTTTTTTAATAGGTAGATACTTCAGTATCCTTTCAAAACAACATACAACTCTAGATTTATTTATGAAAATCAATAACTTTGAGCAATTCCATAATATTTAATACCCAACTGAATTTCTTTTATTATCTCCAAAATGTATTTTTTATGCAGACCATTTTTAAAGCCTTGATTGAATTTGTGACCGTAAGGCTTTTCTTCTATGTTTGAGTTTTTTGGCCTTGAGGCAAGTGGGATCTTAACTCCCAGACCAGGGATCAAACCCACGATGCTCTGCCTTGGAAGGTAAGCTTTTAACCACTGGACCACTTTGAACCACTTTTAACCACTGGGAAGTTCCCTCTGAAACACGTTTTAATCTTTGCTGATTCAACCCAGAATCAAATCAAGGACTGATTGTAAATCTGCATTCTTTTTAAGGAAATGACAGACAGAGTTGAATGCCTTTCACTGTAACACGTTTTCTATAACATCGCACAGTATTTTTTTTTATTCCAGGACACGTATAAATAAAGAATAAGATGAAGGCATGTTAGAGCACAAAATAGATGATAATTACTAAATTATCTAGTCATTACTCTAGTAACGCTAAATCTCCAGAATCACCTAAAGAAAGAAAAGAAAAAGTGAAGTTGTTCAGCCGTGTCCGACTCTTTGGGACCCCACGGACTGTAGCCTACCAGGCTCCTTTGTCCATGGGATTTTCCAGGCAAGAACACTGGAGTGGGTCGCCACCTGAAATCGTAACATTTCAGGTTTCAAATATCACCTTCATAGAGTGTAATTTTGTTCCACCTTAATAATAGCTTTTTTTCTTTAAGTAGTCTCCATTTACTTTTCCACCTTCTTGCTCATTTCTGTGCGCACTGCATAAGCAGCTCTTATACATTGTTTATTCATTTTCTGTAACATTTAGTGTTTTCAGCAATCGATTTAAGGGCTTCCCTGGCGGCTCAGACAGTAAAGAATCTGCCTCCAATGCAAGAGACCCGGGTTTGATCCCTGGGTCAGGAAGATCCCCTGGAGGAGGGCATGGCAACCCACTCCAGTATTCCTGCCTGGAGAATCCCTTGGACAGAGGAGCCTGGCGGGCTACAGTCCTTGGGGTCACAAAGAGTCAGACACGACTAAGGGACTCACACACACACACACAAAATTGAGTTAACACTCATCCACCCAGCCTGTGAGCACTGACCTTTCTTTGTCATCAAAATAGCTATTTTACTTTAGTGGCACAAATGAGAATTAGCATCCTGAGGTCATCACAGAAAGGGGATACACAAATTTGTAATAAGAGAAGGAGTTTTCCCTGTGAATTCCTTGGCAAGTAATACTGTCTACAAACCTATTGCCAGAGAGTTAATGATCTCAGCCTTTCTCTAAAGTCAATAGCATAAATTAATTTTTTAGGTTATAAAAATTATAAAAAAAGCCCACAGATTTTTGGTTATCAGCCAACTCCAAAATATTAAACTGTTTCAGGGATGAGAGAGAGAAACAAACAATAATTATCAAGAAACTACTTCAAAGAAGTCCCCACCTCACTACAGATGTTGCGCTTTTATTGCAATGAGGTCTTTTAGTGAATACAGGCTAAATCGTGTCTCCTTCACCCTTTGCATTTCTAGCTGCCTCCAGTGCCCTGCAAATAAGAGACATTTATCACACAGAAGGATGTGCATACTTGCAGAGGAAATTAGACATCTTTCTGAGGTCCTGGTGTGCAGTTGTTGACTGTCAGGGATGTTTTAGAAAACAAAACACAGCTGCTTGCCTGTTTTATTCACTGCACCCAGGCTACTGCGAATGCAGTAGGTGCTTAATCAACATTTAAGATATAAGTAAGTCTGATGGTCTCTATCGCGTCTTTCCTAATACATGAAGAAGCTGTTTCCCCCCACCCCCATCACTATCATTTGAAAGTGAAAGCGAAGGTCACTCAGTCGTGTCCGACTCTTTGCAACCCCATGGACCACAGCACGCCAGGCCTCCCTGTCCATCTCCAACTCCCGGAGCTTGCTCAGACTCATGTCCATTGAGCTGGTGATGCCATCCAACCAACTCATCCTCTGTCATCCCCTTCTCCTACTGCCTTCAATCTTTTCCAGCATCAGGGTCTTTTCCAGTGAGTCAGTTCTTCACGTCAGGTGGCCAAAGTACTGGGGTTTCAGCTTCAGCTTCAGTCCTTCCAATGAATATTCAGGGTTGATTTCCTTTAGGAGGGACTGGTTGGATCTCCTTGCAGTCCAAAGGACTCTCAAGAGTCTTCTCTGACACCACCTATAATATCCTGTGCTCGGTACCTATTTTCTGATACAGAAATGTCCCAGCTAGGATGCTGAATATACTTTGGTGATGAACAAAACAAAAAACAAGTCCTCACCCTTGGGGGTCTTATATTTAGTAAAAGAGTCAATGAAGAATATCGTAAATAAAACGTATTTTAGTTCAGAAGAATGGACTAGCAAGTGCTATTGAAACAGTCAATGTAAAGCAGACAGGCTCGAGGTAGAAGTGTGGGATTATGGGCTGCAATTTTCATTTAGGTCTAAAGACAGAAAGGGCTTCCCTTGTGGCTCAGCTGGTAAAGAATTCCCGTGCGGTGCAAGAGACCCGGGTTCGATCTCTGGGTCGGGACGCTGGAGGAGGAAACAGCAACCCACTCCAGTCTTGTTGCCTGGAGAATCCCATGGACAGAGGAGCCAGGCGGGCTACAGTCTGTGGGGTTGCAAAGAATCGGACAGAACTGAGCAACTGACACTCTCAAAGACAGAAAGGGAAAACATGACAGGCATGAGAGATTTCTTGGAGGAAGATTTGAGAGGAGTGAGTGAGCAAGCTTATACAGACTTGGGGTTCAACCGGGGCAGAGACCCCAGGGCAGGAGTGAGCAGGTGTCTGCCAGCTAACCTCTAGCTGGAAGAAAGAGAATGTAGGAGAAATACAAGATAAGGGCTTGTGTGACAATTCCTCATGTGACAGGTTATCCAGTGTTAAAGTCTGTTGCACTGCGTACCTTGGGTTTCTGTTGCAAAGCATTGGGCAAGGCCGTTACCACCTCCTTACGTGTGTTTACCAAACGTCTCAGAGGTGTGCCCACGTGATGGAGACCAAGGATGCAGAAATTCATGGGGGGGGGGGGGGGGAAATGAGCAGAGCTTTCAGGGCGAAGCTGTGGATTTATGGGAGGAAAATACACACAGACTTCATGGTGACGCTGGTGAGTTTGGTCAGAAGTGGTACTCGATTCTCGGTATATGTCAAAGGTTTGCCCAAAAGGATCCATCTAACTAACTGACCAGAGAGATGTCGCATATGAAAGTGTAGACACAAGGATGTCCACAGTTTTAGCAACCTGTCAATGGCTCAGCTTCGAGAGCAAACAGCTAAATTCAAAGCCCACACCTCCGTAACCCTCTGAATGGGGGATCTGTTGAAATCCATCTTTTTGAAATAGGAAGGGATGTTACTGTTGTTAAATGTTAGTGGTTGAATCACAGGTTTCATTGAAATTTTTGTTATTCAGTTTTTTGTTTTTCAGTGTATTTCACTTTAAAGCATAATGCCTTATCCCACCCTGCATTTCTGAGTTACCCTCACTTAAAAAAAATTGTCTTCCAAGTGTACTGTAGAGAGCTTTGATATTCATGAAATCAGTGCAGTCTTGCTATCTAATTAAATGGAAACAAAAATAGTGAGAGGTTCTCAAGAGAAATTTAAATATGTATTAGTGGTATCTGAGAGGCAAATTGGCTCTTTACTAATACTTGAAAGTATGAAGATGCATTGCTCTGAGAAAAATGTTTGTTAGTATTATTTCTGTGCTGGTTTCTATTTTTAAAACTACAATTTCTACTTAAAATTATGTCAAGGGAGTGGGAGGGAGGCTTAAGCATACACATATGCTTATGGCTGATTCACTTTGTTGTATATCTGAAAGAACACCATAGTGTAAAACCATTATACTCCAATTTTTTTTTTATTAACAAAAAAGAATTTACCAGTGAGGGAAGTGAAAGTATATCAAGAACATTTCTAACATCGCATAATTTTTAATTATTTGTGCGACTGATGAAAGAACTTCGGTAAGGAAAAAGGTAAATGCAGATACATTGCAAACCCACTGCAGAGTGATGGACCAGCCAACAAAATAATTGTTAAAGAAACAGCAGTCTCGTGTCTGGGGCTGCACGGGGTCTTCCGTTGCCGCAGAGACTTTTCTCTAGGTGTGGTGCGTGGGTTTCTCCCCATAGTGGCTCCGCATGTTGTGGAAGCTGGGCTCTAGAACACAGGCCCAATAGCACGTGAGCTTAACTGTCCCAAGGCACGTGGGGTCTTCCCGCATCATGGATTGAACCCCAGTCTCCTGCATTTGCAGGCGGATTCTTTACCACTGAACCACCAGGAGGCCCCCTGGAATGAATCTTTTTATTTAAAAAACTCTTCCCTGATACCTTTGAAAGAAAATTTATTTTAACCAGCAACAAATCACTAAGAGCAAAAGGAAAATGATTCATGTGGACAATGCAAGCAAAAAAAAAAAAAACAAACCAGAAATAAAACCCTGAAAATTCTCTTGACTCTCCATCCGTTTTTCGATTTGAAGGAGGCTTCAGTATGTGGTCGTCAGTCCTGGAAAATGTTTATAGAAACAAATGAGCATGGATTCATAGCAGTAGGTCTAAGACAGAAACAGGTCTCTCTTTTTAAAAGTCAAGGTTCCCCTGAATATGCAGGGTCGTGTGGGAACTGGGAGATGCATTTAGAATGTGCTACATATGTATCAAATTTTATATTAAACGTGTAACGGGGGCATGTTTCTTAATTTATCCGTCTAAGCTTATGTCCCTATTTCTGCTTTGCAAAGAAGATTGGCTGTACCTTTTTTTTCTAGATTCCATATGTATATATGTGCATGTCAACATGTGAAACTTGTTTTATTTTCTAACTTGTCTCTGTATCCCACCCTCTCTGTCCACACGTCTCTACAAATGCAAAAGGACCAAGGGCAAAACGACGAGGTGGAAGGAATCGGAAGATTTCCATTGACACATATACACGAATTTAATACTATGTCTAAAACAGATAACCAATAGAAACCTGCTGTATAGCCCAGGGGACTCTATTCAGCATCCTGTGATGTCCCAAACGGGAAGGAAATTCTAAAAAGAGGGGAATATATGTATACATATAGCCCATTCGCTTTGCCATACAGTAGAAGCTAACACAACATTTTAAAGCTACTATCCTCCAATAAAAATTAATTAAAAAAACACATAGTAAAAAATAAATGCGTCATATGCTGTCAGATTGTAATTAATTTTAGTAGATATAAGCAATGCATATGTCTCCCAGGAATGCACACACATTGACAGCTTCGCAGAAACTGGGCTTCTGCTCCTAAAATTACTGTCTGCATTAAACAAAAAAAAAAAAAAAAATCAGTCGACTAGATAAGAGAGTTTGAAATCTTGTATCATGCCAAAAATATGGGTCACCCTGCTCTTATTTTTCTTCATATTACTTGAATTAAAATGTGCTAAAATTTATCTGTATGGAGGGCAAAAAAAATAATGATGCATTCAGAACAGACAGATTAAATCTATAATGGTTGAACAAATATAATGACAGTTTTAGTAATACTCTCAGGCACTCAATAACCTTTTGGTTAAAGCTAATGGAAATTAGTTATTGGTGACAATGTACAGAACGAGTAGTCATGTATGTACATACATTCTCAGTCACTTCAGTCCTGTCTGGCTCTTTGCAACCTGGAGTGTAGCCCGCCAGGCTCCTCTGTCCATGGGACTCTCCAGGCAAGAATCCTGGAGTGAGTTGCCATGCCCTCCTCCAGGGGGTCTTCCTGACCCAGGGATTGAACCCATGGCTCCTGCACTGCAGGCAGATTCTTTACCACTGAGCGAGCTACCAGGCAAACCCAGTCTTGTATAAGGAAGGCAAAAAAAAAAAAAGAAATGTATAATGAGAATTTCCCAGTTGAACTCATTTAAATATTGCAGTAGAAAGCTACTACAAATTCAGAGTCTCTTAGTTCTGGCAAAATCATCTAAAGAGTGTGACGTTTCTAAAATCACTTGCAAAGAAAATCATTTTCATGGATAATGATATTAGACCTAAGCTATAGAGATGCACCAGGCAAGTTTTCCATCCTGTTTTTGAAGCGTAACTCTGGCTTTTGTCAGGGACCGCTCATCTATGAATGGATTGCTGTATCCAGCAAATAAGATGCCCTTATAGCTTGTTTTACCTTGTATGGTCCTTGTTAATTCCTTTCTGTCCTCAGGGATATACTTTTCAAAGGGAACTCGGGACTTCCCTCATGGACCATCCAGTGGTTGAGACTTCGCCTTCTAATGCAGGGGGTGCAGGTTCAGTCCCTGGTTAGGAAGTTAAGATCTCACATGCTTTGGGGGCAAAAAAAAAAAAAAAAGCAAAACCAAACAAAACATAAAACAGAAGCGATATGGTAACAGATTCAATAAACACTCTAAAAATGGTCCACATCCAAGTAAATAAACAAGGAAACTCAGACATTCTGAGTAACATTGAAAAATAAGTACAGTAAAAAAGAAATTGTTTGATAAATTAGACATTTTAAAATCATTTGATTATTAAATTGGGGCATTTACTCTCTTGCTCACAAGGATAGTGAAAATCAGACAAAGAACAACAGAATGAAAATAAATATATCCATCAGCCTGAGTATATGGAGATGATAATACATTCCATGCCAAATATTCAGGGTTCGATCCCTGGGTGTGGCAGATCCCCTGAAGGAGGATGTGGCAACCCACTCCAGAATTCTTGCCTGGAGAATCCCATGGACAGAGGAGCCTGGTGGGCTACAGTCCATGGGGTCGCAGAGAATCGGGCATGACTTACCTTCTAAACAACAGCAGCCTAACTTGTGTTGCTGTTTGCATGCTAAAAAAGCAGAGTTGGACACAGCTGAGTGACTGAGCAAGCACATGCATCGGAAAATCACATCTTATTTATAAAAGCCGACTTGCCGTTCTGTTCTCTCTCTGTTGTGTGTAGGACACAAAGCTAGCTGAGATTTTGCAATTTTTTAATTATTTTTTTGTCCTCGCCAGTTGCTGGGGCCATGATCTACTTTCAATAATTCCTTTTGCTAAAGCCTACCAGGCAAATTAAAAATACATCACTCACACTTATAATGGTAATTAAAAAAAAAAAAAAAACCCCAGCCTGTAATATAAAGGTGTGAAATGGAGGGGAAAATCTTGCCTGCTTTTCCTGAAGTTCCAACATGAATATCTTTTTTCCAACATCTTGAGAAAGGCAACTGTGTTTGAAATCTTCACAAGTCATCTACTAATACAGGAATTATGCTCTATAAAAATTTTTAAAACTTCAATGTTGATACTTAAAATAGTAAATTTTATGTCCTCCGGACACTATGGAAGAGAGAATGGAACAAATTATCAAGATCCCTGATACATAAAGAATTTCCTTGTTACCATTACCGACTTACTTTCAAGAGCAGAGAGTAAGCAGAGGTAAATGATTAAAAGATATCTTAGTCGGTTCACTTACAAGGCGGTTAATGAAAGTAAAAGGCAATTAAATATTAGCAAATCAGTCACAGCTGGAGACAGTTAACATTTCTTCTGTTCTTTTTGTTCTTCATAGAGTTTAACTATTTTTCTTGTTGGGCTTCCCTTGTGGCTCAGGTGGTAAAGACTCCAGCTGCAATGTGGGAGACCTGGGTTCAATCCCTGGGTTGGGAAGATCCCCTGGAGAAGGGAAAGGCTACCCACTCCAGTATTCTGGCCTGGAGAATGCCATGGGCTGTATAGTCCATGGGGTTGCAGAGAGTCAGACACAACTGGGCAACTTTCACTTCATTCTTCTTAATGTGCTCTCTGAATCCATACATTTTTAGGCAATTTATTTTTTTAAAAATGCTGTATGAACATCAGCCCAAATGCTCTTTAATTTTTTCCAAATGTGTCGCTGATGAAATCTAAGTTAACTAGTTGCTTGACTGAGGTATTACTAATGAATGATTTATTTGCCTGTCTCCCTTTTTTAAGTTGCTCAGGGCTTATTTAATTGAGCTAGGATGTGACTTTCTATCTTTGATTTATTTTCAAAGTAGCCATCCATCTTTTAATTTTTTTTTTAAATCTCAGGCATCTGCTACAGCTATCTAAGCAAAAGAGTTTATTTTCTCTTGATTTCTGTTAAAAAGCTCCTCAGATTCGCAACACTGATGTGTGAACATATGTAATGCTTTTATGATGCGTGCAGCATATGCATTTACAGTTTTCAGTTGCTTTACTAAAAACATTTTTTTTTTTTCTAATTAAAGTGTAGCTGCTGCACAACATTGCCTTACTTTCTGCTTTATGGCAAAAGTGAATCAGCTATACCTTATACACTGGTGGTTGGCTTAGTCACTCAGTCGTGTCCGACTCTTGTGACCCGGTGGACTGTAGCCCGCCAGGCTCCTCTGTCCATGGGACTGCGTAGGCAAGAAGACTGGACCGGGCTGCCATTTCCTTCTCCCACAGCTCACATGTATATCCCCTCTTTTTTGGATTTCTTTCCCCTTCAGGTCTAGCATTCCCTATGCCGCACAGTAGATTCTCACTAGTTACCTATTTTATACGTAGTATCAATAGTGTTATATTCCATCCTTGTCTCCCAATCCAGCCCACCTCTCCTTTCCTTCCCCTCTTGGGGTCCATATGTTCGTTCTCTATGTCCGTGTCTCTATTTCTGCTTTCCAAATAGGTTAAAAATATATATATATATATATATATATATATATATATATATATATATTTAATTGATGGACATTAGCATCCTTGTCTCTGAGAAGCTTTTGTTTTTTTCTGGTGTAAAAGTATTGGGTTGACCAAAAAGTTCGTTTGGGTTTTTCCGCAATGTCTTATGAAAAAGTCAGAACGAACTTTTTGGTTAACCCAGTTATATTTTCATATTAAGAATGCATTTGTAAGTATTTTATGAAATACTAATTTTTTCTTACAAAATGAAATGGTTGCATATATAATCCCTTATTATTAACCATAGACACCATGATGAGCATTCAGTGCTCAGAAGTTATTCTTGAAAGTGACTGAGAGTAGATCTTATCCGTTAACACCATCAAAAAAAAATTATATATATATATATATATATATGTTCACACATATATATACACACACACACATATATATATAGTTAGGTGTAAAATGCATGTAAAATATAAATATACATATATATACATGTAAATATAAATGTAAGCATTTATATATACATGTAAAATATATGTACATGTAAAATGTATATATATGTGTGTGTATATATATATACATAGTTAGGTGTAATATATATGTAAAAATACATATATATATAAAGCTAGGTGATGGATATGTTAATTATCTTGATCTTGGTAAAAATTCCACAATATATATCTGGATATCAAACCATCACATTACACATACTTGTTCAGTTGCTCAGTTGTGTCCACCTCTGCGACCCATGGACTGCAGCACGCCAGGCCTCCCTGTCCATCATCAACTACTGGAGTCTACCGAGACTCATGTCTATTGAGTCGGTGATGCCATCCAACCATCTCATCCTCTGGCGTCCCCTTCTCCTCCTGCCCTCAATCTTTCCCAGCATCAGGGTCTTTTCCCAGTGGGTAGGCTCTTCACATCCGGGTATTGGCTTCAATCAAACATAGTTAAAAAATTATTTTCTTCTTTTTTCTTTTTCCCATGTGATTACTTGAAAATCTGACCTTATGTGTATCTGGCTCGATTTCTGAGCTGAGATACAGGATAGATACTCGGATTTTATTGCAAAAGCTTTTATTGTCATTGAATTCAGGTTTTACCTTAATTACTTGTTATGGCTAAAAATGTGAAGCCAGCAAAATGTCCATCACTGTGATAATTGTCAAAGCAGTCATGCCACATCCATATCATTAGATTCCTCAGAGTGGATAAAGAAAAGGGCCTAGATTCCTATCTCGAGATATGAAAAGTTTTCTAAATTCCAGTTTCTTATGGAAAACAGCAATAGTCCAAAGCAGGACATACATGGGGTAGTGTTAGGACAGAAAATTGTAAAATTCAGGTTTTCTAGAGAAAACAGAACCCGATTTGAGGCATACCCTGCATAGTGGCCCCCTCTCATATTTGGTGAGTCAGACTCTAAAGTTGGATGTAAAGAATTGTCATGCAGCACTTTCCTTAAGATGCACATTTCCCGGGACTTCCCTGGCGGTCCTGTAGTTAAGACTGTGCCTTCCAATGAATGGGGTACGTGTTTGATCTATTTTTTGGGAGCTAAGATCTTACATGCCTCAGGGCCGAAAAACCAGAACATAAAACAGCGGAAGCAGTATTGTAACAAATTCAATAATGCCTTCTTAAAAAACGGTCCCCATCGAAAATAAAACTTTTTCAAAAGGCACTTCCAGCCCAATAATTTCCCTTTTTCTTTTCCAGGACATGAATGCTAAAGAGAAGTTCAGAAACTCATCTGTTGATATTGCTGTTTAGTTGCTAAGTCGTGTCTGAGTCTTCGCGATACCACAGACTGTAGCCCACCATGCTCCTCTGTCTGTGGGATTTCCCAGGCAAGAATACTGGAGTCGGTTACCATTTCCTCCTCCAGGGGATCTTCCCGACCTAGGGATTGAACCCAGGTCTCCTGCACTGGTAGGCACTTTCTTTACCACTGAGTTACTTGGGAAGCACATCTCATTCATAACTATACACATAAACTGTAGTAGAATTAGCATCTGTATTTCCTACTTTTATGATTTTGTTGTATGTGTTCCTTCACTGTGCAGGCTTCTTCTCTCACATTTAAACCAGAGGGATGACCATCTTGTGCTGCTGGAAGGATAATGCCGACCTTCAGGTAAAGCGATGTTTGAAAGTGTAGGTAGAATAGTTTTAGACTCAGCTGAGCCATGGACTCCAGTTCTGTCCAAACCAGTTGTGATCAGGAGTGGTTTCTGCTAAGTGGGTAATAGCGATGTCTCTTGAAAAGTTGTACATGTGAAAACTTGCCAAATGTGGGTATTAACCCAGTTTTACCCTGTGTCTCTATCAACTCATCTTACAAAACAATGCACCTACACCCTGGGCGTGCCTGAATCCTGACTTACAGAGTTCTTATGCAGTTCAGACACCATGGGTGCTGTCTTGAGCAAGTGTGAGTCAAGGGAGTCCATGCTCTACAATGACAGTGAGTGTGCAAACCCTCCTGAAATGATGCAGTAACTGATATCACACTTTCCGCATCGACATTAACTTTGCAGAGACACATTCTCAGAAAAGCAAGGGTAGCCTTGAGATATCCCAGTCATCATTGTCCGCAGTTCAGCATCGGGCTTCCCTGGTGGTCCGCTGGATAAGAATCCAGCTGCCAATGCGGGGGACACGGGTTCAATACCCGGTCTGGGAAGATTCCGTGTGCTGTGGGGAGATGAAGCCCATGTGCCACAACTGCTGAGCACACTCGCTAGTACTACTGAAGCCCGTGTGCCTGGAGCCCATGTCCTGAGAAAAGAGAAGTCACCCCACTGAGAAGCCCACACACCACAACTAGAGTGTAGCTCCCACTCGCTGCTGCAACTAGAGAAAGCGCATGCAACGACAAAAGCTGAGCACAACCAAAAATAAATATTAAAAAAAAAATAGATAACCAACAGGGACCTTCTGAGTAGCAGAGACAACCCTGTTTGGTATGATGCAACAATCTGAATGGGGAAAGAATTTGACAGAGAAGAGATACATGTCTATGTATAACTATACTGTATGCCTGAAACCTAATACAGCAATCTTAATCAACTACACTCCAGGATAAAACAAAGTTTAAAAAAGAGAGAGCACATTTTGCTCAACCCACAAAGTCCCCCCATTTGCCTGTCTTGGCATACCAGACTGACAAACAGGCCATGGATCTGCAGAGAACATGATGGGGGTGCCTCAGCATTGCTGATTGCAGCCCACAGAAAAGCATCCATGTTGACTCATTTGATGATGTGAATTAAAACCCAGTCTCCCGGTCGCTGAGTGACAGGCGCTGGGGCTTCTGTGTTGGTTCAGGTGGTAAAGAACCCACATGCAATGCAGGAGACCCGGGTTCAATCCCTGGCTTGGAAAGAGCCCCTGGAGAGGGGAATGGCAACCCACTCCACTCTTCTTGCCTGAAGAATCCCATGGAGACAGAGGAGTCTGGCGGGCTACAGTCCATGGGGTGGCAGAGAATCAGACACAACTGAATCAACTTAGCAGGCATGTCCTTCTAAACTTCCTTTCTTCCTTTTTATTTCTTCCTCTCTCTCTCTCCTTCTCATTCTTCATTCATTCTTGATTTCTTACCAGATTTCATGAAGCATCATGACTATGCATCAGCATGGGGATTGAAAAACTAAAGACCTTGCCTCAAGGAATCTACACATGATGCAGAAAGTTGTGGAGATAATCACAGTAGGTAACAGTCAGTCGTTTTCCGCTCTGTTCTGACATCTGCACCATCCCATATATTATGACTTTTATCCTGCCCCGTCACCAATTTCAATAGAGTATTCTTAATAGTCACAGCAGGTATGCATCTCTGCTCCTTCCCCTCACCGTAGGCTGCTTCCTTCCATATTTCTTCAGGTGAAATACCTTGAATTGAATAAACACAACCCGCTGCTCACCTTTTTATATGAAAACAGCAAATCATATGTGTCTGATACAGTCTCTGCCACTTTCACATGTATTTCATTGCTTTTCAATGCATTCAGGGTAATGAGTCGTATAAACACATCAGCGCTATGCCAACGTAGGCAGGGAAGAGAGAAAAAGGCACATTTCATGTCTTCAGTTTCGAGAAAGTATTTAAAAGTTTTTTTAAGATTTTTATTTATTTTTGGCTGTGCTGGGTCTTCTTTGCAGTACACAGGCGTTCTCTAGTTGTGACGAGCGGGGGTTACTCTCTGGTTTTGCTGCACGGCCTCAGTGGTTGGGGCTCTCGTAGTTTGTCACTCCATGGGATGCAGAGTCTTCCTGCACCAGGGGTTGAACCTGTGTCCTCTGCATTGCATAGTATATGACTGTGGGAGCGAAAGTCGCTCAGTCATGTCCGACTCTTTGTGACCCCATGGACAATACAGTCCGTGGAATTCTCCAGGCCAGAATACTGGAGGGGGTAGCATTTTCTTTCTCCAGGGCAGGAGGGTTCTCCCCAACCCAGGGATCGAACCCAGGTCTCCTGCATTGCAGGTGGATTCTTTACCAGCTGAGCCACAAGGGAAGCCCAAGAATATTGCAGTGGGTAGCCTATCCCTTCTCAGGGACTTGAACCTGGGCCTCCTGCACGGCAAACAGATTCCTTACCAACTGAGCTATTAGGGAAGCCCAGCGGTTGTGGGAGCTGGACCATAAGGAGCGCTGAGCGCCAGAGAATTGAGTTCCAAAAGGCAGGTTCCAACCGGTGCTCATCAGAGAAGCGAGCGGATGCAGAAACCAGGGAGGAGCCAAGAAATAATGGTTCAGCCTTGGGGCAGGGTCCTGGTTCCTGCTCAAGGGATTGGACATAAAAATGTATCCCTGAGCATGTCTGCAGGGACTTGGCACGCCCCTCACCCCCAGGGTGGAGGATGGTCACTTCAGGCTGACTACAAGCACGGGGACCCCAGAATGGCTAGAACCAGAAGACTTTACGATTGAGATTTCACAAAACACTACCCCGTTACCTCATCTGTGTCTAAGTTGGTGTAGTCATGTCTCACTCTTAGCGGCCCCATAACCTGCCAGACTCCTCTGTCCATGGGATTCTCCAGGCAAGAATACTGGAGCAGGTTGCCATGCCCGTCTCCAGGGGATCTTCCCGACCCAGGGATCGAGCCTGTGTCTCCTACATCTCCTGCATTGGCAGGCGGGTTCTTTACCACTAGTGCCACCTGGGAAGCCCTCTCATAACCTCGCTACCAAGCAATCAGTGAAAGGTCATGTACCCTTTGGCCTTCCTTCAAAAGTTGCCTGTAAAATCCCCTTCCCTGCAAACCATCTGGAAGTTCAGGCTTATTTGAGCACAAGCTCCCTGTTCGCTTTGCTCAGCGTTGCTCCAAACTCTGACATTTCAGGTTGTTTGCACACAGGCTTGGATTCAACAACCGTTCTGGCGAGGCAGCCAGCAATCCGTGCGCATGGCAGGTTGACCCCCATCCTGGATTCCCAGCAGCTACTGGAGTTCGTTTTGCTCCCAGCAACTTGGAGGGACTCCCCTGATGGTGCTGGCCACGCTCCGCAGCAGGACAAAGGAGACCGAATTGCGGTCCACCTTCTTTTGTTTTGTTTTGTTCTGGAGTGAGTAATTCCAGCGAGGGCAAGCTGACCATTCTCCTACTCTTTTGATTCTTTCTCTTTGGGAAGTGAGTCAATCTGGACTTAACGCCTTTTTTTTTTTTTCTTTTATGGAGCCAGGCCAATCTGTTTGGAAGCCTCCATCTGGGAAAGGGGCAGGGTGGTGGGGAATTTTTGGACTACAGTTCATCTGATCTGTTGCTTGTGGGACTGTGTTTATCATGTCTATGTTTGCCTGTGGATTGGTACTTGCATTAGCTGTTTGAGACATCTTTGCTATGTAATGGAGATAGTGATGATACCAGGGAAACCTTCCCTATTGGGATGGTCTTGCATATGGCAGAGCTTTCCTTGGGATTTTCCCTTTTGGACTAAGGTTTGGCCATTTGGCTTCAACTCTGATGGAGCCCTGGTTGGGGTTCTCTCGTTTAGACCCAAGTTTGATCACTTGTCTTCATCTCTGATGAGGCATTGGTTGGGTTCTGTCATTTAGACCCAAGACTGGTCATTTGGCTTCATCTCTGATGGAGCACTGGTTGGGATTCTGTCCTTTAGACCCAAGCTTGGTCATTTGGCTTTGTCTCTGATGGGACATTGGTGGGTTCTCTCCTTTAGACCCAAGCTTGATCACTTGACTTCATCTCTGATGGGACATTGGTGGGTTCTCTCCTTTAGACCCAAGCTTGGTTACTTGGCTTCATCTCTGATGGGACATA
>CM035303.1:130387875-130439221 GCA_020226075.1 Hydropotes inermis
GGTTGGGGTTGTCCATTTAGGACCAAGCTTGGTTGCTTGGCTCCATCTCTGATGGATTATTGGTTGGGGTTCTGTCCTTTAGACCCAAGCTTGGTCATTTGGCATCATTTCTGATGGGTCACTAGTTGGATTCTGTCCTTTAGACCCAAGCTTGGCCATTTGGCTTTATCTATGATGGGATATTGGTTGGGTCTTGTCCTTTAGACACAACCTTGGTCACTTGGCTTCATCTCTGATGGAGCCCTGGTTGGGGTTGTCCGTTTAGGACCAAGCTTAGTCATTTGGCTTCATCTCTGATGGGACACTGGTTGGGATTCTGTCCTTTTGACCCAAGCTTGGTCATTTGGCTTTGTCTCTGATGGGACACTGGTTGGGTTCTGTCCTTTAGTCCCAAGCTTGGTCATTTGGCTTCATCTCTGACGGGTCACTGGTTGGGGTTGTCCATTTAGGACCAAGCTTGGTTGCTTGGCTCCATCTCTGATGGATTATTGGTTGGGGTTCTGTCCTTTAGACCCAAGCTTGGTCATTTGGCATCATTTCTGATGGGTCACTAGTTGGATTCTGTCCTTTAGACCCAAGCTTGGCCATCTGGCTTCACCTATGATGGGACATTGGTTGGGTCCTGTCCTTTAGACACAACCTTGTTCACTTGGCTTCATCTCTGATGGAGCCCTGGTTGGGGTTGTCCATTTAGGACCAAACTTGGTCATTTGGCTTCAACTCTGATGGAGCTCTGGTTGGGATTCTCTCATTTAGACCCAAGTTTGATCACTTGTCTTCATCTCTGATGAGACATTGGTTGGGCTCTGTCATTTAGACACAAGCCTGGTCATTTGGCTTCATCTCTGATGGGACATTGGTGCGTTCTCTCCTTTAGACCCAAGCTTGATCACTTGACTTCCTCTCTGATGGGACATTGGTTGGGTTCTGTCCTTTAGTCCCAAGCTTGGTCATTTGGCTTCGTCTCTGACGGGTCACTGGTTGGGGCTTTCCATTTAGGACCAAGCTTGGTTGCTTGGCTCCATCTCTGATGGATTATTGGTTGGGGTTCTCTCCTTTAGACCCAAGCTTGGTCATTTGGCTTCATCTCTGATGGGTCACTAGTTGGAATCTGTCCTTTAGACACAGGCTTGGTCACTTGGCTCCATCTCTGATAGGGTGTTGGCTGGGAACCTCCCTTTCTGGGGCTAAAGAACTGTGACCCTGAGGGAGCATTTTTGCTTTGCACCGATTTGCTATTTGCCTGGTACATGGCAACACATGCTGTAAATAATCAGCGGTGGGTATTCAGAGCTCTGTCCCATCTTGTAGTCCCCCGGGGTGACTATTGCACAACAGGGAGATCTTCAGCTAGGCTCTCATGAATGAGAGAAAATGATATTTTGTTATAACACTACTGAGCCTTAGTTTCCTTGGGACCTGGAGAACAATGGACTCTCAGGGTTCTGAATGATAACACTGTCTTTCAATTACCACTCTTATAAAAGGAAAGGGAAACGGGGAGGGACTTGCTTCTGTATAGGTTTTGATGGTATTGTAGCAAAGTGAATCTTTTGTTAATTGGAGTGGTGTTTGTCTCAGGAGCATGTGCCAGTGTTCTGCTGAAGTGAAAAATTAAAGTATTTGTTGCTCATTTGTATCCAACTCTGCGAATCTGTGGGTTGTAGCCTACCAGACTCCTCTATTCATGGGGTTCTCCAGGCAAGAGTTCTGGAGTGAGCTGCCATACCCTCCTCCAGGGGACCTTCCCGACCTGGTACATGAGTCTAAACCCTATTCTCTCCTCCTCGTTTTGACACTCCTTAGGGGTCTTGGTAACCTGAACACTTATTTACATTCCTCCAGAAGTGAGGCATGTGGACATGAATCATACCTATTATTGTCTATTACTGCTATCAATTATAACTGAACTGAAGGAAGTCTTGCCCTGAAAATAGCCTCGATGAAACTGCTTGGATGTTTTATAACTGATTTCTGCACGTGTGGTTAAAGGAAGGCGGTTTTCTAGAAGGAGCTTGCAATTCTCTTCCTGTTCTTTTGAGATGCAAATTATCTCTCAGGGTTCTCAGGGACTTTTATCAAATCCTCTGTGATTTCTGAGACTGAAGAAAAGAGGCCTTTTTTAAACTTGAGCAGGAAAACTATGAGATCTCTGTGTGGATGGATGGGTAGATGGATTGATGGACGGATGGGTAGATATGCTCATTATAGACATGTCTTTACATCTGGCTGGTATTATCAAAATTAATTTGCAAACAAACTCAACTTAGTCAGCTTAAAAGAAATTGCTTGTCTTAATTCTCAAAAATAAAACAGAGAGTGGCCTGAAAACAGAAGCTTAGTAATATGTATATCTCCTATATACATAGCAGATACCCAGACAAACTCACTGAAAGTCTCCAAAACTGTCCCAGGCGTCACCTTCAACACTATCTTTAGTTTAAAGATGAGAACTGTTGGGGGAAAGGGGTGTCAGTTAGGAAAGTTACCAGGAAAAGTAGGGCATGGTTTTTATGCAGATTTCAATTCTGCCTTTTCTATTGATAAGAATTTCTAGAGGTTTAGAGTCATTTTTATCTTCCTGGTACAGAGAAGGAAACACTCTTATGGATAGAAGTTTCCCTTTGAAATCTTTTTACAACAGAGCAACTCTGACTCTGGTGCTAGGAAAGACTGAAGGTAGGAGGAGAAGGAGGCAACAGAGGATGAGATGGTTGGATGGCATTACTGACTCTATGGACGTGAGTTTGAGCAAGCTCCAGGAGTTGGTGATGGACAGGGAGGCCTGGCATGCTGCAGTCCATGGGGTCACAAAGAGCTGGACACGACTGAACAATTAAACAACTTATATTCAGTTTTCAAAGCTCCTCCTGTGTCTGCTGATTTTTTCATAATTTTTTATGTTTGATCTGGCGGCTCAAGGTCTTAATTGCAACACCTGGGGTCTTCAGTCTTCACTGTGGCATGTGGACTTTTTTTTTTTTTTTTTTGGTAGCATGCAGACTCTTTAGTTGATTCACATACGACCTGGGCTTCCCTGGTGGCTCGGATGGTAAAGAATCTGCCTGCATTGTGGGAGACCCAGGTTCAGTCCTTGGGTTGGGAAGATCCCCTGGAGAGGGAAATGGCTACCCACTCCAGTATTCTTGCCTGGAGAATCCCATGGACAGAGGAGCCTGGTGGGCTACAGTCTATGGGGTCGCAAAAGAGTTGAACAGAACTGAGCGACTTTCACTGTCGCTTGCATAGGATCTAATTCTCTGACTGGCGATGTAACCTGGTCCCCCTGCTTTGGGAGCTTGAAGTCTTAGCCACTGGACTACCAGGGAAGTTCCCCTGCTGTTTTCTAAAAGTAACCAGCTAAAGACCGTCCTTACGCTGACAAGACATATTTTGGGGTGGCGTGTTCTGTTGCCCCTCACCACCATTTCATTACCTGTTTGCCAACTGATGAACTTTTGGGTGGTCTCCAGCTTTTTCTGATCATAAATGGACTCGATGGAAATCGGGTCTCTGTGTACAGATGTCTTCTTTTCTCTTGGTTGAATTTCTGAAGTGGGATGGCTGGCTCGATGGTGAGAGTTATGTTAAACGGTGGAAGAAATGGCCAAATTGCTTTGCAAAGTAGCTGTGACATGTTTGCAGCCCTACCAGCCGTGCGAGATACTTCCAGAGGGTCCCTGTCCTCACCAACACTTGGGATGGTCACCATGTTTTTCTCTTCCTGTAGGTATGCTAAGGGATGTGCATTTTAAGCTAATGGGGTACTAACTTGTAAATCTCTACTGTTGAGTTTCTATTGATTATTTGCCTTGTGTATATCTTCCTGGCAGAGTCTATGTTCAGATGGGTTGTTTGACTTGGAGTTACGCTTCCTTGAGCTTCCCTGGTAGCTCAGCTGATAAAGAATCTGCCTGCAATGGGGGAGACCTGGTTTCAATCCCTAGGTTGGGAAGATTCCCTGGAGAAGGGAAAGGCTAACCCACTCCAGTATTCTTTTCTGGAGAATTCCATGGACTGTATAGTCCATGAGGTCACAAAGAATCACACAAGATGGAGTGACTTTCACTTTATATTTTCTTACTATTGTATTGTGAGAGTTGTTTCTTCATTCTGTATATGAGTCCTTTATTGACTACATGTTTTCAAATATTCAGAAAAGGCAATGGCACCCCACTCCAGTACTCTTGCCTGGAAAATCCCATGAATGGAGGAGCCTGGTAGGCTACAGTCCATGGGGTCTCGAAGAGTCAGACACGACTGAGCGACTTCACTTTCAAATATTAATAGCTACTCCAGGCTTTTCTTTGTCATTTTATTTACAGTTTCTTTTTAAAAGTTGGTCTTTTTTGATACATTTCCATTTTTTATCTTTTACAATTCAGTGTTTTCTGTGTGTGCTCAAGAAATTGTTTGCTTAGCCTGTGCTTAGTCACTCAGTTGAGTCCAACTCTTTGTGATCCCATGACCTGGCAGGCTTCTCTGTCCATGGAATTCTCCAGGCAAGAATACCAGAGTGGGTAGCCATTCCTTTCTTCAGAGGATCGTCTCAACCTAGGGATTGAACCTGGTCTTCTGTATTACAGGTGGATTCTTTACTGTCTGAGCCACCAGGGAAGCCCCTTGCTTAACACAAGTCTTAGCAATTTTCTCCTGAATTTTTATTTTTGAGAAGTTTTCTTTTAAGGTTCCCATTTTAATCTGATACATATCAATTTAATATTTAGTACAGTCTGAGAAACCCATTAAGTTTAGAGGGTTTGTTTTTTTTTGCACATGAATGTACAATTATTCCAGTACTAATTGTTGAAAAACTGTCATCTCTATTGAATTAGCCTTGATGCTTGTATAAAAAAATAATTTATTACCTTGACACTTGTTTCAAAAATAATTTATCTATGTGAACCCATCTCCTGATGATCAAATCTGTTTCGAAAACCTGTGCCTGCACTTTTGCCAAAATTCCACTCTCTTGAATACCAAGTTTTTAAAGTAAATTGTGGAATTAAGTTATAGGAGTTTTCCAGCTTCTGTGTTCGAGTTTGTCTGTGTTGTTCTGATTAATCTGGGTTCACTGCTTCCACATGGAAATTTTAGGAGCAGCTGTCAGTCTCTCTAAATCTTTTGCTGTGAATTGTTGGGGATTATGTTAAATCCAGAGATCAATTCGAGAACTAACCTCTGGCCAATGTTCCTCTCTGATTTCTCTCATCAGTATTTTGTCTTCAGCGTAAAATCCTTGCACGTATTTTGTCAGCTCTATGCCTGAATCATTTATGGCTCTGTGCTATTATAAATGCTTTCCTTTAAATTTTAATTTCCAATCATTCACTGTGAATATATTTAACCGTACTGGGGCTCGGGGCAGGCTTCCCCCCAAATCTGCCATGTAGGTGATGTCGTAAGTGATGTTGTACGATGTTTGTCTTTCTCTGTCTGACTTACTTGGTGTGAAGGTCCATCCGTGTGGCTGCAAATGGCATTATTTCAGTCTTTTTTATGCTTGTGTAGCATTCTATTGTATATATATTAGCCCATCTTCTTTATCCATTCACCTGTCGATGGACACTTCAGTTGTTTCCATGTCTTGACTGCTTTGTAAATTCGTCTGCTTTATTTTTGAGGTTGCACGTACAAGCAATACACTCTGATATTTGTCTCTGTCTGACTTGACTTCAGTTAGTACGGTCATCTCCGGGTCCATCAGTGTTACTGTGGATGTCACAGGAAGGGGGACTGCATACAGGGCCCCAGAGCGGGCTCTTGTCTGACACTCCGCAATGCCTTGCCCAAGGAGACATGCGAGCTGACAAATCAAGAGACGTTATTGGGAAGGGGGCACCCGGGTGGCGAGCAGGAGGGTGACGGAGCCGTGGAAACGTCTCTGCCTTCATGGCCCACGGTCTTGTGTTTTATGCTGATGGGATTAGCTTCCGGGGTGTCTTTGTCCAATCACTCTAACTCAGGGCCCTTCCTGGTGGCACACGCATCACTCAGGGAAGGTGGATTCTAGGAAGGAGGACTCTGGGAGGTTGCTACGACTTCACTTCAGTTCAGTCGCTCAGTCGTGTCCGACTCTTTGTGGCCCCATGGACTGC
Source organism: Hydropotes inermis (assembly GCA_020226075.1). Classification (NCBI taxonomy): domain Eukaryota; kingdom Metazoa; phylum Chordata; class Mammalia; order Artiodactyla; family Cervidae; genus Hydropotes; species Hydropotes inermis. Next base: position 130,393,974 of record CM035303.1, read on the forward strand.
AGCACGCCAGGCCTCCCTGTCCGTCACCAACCCCCGGAGTTTACCCAAATTCATGTCCATCGAGTCGTTGATGCCATCCAACCATCTCATCCTCTGTCGTCCCCTTCTCCTCCTGCCCTCAATCTTTCCCAGCATCAGGGTCTTTTCAGATGAGTCAGCTCTTCTTGTCAGGTGGCCAAACGATTGGAGTTTCAGCTTAAGCATCAGTCCTTTCGATGAATGTTCAGGACTGATTTCATTTAGGATGGACTGGTTGGATCTCCTTGCAGTCCAAGGGACTCAAGAGTCTTCTCCAGCCCCACAGTTGAAAAGACTGACATCTCTCCTTGCGACCTTTCCCAAATTCTTCCAGTCGGTGGTGACCTGTTCAGTGTTTATTGCCAGGACCTCCTGTTATAAGACAACTCATGCAAGTGATTGCTATGGTGCCAGGCCAGGCCTGAGAGTTTCCATCAGTGTTTCCCCCTAACATCCTGATTATTTTCGATTAAAGTTACTTAAGAAAAGGCTGATGCAAGAAGGGTATACTGACCCTCATTGTTCCCCCGAAAGCAGGAAATCAATCTTCCCCATGAAAGGTGCCTGCCTTGCGCCAGGAGAAAGAGATGTTGTTATCACCAGGGAATTCATGGCCAAGCAGGCTGTATAAACAAGCCGTGTTACTTCTTTACAAATTTATTACCCCATACCCAGGTTTCTTTCTCTTATCGGTTCCTCACAGATTTATTGTTTCTTTGTCCACAGGATAGAAGAGCTGCTGCTTGAGTTGGTTACTGAAGTCTTATATTTTTATGAGCTCCTGGATACACAAAATCAAATTTGCTTTTCTCCTAGTTAATCTGTCTTATGTCAAAATAATTAGTCCATCCAAAATGACTGAAAGGAATAGGAAATCTTCCTCCCTTGCAAAGGCGGCTGGGTTTTTAATGTATTAAGCTTTTAGCCAGTGTCATTGATAAACTCATTAGTTTTAGGAGATTTTGTTTCAGGTCAGTTTGCATTATCTCTGGGCTTCCCTGGCGGCTCAGATGGTAAACAATCCATCTGCAGTGCAAGAGACGGGGGTTCGATCCCTGGGTCAGGAAGATCCCCTGGAGGAGGGCATGGCAACCACTCCAGTGTTCTTGCCTGGAGGATCCCCATGGACAGAGGAGCCTGGCGGGCTACAGTCCACGGGGTCGCAAAGATTGAGTGACTAAGCAGATGACAGCATAATGTCATATGCAGAGAGCAAGGCATTCAAGGTTCTTCCCTTTCAATCTGTCAGCTTTGTATTCAGATTTGTTTTCTTGATCATTGCACCGAATAGAACTTGCTGTATAGACATAGCTCCTTTTGTTGTGTCTCACTGTATTGTGCTTTGCAGACACTGTATTGTTTTTTAATAAGATGAATATTTGTGGCAACCCTGCCTTATCAGATGATGGTTAACATTTGCTAGCAATACGGTATTTTTTAATAAAAGCATTTAACTAGTTTTTTCAACATTTTGTTATTGTCTAGTAGCTAAGTTGTGTCCAGCTCTTTGTGACCCCATGGACTGCACCACACCAGGCTTCCCTGTCCTTCACCATCTCCAGAAGCTTGCTCAAACTCATGTCTATTGAGTTGATGACGCCATCCAACCATTTCATCCTCTGTGGCCATCTTCATGGTTACATGAACCGTGAACTTCCAGATGTTCAAGCTGGTTTTAGAAAAGGCAGAGGAATCAGAGATCAAATTGCCAACATCCCCTGGATCATCAAAAAAGCAAGAGAGTTCCAGAAAAACATCAATTTCTGCTTTATTGACTCTGCCAGAGCCTCTGACTGTGTGGATCACAATAAACTGTGGAAAATTCTTAAAGAGATGGGAATACCAGACCACCTGACCTGCCTTTTGAAAAACCTGTATGAAGGTCAGGAAGCAACAGTTAGAACTGGACATGGAACAGACTGGTTCCCAGTAGGAAAAGGAGTACATCAAGGCTGTATATTGTCACTCTGCTTATTTAACTTATATGCAGAGTACATCATGAGAAACGCTGGGCTGGAAGAAGCACAAGCTGGAATCAAGATTGCCGGGAGAAATATCAATAACCTCAGGTATGCAGATGACCCCACCCTTATGGAAGAAAGTGAAGAGGAATTAAAGAGCCTCTTGATGAAAGTGAAAGAGGAGAGTGAAAAAGTTGGCTTAAAGCTCAACATTCAGAAAACTAAGATCATGGCATCTGGTCCCATCACTTCATGGCAAATAGATGGGAAAACAATGGAAACAGTGACAGACTTTATTTTCTTGGGCTCCAATATCAGTGCAGATGGTGAATGCAGCCATGAAAATAAAAGATGCTTGCTCCTTGAAAGAAAAGCTATGACCAATCTAGACAGCATATTAAAAAGCAGAGACATTATTTTGCCAACAATGGCCTATCTAGTCAAAGCAATGGTTTTTCCAGTAGTCATGTATGGAGGAGAGTTGGACCATAAAGAAAGCTGAGCATTGAAGAATTGACGCTTTTGAACTGTGATGTTGGGGAAGACTCTTGAGAGTCACTTGGACTGCAAGGAGGTTCAACCAGTCCATCTTAAAGGAAATCAATCCTGAATATTCATTTATGGACTGATGCTGAAGCTGAAACTCCAATCCTTTGGCCACCTGATGTGAAGAACTGAGTCATTTGAAAAGACCCTGATGCTGGAAAAGATTGAGGGCAGGAGGAGAGGAGACGACAGAGGATGAGATGGTTGGACGGCATCACTGACTCAATGGAGATCAGTTTGAGTAAACTGTGGGAGGTGGTGATGGATAGGGAGGCCTGGAATGCGGCAGTTCATGGGGTCACAAAGAGTCGAACACCACTGAATGACTGAACTGAAGTGAACTGAACTGGTTCAAGTTATGTTTTCCTTCTTGAATGGGTATTGGTGGTTTATGTATTGAATGGCATCATCAGAGTTTTCTAGTACATTAGTATAGTACAGATAACATTCCTTAATACTATGATCAGGTATCTTCAGTGATGTTAATTTTTGCTATTTTTAATTTATATTGTATCTCTGTTTCTTTGAAAAGAGATTTGCATTAGTGATTCATTTCAGCAAAACAGCTTTTCTTTCTTGCTGTTATTTTTCAGTTTATAAGTTGTGTCTGATTCTTTGCAACCCCATGGACTGCAGCACACCAGGCTTCCTTGTCCTTCACCATCTTCTGGAGTTTACTCAAACTCATGTCCATTGAGTCGGTGATGCCATCCAACCATCTCATCCTCTGTCGTCCCCTTCTCCTCCCACCTTCAATCTGTCCAGCATCAGGGTCTTTTCTAAAGAGTTCTTTGCATCACGTGGACAAAGGATTGGAGTTTCAGCTTCAGCATCAGTCCTTCCAGTGAATATGGAGGACTGATTTCCTTTAGGATTGACTTGGTTGATCTCTTTCCAGTTCAAGGGACTCTCAAGAATCTTCTCCAAAATCACAGTTCAGAAGCACCAGTTCTTCAGCTCTCAGCTTTCTTTACAGTCCAACTCTCACATCCATACTTGACTACTGGAAAAACCATAGCTTTGACTATAGACACCTTTGTCAGCAAAGTGATGTCTCTGCTTTTTAATATGCAGTCCAGGTTTGTCATAACTTTTCTTCTAAGGAGCAAGCATCTTTTGTGTCTGCGGTCACTGTCCTCATTGACTTTGGAGCCTCAAATTTTCCATTGTTTCCCCATCTATTTGCCATGAAGTGATGGGACTGGATGCCGTTATCTTCATTTTTTGAATATTGAGTTTGTAAGTCTAATGATTTTTTTTCTTAATTTCCCCTTCAAGTGCATTGACTTCTGCCTTTTATTTCTCTCTTCTGCCTGTTTTGGTGGATGTTTCAATGATCCATCTATAATCTTTATTGTTTTCCAAAGTAAGCATTTAATGCTTCGAATTTCCCTGCAAGCACTGCCTTGGATGCATCCCACCAATTTTTATGTACTTTATTTCCATCCTCATTCAATTAAAAACGTCTTCTATCTTCCACTGTGACTACGTCCTCAACTCACGCTTGACTCAAAGGTGACTCTGAAATGCGCTCCTTAGTGTCGAAGTAATGAAGAGTTTTCCAGACATATTTTTTTTTAAACTTTGTAATTGCATTTTGTTTGCAGCTGTATCCTAATTAAATACTGTTGTAATCACTGAAGGGAAGCAGATTCTGCCATTCTAAATGGCGTGCGGGTTGTTTCGAGCTGAAGGCGATCGAGACACAGCCGACTCAGGAAAAAAAAATTTTTTTTCTCTCTGCCTCACTGCCTAAAAGAATTGAGATTTTTAGATAGGCAGCCTGCCCCTGAAAAAAGAGTTATTTCCAGAGAGACCTTTTTTTTTTTTTAATTTTAAATTTTTATTTATCTAAGTTTGCCTGTCCTGGGTCTTTGCTGGTGGACGTGGGATTTCGGTAATTGCAGAGATCGGGGGCTGCTCCGTAGTGGCATTGTGCAGGGTCATCATTGCAGTGGTTTTCCTATTGTGCCTCACGGGGTCTGGGGCACAGAGGCTTTGTCGCTCCATGGCACGTGGGATCTTTCCAGATCAGGGATCCAACTGGTGTCCCTTGCCTCGCAACGCGGATTCTTAACCACTGAACCACCAGGGAAGTCCCATACCAGAGACACTGTTTTGTCTGAAAGTTCCATCTGCCTGGCAGCTCAGACTTAGAAGTTAACAGAACGTCTGTTTTTTTCCTAATCCTGTGAGTTACTCCCCCCCACGCCCACCTGCCCACTTTGAAGCCCCAAGTCTCTTCCCCATTTCTTAACTCAGGAGAACTTATATGCTTCAACTGACTTACTTTTGCCCTGTGAGGTGGGGGGGGGGGGGCTTATGTCATTGTGGAGCTCTCTGATATACAGGGGGCTTCCCAGGTGGCCCAGGGGTTAAGAGCCTACCCTCCTTGCAGGAGACGTGGGTTCGATCCCTGGGTCAGGAAGATCTGCTGGAGGAGGGGAGGGCAACTCACTGCAGTATCCTTGCCCAGAGAATCCCATGGACAGAGGAGCCTGGTGGGCTACAGTCCATGGGGTCACAAAGACTCGGACACCATTGAACCAACTTAACATGCATAATTACACACATAATTAAACTTGTTTCTCCCATTAACCCCTCTTATGCCGCTTTAATTCTTAGATTAGCCAAGAAACCTAGAAAGCAAAAAGGAAAAAATTTCCCTTCCTTGCATCAGAAACATACTGGTATGATTTTCTACTGTTTAAATCCACAGATGGCTTATGGTCCAGAATATCAATTATATTTGAAGACCTTTCTTAGTGGTGCTCTGAAACAGCATGTCGGAGAAGGCAATGGCAACCCACTTCAGTATTCTTGCCTGGAAAATCCCATGGACAGAGGAGCCTGGCGGGCTACAGTCCATGGGGTCACAAACAGTCAGACATAACTGGGCATGCATGCAAAAACAGTGTGTATTCTCATGTTCATTGTACGTGTTGATTATGTCACATGGGTACACAATATTTAGGTCTGCCATATTAATACTGAGATTTTCTCTGCTTCTCCTGACTAAGAGAGCAGTATTAAAAACTCCAATTATAAATTTGGATTTGTTTACTTCTTCTTTGCAATCTGTCAGATTTTGCTGTATGCATTGGAGGCCCAGTTGTTTCATGCATAAACATTTAAGGATTTTAGTATTTTTGGCAAGTTGATCCTTTTATCATCCCACAATATCCTTCTTTATCCCTGGCATTACGTCTTGTTCTGAAGTACACATTTTCTGCTTGCTGTATAGCCAGTCCAGCTTTGTTTTGGCATTTGCATGACAAAATATTTTCAAACTATGAAACATTATGTGTCTTTATATTTAACGTAAGAGTCCTTTTAGACGGTGTATGTCAATTTTTAATCCAATATAATTTCTGCTTTTCAGTTGGAGTAATTAGATATTTACCTCTATCAAAGTTTTATTAAAATGCTTGAAATTGACTCACCATTTTGTTCATTCTAACTTATCTTTTTTATCTACCTGAATTGTGGAATTTGCTTCTCAGAAATAGTCACGTCACTTTACAGTCTGCATGTTCTGTTGATTATAAGGATCAGGCTTATGAAAGTTTTTGTTATTCTTGGTCTCTCCCTTACTCTCCCCCTCTCTCACCCAACTTCTGACTCTGTCTTTCTCTCCATTGCCAGCTATGAAGAATCAAGCTGTTGTGAGTCCGCAAGCTGTAGCCCTGTAAGAAAAGGAGATCTTGCAAAAAACTAAGCAAGTGTATTACAGAAGTGTATTTGCAAAAGCTTCAAAACAGAAGCCGCTATGACCAGACGCCAGATTGCAGTCTTACTCATGACCCAGGTATGGTGTACTCAGATTCCTGTTTACCAAAGAAACTGAACGATAATCATTTAAAGCTGATACAAGTGTCATGCTTTGTTTCATATCATAAAAACCTAATACTTAAGTCTTGCTGCTATTGCTGTTCAGTCACTAAGTTGTATCCGACTCTCTGTGACCCGATAGACTGCAGCACACCAGGCTTCCCTGTTCTTTGCTCTCTCCCAGAGCTTGCTCAAGTTCATACCCGTCGGATTGGTGATGCCATCCAACCATCTCATCCTCTGTCTCCCCTTCTCCCCCTGCCCTCAATCTTTCCCAGCATCAGCGTCTTTTCCAATGAGTTGGCAGCCATCAGTACTTCCAGTGAATCTTCAGGGTTGATTTCCTAGAGGACTGACTAATCTGATCTCCTTGCTGTTCAAGGGACTCTCAAGAGTCTTCTCCAACACCACAGTTGAAAGCATCAGCTCTTCAGTGCTCAGCCTTCTTTATGGTCCATCTCTCACATCCCTACATGACTACTGGGAAAACCATAGCTTTGACTAGATGGACCCTTGTCAGCAAAGTCATGCCTCTGGATTTTTAATTTGCTGTCTAGGCGTGTCATATTGGTAACGGTTCATGTGTTCCATTGTACGTTTGTGTTCTGGTCTCTGGTGGATACAGAAAAAATATTTCTCTCAGTGTGGTTAGCTTTTTCCTGGTTAGTTGCCTCAAGGGGACACTTGGTCTTCATCAACCGTGGAAGCAGAACCTTTTTATTCTTTGAGTGTCTACTAGTCTCTTCCTGTTCCTCTGGGGATTCATTACAAGGTAGCTTCCTTAAAATTACATTTGATCATCATTTTCTAGGCTGGAAATTCATAGAGTGAAAGATTTATTTTTTCCATTTAAAAAAAAAAAAACAAATCTTTATTGAATATGTTACAGTGTTGCTTCTGTTTTAGGTTTTGGTTTTTTTGGCATGTTAGGATCTTAGGTCCCCAACCAGGCATTGAGCCCACATCTCCTGTATTGGGAGTGTGAAGTCTTACCCACTGGACCACTAGGTAAAGTCCCTGAGAGAAAGACTTAAGAGATGCCTCACTTCCCAGGCTGCTCAGATGGGAAAGTATCTGCCTGCAGTGCCAGAGATCTGGGTTCAGTGCCCGGGTTGGGAAGATCCCATCCTGGAGAAAGGCATGGCAACCCACTCCAGTATCATTGCCTGGAAAGTCCCATGGACACAGGAGCCTGGCCGGCTACAGTTAATGGGGTTGCAGAGGAATCGGACACAACTTAGCGACCAAACAACAACATTTCCAGCTTCAACCAGGGCTTCATTCCACAGACACGTTTGCTTCCTAACATCCAATAGGGCAACTCACACAGGGTGTACGATTGTGGGGCTGAATGTTGCCGATGAACCGCCTGTGAAATTCCTCGAGGCGCGGAGAACTCTTCCTGCTGAGGCAGATGCAGCCATTGCTTTCCTTATTTTGTCTTAGAAAGCACTGTCATGGTGCTTCTACGCACCAGTGCTTACGAGGGTGGTGAAAAGTTTTATATGCTCATGAGGCTTGAATGAACTACGCAAAGTCGTGCATTTAAAGAACAAGGCAGATATGAAAATTCTGTGTCACCCCTTCAGCCTCTGATTCTGCGCAGATGAAGGATGAAGCTAAGAGAGCTATATATGGTATACTTTATCATCTTGTGTCTTCACCCAGAGTCTAGGCATATTATATCTTCTAAGCCACCGTACTAGCCGTGAGGTCATATCTGTTATTGCTCTTGTTTAGTCACTAAGTCATGTCTGGTCTTTGCCCCCCTGTGGACGGCAGCATGCCAGGCTCCCCTGTCCTTCACTGTCTCCCAGAGTTTGCTCAGACTCATATCCATGGAGTTGGTGATGCCATCCAACCATCTCATCCTATGCCTCCCTCTTCTCCTTTAAGACTCCTCACTTACAGATACAAAAGATAAAGACAGTAAGTTTATAATTTGGCCAAAATGATAAAGTTCCTAAGGGATAGAGCCATTATTCAATCAGGGAGGCTGTGCTCCGAACACCTGTTGTTTATTTATATATTATTTCCACATGTGAGAAACATATCGTAGTACTTGGTTCATCTTTGGTTGCCTGGGATAGGGTTCTGTTTCCCCAACCTACTGAAAACCTGATATACTTTCTCATCCTGAACTCGTCCATGAGTTATAGTTTTCTCTGGATAAATTCCCAGGAGCGGGATATTTGGATCATAAAACTATAATTCAAAAAGATATGGGGTATCCCCAGGGGTCCAGTGGCTAAGCCTCAATATTCTCAACACAGGGGGCCCAGGTTTGATCCCTGGACAGGGAACTGGATCTCACATGCTGCAACTAAGACCCAGCACAGCCACATAAATAAATTAAAACATAAAAAACATACTGCCATCTCTACATATTAGCCCTGTTCACAACAGCCAAGACATGGAAGCCATCTCAATGTGCCTATCAACACTGAAGTAAAAGTGAAAGTTGCTCAGTCGTCTCTGACTCTTTGCGACTGTGTAGTCGTGGGATTCTCCAGGCCAGAATACTGGAGCGGGTAGCCTTTCCCTTCTCCGGGGGATCTTCCCGACCCAGGGATCGAACCCAGGTCTCCCGCATCACAGGCAGATTCTTTCCAGCTGAACCTCAAGGGAAGCCCAAGAATCCTGGAGTGGGTAGCAGAGGAATGGATAAAGAAGGCATGGTACCTATATACAATGGAACATTACTCGGCCATTAAAAAGAATGAAGCAATGCCATTTGCAACAACATGGATGCAGCTAGAGATTGTCCTCCTGACGGAGCTAAGTCAGGAAGAGAAAGACAAATACCATATGATATCACTTGTATAGGTAATCTGAAACAGTGATACAGATGAATAAACGTACAAGACAGAGACCAAGTCATAGTCAGAGAACGGACTTGCAGCCTCCAAGGGGGATGGGAGTCGGGTAGAGACGGCCTGAGTGTTTGGGATTAGTAGATGCAAACTGTTATACGTAGGATGGATACTCAAGAAAGTGTATTCAATATCCTGTGATCAACCATAATGGAAAAGGATATTTTAAAAGACAATGTCTACATGTGTATAACACAGTCACTTTGCTGCATGGGAGATATTGCCATGACATTATAAATCCATTACAGGTCAATTTCTTAAAAAATTAATAAAAAAGAAAAAAACTCTCCCATGAAATTCTCTTCCTTACTCTCTGTTCTAGATGTGCCTTGACATTTGGTTTTCTGAAACTCTCTGAGAAACAGAGAGTTTCTCCAGGTGACACTTTAACTTGAATTCATAGTTTGCTTTTAAAATATCTCTATTGAAAGTCGCACTCTAATCACCAAGCACATAATATTAACAATCCTTGCTATTTATGCTAATAATATTCAGATCACTGTCTATATATGCCTCCGCACATAAGTATCACTCTGAATTTCCTCGTATCTCGTTTCCCAAGGTTACGCGCATAAAAGAAGATTTACAGTTCTTTTAGGATAATGGAATGTGTAGGATAACCTTTCCAGGAGAGCTATGTGGGAGATTTTAAGCATTTAAGTTCTTAAAAGACTTCGAGAAGGTGGCAACTCATGCCGCAAAAGTCTTTTTCATCAGATCATGTAAATGCCATGCAGTATGTTTCTGTATGAAACTCCTGCTTCTCCAATAGTTATGATATCATTAAAATATTAAAGCTCTGTTAATCTCCTTTTACCAAAAATTAATGGTAACCCACTCCAGTACTCTTGCCTGGAAAATCCCATGGACGGAGGAGCCTGGTGGGCTGCAGTCCTTGGGGTCACAAAGAGTCAGACGTGACTGAGCGACTTCAATTTCACTTTTCACTCTTACGTGTTGGAGAAGGAAATGGCAACCCACTCCAGGGAAGTAGGTAGGGATAAATTCGGAGATTGGGACTGAGGTATACACACTACTAAATGTAGAATAAGTAACTAACATGGACCAACTGTATAGCACAGAGAACTCTGCTCTACACTCTGCCATGACCTATATGAGAAAAGAATCTGAAAAAAAGTAGATACATGTATTTGTGTAACTGATTCACTTTATCATACAGGAGAAACTAACAGAACATTGTCTATCAATTATATTCCAATCACAATTAGAAACTTAAATATTTAATCTAAACCAGAAGCAAAGGAATTAATAATTTTAGGTTTTCTAATAACTTGTTTCACATTGTTAATATAGTATGTATGTTTTCCGTGTTTATGTTACTTATGCATGCTCAGTCACTAAACCGGGTCTGACTCTTTGAGACCCCATGGACTGTATGCCCGCCAGGCTTCTCTGTCTGTGGGATTCTCCAGGCAAGGATACTGGAGTGGGTAGCCTTTCCTTTCTCCAGGGGATCTTCCTGATTCAGAGATTGAACCCATGTCTCCTGTGTCTCCTATATTGGCAAGAGGATTCTTTACCACTATGCTACCTGGAAAGCCCTTTATATTACCATAGCCTATATACAATTCTGGAGAAGGAAATGGCAACCCACTCCAGTGTCCTTGCCTGGAGAATCTCATGGACAGAGGAGCCTGGTGGACTGCAGTCCATGGGGTCGCAAAGAGTCGGGCACGACTGAGCGACTAACACAACTTATGCAATTCTAATATTTGATGCTGGGTTTTGGGTTGCAAAGAGTTGGACACAACTGAGCGACTGAACTGAACTTTGCAATTAAGTTTGTGGTCATCTAGAAGAGAGAAGGGCCTTTCTGGCTCAGATGGTAAGGAAACTGCCTATAGTACAAGAGACTCTAGAAGAGAGTCCTGTGGACAGCAAGGAGATGAAGCTAGCCCATCCTGAAAACAATGAGCCCAGAATATTCATTGGAAGGACTGATGCTGAAGATGAAGTTCAAGTACTTTGGCCACCTGATGCAAAGAGCCATCTCATTGGAAAAGACCCTGCTGCTGGGAAAGATTGAAGGAGGGAAGAGAAGGGGATGACAGAGGATGAGATGGTTGGATGGCGTCACCAATTCAATGGACATGAGTTTGAGCAAGCTCTGGGAGACAGTGAAAGACAGGGAAGCCTGGCGTCATGCTGCACTCCACGGGGTCACAAAGGTTCCCACACAACTGGGTGATTGAACAACAATAAGACTTAAAATCAGAACCGTGAAGCTTCTGATTTTAAGAAGAGGCTAAGCCGTGAAGGAGAGAAGCTTCCAACAGTATCATAGTTTTCCCTAGAGCCAGAAAAATACCACGTGTCTTTTTTAAAAAAAAAATTTAACGTGCACCATTAATCATGTTTAAGGCTTTATTGAATTAATTACAATATTCCTTCTGTTTTATGTTTTCATTTTTGGGCCATGTGGCACATGGGATTTTAGTTCCCTGACCAGGGATCCTACACACATCCCCTACACTGCAAGGAGAATCCCTAACCACTGGACCGCCAGGGACGTCCCACCATGATATGTTTTAATATAAGAACTTACATGTCATGAATAATTACAAACTACTAGGAGGAGTAGGAAGATTTCTGTTTAGGAAATTTTAAGTTTCTCTCACATTTTTGCAATGGTTTCACTAACCCAGTAAAATGGTATTAACTTAACATATGGGCAGCGACATTCAATCAACACTGATTATGGGGATTTAATCATGATAATTAGTGTGGGATTCAATAGCTATAATTCATAAGGATGCCAGTGTTCCTACCAGCTGTGAATTTTCATCTAAAGTTTTACTATAGAAGCAGATCCCACAAACACTTTCAGATGCACACCACTTGTACTACCATTGATTCGACATCCTACAAATCACAGACCATAACAGGCCCTCCGTGGGTGGAATATTTTTGTATATTAGGAAAAAAAAATGTTCCAAAGAAAGAAACATATATTAAGTGCTTTGAAAGATTGAAAATGAAAGAGTAAGTCACTTAGTTGTGTCTGACTCTTTGCAATCCCATGGACGATACAGTCAATGGAATTCTCCAGGCCAGGATGCTGGAGTGGGTAGCCTTTCCCTTCTCCAGGGGATCTTCCCCACCCAGGGATCGAACCTAGGTCTTCCTCACTGCAGGCGGATTCTTTACCAGCTGAACCACGAGGGAAGCCTTTGTGCTTTATTCTCTTATAATAATTCTCTGTAAAATGTTAGATAATTTATGGAGTTTGGAGTATAGAATAGATGCTATGTCATGCACGCCCATTGAAATCCAAGTTATTTAATGATTATAGACTGTGTATTTGCCACGTGAAATAAAACATGCTCAAGCCTTTATGTATTTTATACAGATCTTCTCCAACTAACTATCCACTGACCTTAAAATTTTTAAAATATCTAATTACTTTGGTAAATTCAGAATATAAAGAAAGCACCTTTTGTCGCTATTGAAAATACATGTATTTTTCTCATTCTAATATGCAGCAGTCCCCTACAAATACCAAGACAGCCAAATGCTAGTTGCATGCGTATGTCATTCATAATTTGGTAACTTACACACCCTTTAAAAACTGTTAAAAATCCATAAAAAGAACCACCATTTTAGAGTGGGCTTCCCAGGTGGCGCTAATGGTAACGAATCTGCCTGCCAATGCAGGAGACGTAAGAGACGTGGGTTTGATCCCTGGGTCGGGAAGATCCCCTGGAGGAGGAAATGGCAACCCACTCCAGTGTTCTTGCCTGGAGAATCCCATGGACAGAGGAGCCTGGTGGGCTGCAGTCCACAAGGTCACAAAGAGTCGGACATGGCTTAGCCTCTAAACAACAATGATGCAAGTATAATAACATAATTTTAAAAAAATCTTTCTTGAAATTATTAAAATATTATTTCTGTTTTATGTTTTTCTTTCTTCTTTTTTTTTTTGGCCTTGAGGAATATTGGATCTTAGCTCCCGCACCAGGGATTGAACCCTTATCCTCTGCCCTGGAAGGTGAGGTTTTAACCCCTGGGCCACCTGGGAAGTCTCCAGGGAGGAGGGTATTTAACACAGAAACCTGTGAGAACATCCTTAGGTGTTGCAAAGGCCTGGGTGGTGGCCTGTCAAGTAGGACATAATTCTGACTTTTGTTTCCACCCTTTTTCCCCATGTCCTTTAATCAGACGGTAAAGAATCTGCCTGCAATGCTGGAGACCCGGGTTCGATCCCTGGGTTGGAAAGATCCCCTGGGGGAGGTCATGGCAACCCACTCCAGTCTTCTTGCCTGGAGGATCCCCATGGACAGAGGAGCCTGGCGGGCTACAGTCCAGGGGGTCAGAGAGAGTCGGACATGACTGAGCAACTTACACTTTCACTTTCAACACTATAATCTCTGAGCAATAGAACAACACAGTTAGGATCATGATGTTTACCTGTCTCCTTTCATTGAGAAATACTCTGGTGTTCCCCATATAACATTTAATGGGGAATTTAACATTAGATCAATTTAACATTCCTGTTAACATTAATCTAGCATCATGATCATGAAGCTAACCAAAAATTATTGAAAAACCCCGATGGCTGTGGTGACGACACGCTGATAGCTCAGGCACGTCTTCTCACTGAGAGTCACAAGCCAGGGATACTTAGAGACTCGCCAGGCGTCCTCAAAAGCACCAAGTCGGTGAGAATCACGACCTTCCTCTGAGTTTGCTCCTTAAAAATCTGTCTGTGTTTGGCTGTGCTGGGCCTTCACTGCTGTGAGGGTTTTCTCTAGTCACGCGGGGAGGACTGCTCATGGCGGGGGCTTCTCTAGTCTTGGGGTGTGGGCTCTCGGAGGCCCCGGCTTCAGTAATCGTGACAACCGGGCCGAGTGGTTGCAGCTCCCCAGGTCTAGAACGCAGGCTGAGGCACTGTGGTTCACCCGCTTCGTTGCTCTGCAGCCGTGTGGGAGCTTCCCGGACCGGGGATCGAACCCACATCTCCCGCATTGGCAGGCGGACTCTTGACCGCTGAGCCACCAGGAAACCCTGTTCAGTTCAGTGCAGTCGCTCAGTCCTGGCCGACTCTTTGCGACCCCGTGGGCAGCAGAACACGAGGCTTCCCTGGGTGTTTTAGCCAGCACCGACTCCCGGAGCTTGCTCAAACTCATGTCCACCGAGTCGGTGACGCCATCCAACCAGCTGACTTTTACTCACTGTCTGAGTGGAAGGAACATAAAGCAGCAGCTCAGGTTTCCATGCAGGTATTTTGATTAGTGTTCAAGATACTTGCTTATCAGAGAAGCCATTCAGATGCGCTGTGAGGCTCACGTTTTTAAAAGATGGCTTTGGTATTAATGTGTACAACTGCTTTGGAAAAGATATTTTCACGTAGAAGTTGACAGGTTCCTTTCACTTTTCTCTTATTCCCTGTCTACATAGCCAGTAATACAATACTTTCCTCATTTTGTCTCATAAGAAAAATCTTATTCTGCATAAAATTGTATAGGTTTTAATATAATTTTAATAGGAGGATGATGAATGTGATTAGCAAATTAAAATAATGGCAATATGCAGCACTTACTTTCCTGGTGGTCCAGTGGTTAGGATTTTGCCTTCCAATATGAGGGGTCTGAGTTCAATCCCTGGTTGGGAGTTAAGATCCCACATCCTATGAGATGCAGTCAAAATAATTAATTAATCAAAAAGACAATAATATAAATATGTAATCTATATATGTTTAGTATTTTCATAAGCTAAATCTTTATAAGTATGCATCAATACATTGCCAAATTATGACAGTCCATATTCAGTTAATACCTCAGTGTATTTTCATGGACAGGTAATCCTGGGATGCTGTGGTCCATGGGGTTGCAGAGAGTTGTACATGACTGAGCCACTGAACTGAACTGATAGATGGACTATTAAAACAGTTAACCTTATTTGAAATTTATCCCAAGTTAAAATCATATAAATCTTTACAGAGAATTGAAACAACATAAAATAACATGCAAATCATTATATTTCTCTAAGTAAAACATAGAGGAGAGGAGTGTTAAAGTTTTTAAATAGACTATTAAATCTAAGGCTAATGATATTTAAGATTCAAAATTTATAAGGCTATTAACTATTCCTGGGGCCTCCAAGGTGGCACTAGGGGTAAGTAATCCAACCTGCCAGTACAGAAAATGCATGAGACGTTATTTTAATTTGCTTCCATGGATCGGGAAGATGCCCTGGAGAAGGGAATGGCAACCCACTCCAGTATTCCTGCCTGGAGAATCCCATGGGCAGAGGAACCTGGCGGGCTGTAGTCCATGGGGTCATAAAGTGTCAGACTTTACTTAAGCACATCACTACACATAATTAACTATTTTTATTAGAAGTCTACTTTCAACAATGCATATGTAATTCCAAAAAGGCAGGTGTTAACTGGAAAAATATTATTAACATTTTACCGATTGCATTAGATGCGTGTGTTTACTAAAATGAACACTATTTTGCATTTTGGAGTAAAGTTGTTGGAATTTTCTACTGGCAGTTTATGAAGATGAAAATCCCAAACTTTTCCACCTGGGTTAAGAAAGCATTAAATCAAAAACCCTGATTCCAGATGGCACAGTAAGGACTTCACACAAAATTCACTCACTGACTTTTTTAAAACATGTTCTGACACTTTATTGTGTGGCCACGAATACATTTGTACCCCCAAGAGTGAATTGTTTGCAGTTATTTGGAAGTAATTAATTATTAGCACACTTTAATTGGTATCTCTATGTTGCCTGCTGTTTTCCATTTTACTCTGAAGAACGTTAATAGTTATGGAAAGCAAAACCAAATTATCAGAGCAAATTCAGCATTTACTGAATACTGCAGTTATGCGAAAAATGATAAACAACTTATGGCAACTAAGAATTTTTTTAAAAAAAGAAAACATAGCAAAACGTCAGCAAAACTTATGATTTCTGTAACAGGATAGTAAGTATTTTGGACATTTTGAGCCTGTTCATCGCTGGCTTATGATTTCCCTGTGGCTCAGATGGTAAAGAAATTTGCCTGCAGTGCAGGAGACCACAGGTTGATCCCTTAGTGGGGAAGATCCCCTGGAGAAGGAAATGACAACCCACTCCAGTGTTGTTGCCTGGAGAA
The DNA here is from genome assembly GCA_020226075.1 of Hydropotes inermis. Lineage (NCBI taxonomy): Eukaryota > Metazoa > Chordata > Mammalia > Artiodactyla > Cervidae > Hydropotes > Hydropotes inermis. The sequence continues at coordinate 130,410,328 of CM035303.1, forward strand.
TTCCATGGACAGAGGGGCCTGGTAGGCTATAGTCCATGGGGTCTATATTAGGGGAAATACCTTTCTTCTAAATCTATTAAAGTTTTAACTTCATAGAAAGAAATTATTTGATACGCTGTCTAACAAAAACTTATTATTTCAATGGCTTTGCCCACGTCTGTGCTGTAATATCTTTTGATCAAAAATGGGATTAGATATGCCACATGAGTTTCCCATGAATGCTTTCAAAATTGCTATAGTTAACACATTATTGACCAGAGATTTATCCATATGTTTTTAGAAACTGATGCCATTAATTAACATCACCATGAGAAGACATTAGCGCTTAAGATTGATCCAGGGTCCATTATGCTACTTAACGATTGTTGTCACCGTTCACATTTGACTCACTTAAGTTTTTGTTTCCCACCTGTGTCTATTATAAACACAAGTTTACTAGTGTTAGATTTTTAAAAAATGAACATTTTTTCCCAAAAGTGAAATTTTGAGTGAAGAAGAATTTTACAGTGAATTTTATGCAGATACGTCCGCTGACTGCCTGAGTGACAAGGGTACTAATGTCTCAGAAGATGGCAGTTCTTCAGAACATAGTTCTGGTTCAGATGATGTGAAAGTGAAAGTGAAATCACTCAGGTGTGTCCGACTGTTTGCGACCCCGTGGACTCCAGCCCGCCAGGCTCCTCCGTGCATGGGATTCTCCAGGCAAGAATACTGGAGTGGGTTGCCATTTCCTTCTCCAGGGGATCTTCCCAACCCAGGGATCGAACCCAGGTCTCCTGCGTTGCAGGCAGACGCTTTAACCTCTGAACCACCAGGGAAGCGACGATGTGAGTGTTAAACCAACAAACGGACAAAAAAGAGAACAACCCTAATGATTGATCCTGATACGAAACATGCAAATGAAAACCTCACCAGGCTGGAGAAGATGCGTGTGGTGTGTGAGATGCCACTATTTTTTTCTTATTGTTTTTTTTTTCTCTCCTGGTTGTGCTGGGTCGTCACAAAGCTGTGCCCCGGCCTTGTCTAGCTGTGGAGGGTGGGGGCTGCTCTCAAGTTGTGGGTGGGTGGGCTTCCAAGTGCAGTGGCTTCTCTTGCACAGGCTGTTAACTCATGGACATGAGTTTGAACAAGCCGCAGGAGATGGTGAAGGACAGGGAAGCCTGCGTGCTGCAGTCCATGGGGTGGCAAAGAGTCAGACACGACCGAGCAGCTGAATAACAACAGATTGTAGAGCACAGGCTGAAGAGCTGTGTTCACGCGCTTAGTTGCTCTGCAACACGTGGGATCTTCCCGGATCTCGGATGGAACCCATGTCCCCTGAATTCGCAGGCAGATTCTTCACCCCTGAACCACCAGGGAAGCCCAGGTGTAATGGCCGGACTCGAAAAGAAAAGAAAGTGAAGCCATTCAGTTGTGTCCGGCTCTTTGCGACCCCACAGCCTGCATCAGGCTTTTCTAACCATGGGATTTTCCAGGCAAGGGTACCAGAGTAGGTTGCCCTTTCCTTCTCCAATTATTGAACGTAATAACCCCCAAAGTGTTAGTGAAACAACAGTACTAATTGTTGGCCAATCAAAATAAAAAGTGTCAGTCACAGGCATTACAGTCTCTATAGAAATCCCCCCATCTGTGATGTGTTGAAAATGATTCACCACCGTATAAAACCTGATGCGTGCTGTAATCAAACGCTGAATCCAGAAGAAAGTTTGGGAATGGCAGGTTTAAGGGAACGGAATCGTGAATGGCAGCGCTGAGAGTTTTTGATAATCAGTCAGCTGTCCAGAAGGCACAAGTACCCTTAAATTCATTCCTTAAATGAATCTCCTTACACCTCCTGGTTACTCAGTTTTTTAGAGAAGATTTTTTTATAAATTTGGGTTCGGGGGAATGGTGTGAGTATCAGTAGCCTACTCAGAATTTGAGTTTTACATTGAAATATGGGTTCCCTGAGAAAAAGTATGGCTGTTGGGGAAATAACAGAGAAGGCGGTTCTCTTACTAAGATGAGTTGCTCAAAAGATTCACACGGGAATTAAACATTGACATAGACGTATATAGAGTTGTTGTCTTGTCACTAAGTCCTGAGCGATTCTTGCGACCCCATGGACTGTATCCCGCCAGGCTCCTCTGTCCATGGGATTCTCCAGGCAAGAATACTGGAGTGGGTTGCCATTTCCTTCTCTGGGGGATCTTCCCAACCCAGGGATCAAACCCAGGTCTCCTGCATCTGCAGGCAGACTCTTTACCAACTGAGCTATGAGGGAAGCACAAAAAAGAACTATATTCCAATTTTAAAAATAAATGAAGTCTGGAGGAAGGATCACAAGCATGAAGAATTAATAAACAATGATGAAAATGTATCATAGTGGGTTGGCCAAGAAGTTTGTTTGGGTTTTTCCTGTAACATATTACAAAAAAAAAAAAGAAAAGAAAAACCTCAATGAACTTTTTGCCCAACCCAATACATCTTTTCCATCTCATTCGATTTATATAAATACCTGTCACCAGTATAAGTTGTTTCACTATACCTTAATGAGTTGGGATGAAATATGACTGACTATATCCACTTTCCCATAGATTCATGTCAGATGCAATTTATAATACTCTCCTTTTCAAATGCAAAGACATGGCACTCAGAGTTCAATTCTTGGCAGAAAAGGATTTGATTTTCTAGTAGGAATTATTGATCACAGAAGCAAAGTACGTTGCATCCATGTTCCATTTTGAGATGACGTGATCTGAGAAGTGGGCTTCTCTGTTGTCTCATGGGTAAGGAGTTCACTTGCCAATGCAGGAGACGTGGGTTCAATCCCTGGGTTGGGAAGATCCCCTGGAGAAGCAAATGGCAACTGGCTCCAGTATTCTTGCCTGGAGAATCCCATGGACAGAGGAGCCTGGCGGGCTATGCCCACTGTGTCACAAAAGCTTCGACCATGTGACTTAGCGACTAAGCAACATCAATAGCATGTGATAAGCATGACCATTTGTTGAAAATCACAAAACCGTAATTTGTGAGTGAGACCAAAGAAATACAAGGATGCATTCCAAATTCATGGTGTAATGCATCATTTCTTCACTTAGACCCAGATATGCATCTGCACTTTTTTTTTAAATTGTTCAAGAGCCGTCTGTATTTCTGCAGCCGTTCACGTCTTTCAAGTGAAGGAATAATGTGAACCATTGCATGTGGACACACATATGCTTGGAAATGCTTTCAGGATTGCCTGTGATGTGGAAGAATCCTACAGTAGGAAACCCCCCGTGACAATAAACCTTGTGTATCTCCTTCCGTCCGGTGGACACAGAGCTCTCTTTCCATGGCGCCGTGCTGTGTGAAACGATAGAGCTTCAAACAGGAGACTCTCATTCTAGGCCTTGAGATTCTTAACGGTGTCCGGGACTTTGTAGAATTGAGAGCAGCTGAGAGGACAGTGGCTGTCTTCCTTTGGGGACTTTCTGCTGGAGCTTTTTCAGTTATTTATCTTGCCCCTTTGTTGCCCATTCTCTGACTGCCAAATACAGCCGAGGTCGTGTTGAGCGCCTATGTTATATAACATCTTTTTTAAAATTATTGTCATCTATTCCTAGACCTTTGCTGTTTAATAGGTGCTCGGTTGATATCAAGAAGTGAAGTTGAGCCTTTTTGGTATGTGGCACAAACGTCAAGTTAACTCTGCTTTCAGTACGATTCTTTTTCTTATGATTTGGCTCTGCTGGGTATTAGTTGCAGCGTGCAAGATCTGATTCCCTGACCAGGGGTCAAACCTAAACTCCTTGCAGTAAAGGTGTGGAGTCTTAGGTACTGCACCACCAGAGAAGTCCCTGACTCATTTTATTTTTAATTGAGGTATAGTTGATTTAAAATGTTGTGTTAGTTTCTGCATCACAGAAAAGTGATTTGGTTACACATATACACACCTATGTCTGCTCTCTTTCAGATTCAGTTTCCTTATAGGTTATTATCAAATAATAAGTTTGGTTCACTGTGCCATATGTTATATCCTTCTTGCTTATCCATTTTATAAGAAGGAGCATGTATGTGTTAATTCCAAACTCCTAATTAGAGTCTCCCTGCAATGCAGGAGACCCAGGTTCGATCCCTGGGTGGGGGAGATCCCCTGGAGGAGGAAATGGCGACCCACTCCAGGCTTCTTGCCTGGAGCATCCCATGGGCGGAGGAGCCTGGTGGGTACGCTCCACGGGGGTCGCAAAGAGTCAGACATGAGCTATGCGACTGACTTTCAGTTTTCACTTTTTCAAGGTGATTCTAATATGTCGTTCTAACTGTATTAGGCAGTTTTCTTGTTTAATTTCTCTACCTTAAGGTGCAACACTTTTTTACACAGTCATTAAAATTTTCTGTGAAGTTCATGTACTGATATGCATATTTATAATTATGCAGCAAAGTAGTGACAAGTTGTGAGTATTTCTGATACTTCATTAAGTATCAAAATAAGGAAAATTTCAGATGTGGAAGAATGAATATGGTACATGTTATAATAAAATGCTCTCCATTTCCTCCCAAACTGATTGATAAAAACAAAATGTTTCTTCTTCTTCCAAAGCATAGGCTAGGCATATTATTTCAAAAAGGTTTGCCAGTGATCCAGTGGTTAAGACTTCACCTTCCATTGCAGGGGACAGAGGCTCAATTCCTGGGAGGGGAGTTAGGGCTTCCCTGAGAGCGCAGCTGCTAAAGAATCCACCTGCAATGCAGGAGACCCTGGTTCGATTCCTGGGTCAGGAAGATCTGGTGGAGAAGGGGTAGCCTACCCACTCCAGTACTGTTGGGTTTCGCTTGTGGCTCAGCTGGTAAAGAATCCTCCTGCAATGCGGGAGACCTGGGTTCGATCCCTGGGTTAAGAAGGTGCCCTGGAGAAGGGCAAGGCTACCCACTCCAGTATTCTGGCCTGGAGAATCCCATGGACTGTCGGGTCCATGGGGTCGCAAAGAGTCAGACACGACTGAGTGACTTCACTTTCAGTTTTCACTTTTCAGGCAAGTTAAGATCCCACATCTCTTGTGGCCAAAACATGAAACGAAAATAAGATTGTGACAAATTCCAAAAAGACTAAGAAAATGACCCATGTATAAACCAAAGCAATACTATAGAGCAATTTCCCTTCAATTAAAAATAAATTTTAAAAAAGTCTACCAAAAGCTGTTCACATTTATTAATCATCCCTTCAGCGGGCAAGCATTGACAATTATAAATACACACACGACTTGTTTGTATTTTTCAATGGGTTTTGTGTTTACCACTTGGAAGTGGTATCAGCGTATCTCTTAGACCTTCAGTCTCCAAGGATCTCTAATAGCTTCCATGCCAAGCAAATCCACAGCACACGGATTTACAATTTCATTCCATTTCCATTAGTTCCGGATGGTGACTCTATAAGCCTGGTTGGTACATGATGACACGGAGGAAATTTTTGTACAGCACTTAGAAGGTTCTTCAGCGTCTTTACTCATCAACAGCTTTCATAACTGCCAGACTTTACTTAGCAATGAATTTATAAACTCTCTGCTTTCTCGTTGACTGAGTAGCCTCTTTTATTTCCCCCAAGAGCCCCGGTCGCCGTGACGACTGCCCTGTTCAGCTACTATTTCGAGCTATTCCGAAGTGATTTAAAATTCAGCAGGTCCTCCGTGCACTGAGATAAAAAGCAAGAGCCCTTTCTGCCCTTTCCACTCCGAGAAAAAGCAAGAGCCCTTTCTGTTCACAGGAATAAAATATTTTGTACCTGTATAGCACGAATGACTTTTAAATGTGATATTTTATTTGGTGACATTTGATGAAAGGAGATGGGAAAGCAACGTTTCCCTGAGGATGAATGGCGTGTACCAGGGGTTGCAGAAAGCAGGCAGACCTCCCCAGCTGGCTTCCAGTGGTGACATCTCATGTTTTTCCCGAGGACGCCCTGAGCTTCAGCTTGTGATAAAGAACCACAGAGCAAGGTAGATAAAAAGAGGGGTTGGCCCAGGAGGGGGTCCTGCCCAGCCTAATTTATTGTCAAGCGCTGAAAGTGCAGAGACACCCTCGGCAGGGTTTCCTGCCATAAAGGCGTTCCCTGGGACCTGCCCTCTCGGCGTATAAAAGGCTGTGACCGTCACCTTCTGGGGCTTAAGGCTTTCATCAGTTCTCTGATGTCTCTCTAAACAACACCACCCGCGCTCTCCTCCAGCCCATCCTGGGCTACAGAAATATCTGACTTCGAGCTAAGAATAAACCTGCTTGCTCTGCTTTCAAACCTCACTCAGATTACGGTGGCTTCAGGCGGCACAGAAATGATCTGAAACGGCTCGAGTTGAATCCTCTGCGTGTGCGTGCCGGTTCAGACGTGTCCAAGTCTTTGCGACGTCGTGGCTCCCCCGTCCGTGGAATTTTCCCAGGCAGGGATGCTGGAGCACCCGGGTTGCCATTTCCTTGTCCAGGGGGTCTTCCCGACGCGGGGGTCAAACCCACACCTCTCGTGTCTCCTGCATCGGTTGGCGGGTTCTTTACCACTGAACCACCTGGGAAGCCCAGTGGTCTCAATTACTTTGTATTTTTCATTTTGGCATGGAAAAATCTACTGGTGGATGTTATATGTGGTTGCTTTGGCTTCCCAAGTTAGCAAATAAACACCTGACACTTATGTAATATTATACCACAATGAAAAATGAAGCAAGATCCCCCGGAGAAGGAAATGGCAACCCACTCCAGTACTCTTGCCTGGAGAATTCCAAGGACAGAGAAGCCAAGGACAGAGGATCCTACAGCCCGTGGGATCACAAAGAGTCGGACATGACTGTGCAGCTAACTTTCACTTTCATGAAAAATGAAAGTGCCCCTCACTGACACTTGCCCGTCTCTTTGCAATCCCATGGACTGTAGCCCACCAGGCTCCTCTGTCCATGAGATTCTCCAGGCAAGTACAACAGAGTGGGTTGCCACTCCCTCCTCCAGGGGATCTCCCCCACCCAGGGATGAAACCCAAGTCTCCTGCGTGTCCTGCATTGGCAGGCGGGCTCTCTTCCAGCTGAGCCACCAGGGAAACCCAGTCGAACCCTTTGACCTCTGGTTAGTTAGTAACACAGATGACGTTTCTCTAAAGCTCTTGTCACTGGGGGACTCCCCTGGCGGCCCAGTGGTTAAGACTCTGCAGTTCCAGTGCAAGGGGCGCAGCTTCGATCCCTGGTCAGGAAACTTAAGATCCCACATGCCATGCCGAGGGAGAAAAAAAAATCTCTCCAAAGAGTCTTTCTTGTGAGCTACTTAGCTCTTGAATGAGGAAGCAAGTCTCCACCCAAGAGATTATTAGACACTTTCAGAGTCACCGCAACCTGTGTTCTTTTATTTTGCTGAAATGATGCCCCTTTCTGCTCTGAACTATACAGTCAGGAAATTAAAGAGTTGGCAGGTGATTATTTTAGGTATGAAGAGAATTCCCCAGTCAGGGAAAGGAAGTATCATCTTTTTGCTAAGGAGAGAAAAAGACTCTCCTGGTGATGGAATCCCAGATAGACTTGAACTTGGCTGTGAATGGCCCCTTGATGACTAGAAAGACTGAGGGCTGTGTTTCAGAGCACAGTTAGGACTTATATAGTGGCTCATACAAACAACACGTAGCATACGTGTGCTTAGTCACTCAGTCATGTCCAACTCTGCAACCCCATGTACTGGGCACCACCAGGCTCCTCTGTCCATGGGATTCTCCAGGCAAGAATACTGGAGTGGGTTGCCATGCCCTTCTCCAGGGGATCTTCCCGCCCCAGGGATCGAACCAGGGTTTCTTGCATTGCTGGCAGATTCTTAACCAGCTGAGCTACCAGGGAAGCCCCCACATAGTATACAGGATAGACTTTTGACAGGTCTGACTTATATACTATGTGGGATATACTGGTTCGATTCCTGGGTCAGGAAGATCCCCTGGAGAAGGGAATGGCAACCCACTCCAGTATTCTTGCCTAGAAAATTCCATGGATGGAGGAGCCTGGTGGGCTACAGTACATGGGGGTCACAAAGAGTCGGACACGACTGAGCAACTTCACTTTCTTTCTTTTTCTTTGACTGGTCTGGCAGAAGGGACACAGCTTGAGACCTCACTGGTGGTGCAGTGGTTAGAACTCTGCACTTTTACTGCCAAAGGGCCCAGGTTCCATCCCCGGTTGGGGAGCTAGGATCCCACATGCCTTGGGGTGCCGCCGAAAGAAAAGACGAAGAAAAGTGGCAAGTTTTTTCTCAAAGACTTGGGAAAACAGTTACTAAAGAAATGATTAAAATAGCCAGAGTTATCAGGCACATCCTGATAGATTAGAAAATTTGGAAATATGACCCAAGTGAAAGTTATAGGGATTGGAACACTTCTAAATCTGGGGGGAAATGAGACTGAAGATAGTAACTCTGTTTGTTATTGACACTGATGATGTTGTTGATCAGTCGCTCAGTCGTGTCCAAATCTTTGCGACCCCATGGACCCAAAGTTTGTTCAAACTCGTGTCCATTGAGTCGGTGATGCCATCCAACCATCTCATCCTCTGTCGCCCCCTTCTCCTCCTGCCCTCAATCTTTCCCAGCATCAGGGTCTTTTCTAATGAGTCAGCTCTTCACACCAGGTGGCCAGAGTATTGGAGCTTCAGCTTCAGAGTCAGTGCTTCCAAAGAACACTCAAGACTGATTTCCTTTAGGATGGACTGGTTGGATCTCCTTGCAGCCCAAGGGACTCTCAAGAGTCTTCTCTAGCACTGTAATGAAAACTATCCCCCACCCACCTAGAGAAAAGCCCAGGCAGCAACAAAGAGCCAATGCAATCAGCAATTTATTAATTTAGAAGATTTCCCCAGATATATACCCAGGAGTGGGATTGGTGGGTCCCACGGTAACTCTCTTTTTTGTTTCTTAAGAAACATTCATGCTGTTCTCCATAAATGGCTGTATCAATTTATATTCCTATCGATGCCGCAGGTGACGTCACCCTCTCCAGCATCTACTTTTGTAGATTTTTTTTTTTCTGATGGCCATTCTGACTGCTGCAGCATCATACCTCACTGTAATTTCTATTTGAATTCCTCTAATAATTAGTGGTATGGAGCATCCCTTCATGTGTGTCTCGGCCATCTAGGACCACTGCCTTCTGATATTGACCAGCAGACAGACCGGATAATGGGCTTCTGAGAAAACAGCGTTGATGGGGTGAGCCTAGCTTTTTGCTTCAGTTTGAATTCCCGGTGGGTGAGCGAGCGGCTTAGAATAGGCAAGTGGCTCTTCTGAGGTGAGAAGACGCTGGTCTGATTTCTTAGAACCTCACGTGGCTGGATCTGCGGTGTCAGACCAGCAGAATGAGGAAACTATGTGAACAGGCAGCCCCGAATCTGGAAGGGTGTTCTCTGGTATCTCTCTGTGACTGGGCTGGTATGGACAGAGGGCTACAGGTGTTGCCAAGGAAGTGAATCAGGGAAAGAAGGGGACAAGCAGAAGCAAACCTTGGAGAATTCAATCATCGTAACCAGTCAGAGCAGGACCACCAGCTAGCATCTCATTGTGCTTTGCAGAACTCAGTCAAGACAAGCACAGATACGCTCACTTATAAATATGCTAGGAGGGACAGTTGAGAACATTTTACTAAGTTATTTACCTCCAGGAGCCAGAAATGGGCTTCCCCGATGGCTCGGTGGGTAAAGAATCTGCCTGCAATGTAGGAGACGTGGTTTCGATACCTGGATCAGGAGGAGTCCTGTCTGTGCAGAAGACGCAGGAGACTCAAGTTCCTCAATTTTCTTGTATCATAGCTCAGATGGTAAACAATCTGCCTGCAATGGAGGAGACACAGATTTAGTCTCCAGGTCGGGAAGATCCCCTGGAGGAGGAAATGACACCCCACTCCAGCATTCTTGCCTGGAGAATCCCATGGACAGAGAAGCCTGGCAAGCTACAGTCCATCTAGTCACAGAGTCAGACACGACTTAGCGGTTGAGCACGCACGAGGCCCTGGAGGACGAATGTTTTGGAGGCGTTGAATGGCTTGATGTCTCGTGTGGTTGTGCATTTTTAATATCTTTTTTCCACTCCTTAGATATGACTTTTGCAATGCACCTTTGAGCCTGTGAGAGTTATTTGCTCGGTCATGTCCGCTCTTTGTGACCCTGTGAACTGTAACCCACCAGGCTCCTCTGTCCATGGGGATTCTCCAGGCAAGAATACTGGAGTGGGTAGCCATTCCCTTCACCAAGGGATCTTCCCAACCCCAGGTCTCCCACACTACAGGCAGACTCTTTACCATCTGAGCACAACTGACTTTTACAATAGAAAAGATGAAAATAAGTAGTGTTTAGGACGTAGAATATATCCTTTAGTGTATTTCTTTTATATGGAATACATATTTCAGATAATGTTATATTTCATATAATATTCAATACCATATTCCATATAAGATATTCCATACATTTTGAAATATATATGGAATGATCTTTTTACATGATTTATTGCCAGTCACTATTGCCACGAAAAGCTCAGCTTCCAAAATGTCCTGCTGAAGGAAAGCGGCCCAGAAATTAGGAGCCCTATCTAAATAATGTAAAAAATGATCAGGAAGTTCATTCTGGATGGTATGCTGTGGAGAGAGCAGTCCTTTCGAATGAGGCTTGTTGTCAGAAACACCTCAAGAAACAGGTTACAAATTATGCACTCAGGATTCTTTTTCTGCTGACAGTTTTCTAGGAATACATGTGTTCAGACAGGAATGGATTTGTGGACAGCCCACCCCCCGCAACCAGGCTGTCAGGGTAACACATCCTCAGCCAGACTACCGCCAGCCCCAGACCACTAATGAAACACGAGGAGAATCATGTTATCAGCGTAGTTCAGTTTGATAAAGATTGAATAACTAGATGAAGCAGCTTTGTGCAAAAGCCCAGAGATTAGGGAGAGAAAGCAAGCAAAATAAGAGCAAACGGGATGTGCATTCATTTTCCACGTTTATCCTTAAAGCATCTTAAAGTCTTGGGGGTTTTGGTGGGATTAACGGACTTGAATGCTGTTTCAGTTGTTACATCAAAAAGTCGATACAGTATCAGTTATTGGGGATGGTATTATTTTGCTTGACAGGCAGAGTTGAAACGTGTTATTTGTACACATTCTTGGACATCTAGCTTTCCTGGTAGCTCAGCTGGTAAAGAGTCTGCCAGCAGTGTGGGAGACCTGGGTTCAATCCCTTGGTTGGGAAGATCCCCTGGAGATGAGATAGGCTGCCCACTCCAGTATTCTGCCCTGTAGAATTCCATGGACTGTATACTCCATGGGGTCTCCAAGAGTGGGACACAACTGAGCAACTTTCACTTCATTTCACTTTGGACAGCTAAAGAAATACTTAAGCATCAAAAGGAATAAATCTGAATTAAAAAAAATATAATAAGGGACCAGTGGTTAGAACTCCACGCTTCCACTACAAGGGCTGTGGATTTGATCCCTAGTCAAGAAACTAACATCCTATATGCTACGCAACTTGGCCAAAAAAAAAAAAAGAGGGAGAAATGATAACATGCTTATGTTATTCACACATTTTATGGGCACTTCCATTAACAAGCAGTTTCCAATGCTGCACTGAACTGTGTGTGTGTTTAACTGATTCAACGACTCTCCAAAACTCAACTTATCTGAAAAGTAAAGCATGACTTCTGTTGGATTTTGCTAAGCGTTTTGTTTAAATGCTAAAGTTTGTTGATGTGGAAATGAGGAAAGTAGACTTGTATCTTTCAGTATTATTCTCTGTTGCTTCACTGCATTTTCAGCTTCTGTCCGCCACTGACATACCATGAGAGTAACGATAACCTGTCTGAGGCGTTCATGTTTCCAAAAAGACCCTTTATTTCTGATTTGTGTGTGTGTGTGTGTGTGTGTGTGTGTGTGTGTGTGTGTGTGCATGCTCAGTTGTGTCTTAGTGCTTTTGACCCCATGGACTGTAGCCCACCAGTTTCCTCTGTTCATGGAACCCAGGCAAGGAGACTGGAGTGGGTTGTCCTTTCCCCCTCCAGGGGTTCTTCCCGGCCCAAGGATCGAACCCACGTCTCCTGCATCGCAGGTGGATTCTTTACCGCTGAGCCACTAGCTATTTTTATTGACTTATTTTCCCATCTCCTGATGGCTTTCAAAACATGTACCATCTAGTCAGTCTTTTAGGAGAAACTAGTTTACTATCATTCCTTTATGAGTCAATTTTGGTCACTTAGAATAATAGGGGTCTACACAATACGTTAATATGTGTGTGTTGTATTTTTGTGGTAATTCTGGCACATGATTATAAGCAGATACCTTGCCACATACATTGGCATTTCTTTGCCATATTTGCCAAGACTCAGCAGACAATGAGTAAATAGTCAATTCCCTCTTTATTAATGCTTCCCTTTATTTAACACAAAATATTTTTACTTGACTACCTTCGTAAGATGGCAAGTTCCTTAGATAGCAACAAACTTCTTCTAGTAAAAGTTAGCCACTCAGTCGTGTCCAACTCTCTGCAACCCCATGGACCGTAGCCCACCAGGCTCCTCCGTCCATGGGATTCTCCAGGCAAGAATGCTGGAGTGGGGTTGCCATTTCCTCCTCCATTTTCTAGTCAGAGCGTATGAAAACGTCACTGTACTTCCAGTCAGTTCTTACCTGTGTCCTTCCAAAACAAATATCGTGCTTTCATTATTTTATGATGAGGTTTGAAATAGGAGCTTTCCTTCTGATGGCCTTTTTGGAATCACAGGTCATTTAGCAGGGGGTGGGTGGTGGTTATTCAGTCGTTAAGTCGTGTCCAGCTCTTTGTGACCCCATGGAAAGTAGCAACCCCAGACTCCCCTGTCTTCCACTATCTCCTGAAGTGTGCTCAGGTTCATGTCTCTTGAGTCTTTGACGCTATGCAACCATCCCACCCTCTGAGGCCCCCTTCTCCTCTTGCCCTCAGTCCTTAGGACTGGCTGGTGAGGCTTGGGTAGGACATCAAAAAGGAATTATCAAGGAGTCTATATACATTTGGGGGTCTGACTGCACCATGATATACATTCATCAAAACATCAAGTTATATGGCTTAAACACGTGCAGTCTAATACATGTCAGTTGTACCTTAATTATTGCATTTCAGAAACTGGGGCTCCATCATTAAAATGAGCCGAAGATGTACCACAGTGATGTGAAAAATTTCCATGTATTTATTTTTACCTACTTACTGACTTTCTAGCTACTCTATCAGTTATTAAAGAGGGGTATTGAAATCTCTAATTCTTTGCAGTTCTGTTCATGTTTTTCCTTCACGTATTTTGAAGCTCTCTTATCAGATGCATAAATATTGAAGCATCTTATGTTCATACCTCAGCCTTCCTGCTAAGATCAGGTGTGGTATGGGGGTTTCCCAGATGGCTCACTGGTAAAGAATTCACCTGCCAATGCAGGAGACACAAGAATTGCAGGTTGAAACCCTGGGTCGGGAAGATCCCCTGGAGGAGGAAATGACAACCCACTCCAGGATGCTTGCCTGGAGAACCCTCATGGACAGAGGAGCCTGGCAGGCTACAGTCCACGGCGTTGCAAAGAGTTGGACGCGACTGAGCACACACGTTCTCTTGATGAATTGAACCCTTTGTTATTATAAAATGAGCTTCTTCATCCAAGACAATAGCCTTTGCCCTGAAAAGCTATTTTATCTCACGCTAATAAAGATTTCTCAGCACAATTTTGATCAATGTTAGCCTGTTACATTCTCTCTCATCACATTATCTTCATCTTTGTGTTTCATGTCTTTCTTGTAAACAGAATAAAGTCAGGTGTTGCTTTCTATATGTTCTGAGAATCTACTTTTTAATGAGAAGTTTTTAATCTTTTACATCTCAGTTGGTTGTTCAGTTCAGTTCAGTCACTCAGTTGTGTTCGACTCTTTGCGACCCCATGGACTGCAGCACGCCAGGCCTCCCTGTCCATCACCAACTCCCTTAGTGTGTTCAGACTCATGTTCATTGAGTCGGTGATGCCATCCAACCATTTCATCCTCTGTCGTCCCCTTCTCCTCCTGCCCCCAATCCCTCCCAGCATCAGGGTCTTTTCCAATGAGTCAACTCTTCGCATCAGGTGGCCAAACCATTGGAGCTTCAGCTTCAGCATCTTATAGTCAGGAATAAATGCACAATCACTTTTTCTTTTCTATTTGTCTATCTGTTGTTTGTTCAGTTTTCTCTTATTTTCCTCATCCTTTGGATTGCCTGAATAAATCTTATCCTCCCCTTGTGTCTCATTTGTCATCATATTATCTCTAATTCTTTTTTTTTACACATAGCTCTAAGTCTTTTTCTTGTTCTATTAATCATCGATTTACTTTTTATAGGATAAGCCTTTAACTTGTCACAGTTAACTTCCAAGTGATATTACATTGCTTCATAGACAGCATGAGAACTTTGGAAAACCTTTTACTTTTCTTCTCTTGGAATGACAAACTTCAGTTTCTCCTCTTCTGAATACTGTGGCGTGTTCTCATGCATTTTAGTTTTCCATATGCTGTCAACCACAGGCTCCATTTTAGTTCTTGTTTCAGTATCCAATGATCCATTTAAAGAGATGAAATACAGTAACCTTATGCACTTACACTTGTAGTTAGAAAATATGTATTCATTTACTTTCGGTTGTGCTGAGTCTTCATGGTTACGCAGGCTTTTTCTAGTGACACATTGGCTTAGAGGCTGCACAACATATGTGATTTTCCCAGACCAGGGATCGAAACCATGTTCCCTGCTTTGGCAGGTTAACTCCTGGCCCCTGTAAAGCCAGGGAGAATGCACTCATGTACATTTTTTTGCACTTTTTTATTACAAGGATTAGATCCGTATTTCCACCTGATAATATTTCTTTTCTGCATATGCATGCAATTTCTTATACTAGAGATCTGCTTCTCACAAACTACCTCAAACTTTCGTATGTCCAAAAAAAAAAATTTTTTTTTTTTTACCTTTCTGAAAGCAAGAAGTATTTTCACTTGGTATCAATGTCTAGGTTGACCATTTTTTTCTTTGTTTCAGTTATAAAATTTTCTGTGAGTATTCTTGAAATTCATTCTCAGACACTGTTGAAAACAGTTTGATCTTTTCTAGGTTTTGCTTTTAGGATGTTTTTATTTCCTGGAAAAATCAGAGCTGTAGTCTGTGTTTCATCTCAGCTTGAGTCAAGGGATCCTGAGGGGGGTGAAGTATAGAGTACACTTAATTTTCTTATGTGACAGGTGAATTATTCCACAGGAGAACAGCATAGGAGCCTATGCTGGATTTCAGAGTCTTGAACTCACTGATCACGGGAACTCAGAAAACGAAATAACTTAAATGTCCTTGTTGTTCACTTGCTAAGTTGGGTCCGGCTCTTTGGGACCCCGTGGACTATAACAGTCCAGGCTTCCCTGTCCTTCACTGTCTCCTAGAGTTTGATCAGATTCGTGTTCATCGAGTCAGTGATGCCATCCAACCATCTTATCCTCTGTCGTCTCCTTCTCCTCCCGCCCTCAGTCTTTCCCAGCATCACGGTCTTTTCCGATAAGTCGGCTCTTCCCATCAGGTGGCCAAAGGATTGGAGCTTCACCTTCAGCATCAGTCCTTCCAATGAATATTCAAGACTGATCTCCTTTAGGATGGACTGGTTGGATTCCTTGCAGTCCAGGGGACTCTCAAGAGTCTTCTCCAAAACCACAGTTCAAAAGTACCAATTCTTCAGCACTCAGCCTTCTTTATGGTCCAACTCTCACATCCAGATGTGACTACTAGAAAAGCCATAGCTTTGCCTAGAGGGACCTTTGTGGCCAGAGTGATGTGTCTGATTTTTAATACGCTGTCTAGGCTTGTTGTAACCAAATAGGTGCTGCTTGATACACAAAGAGAGGAATTTTCTAGCTCTTCCTGGCAAAAACCTAAGTCAGTATCATAGGAGACCCCAGCGTCTTAGCCAATGCTCAGACTCATAGCAATTCACTGATGTAGGACTCTTTCACTGAGGAAGGAACAGTGTTGAGCAAAAAGCCTGCAATTAATTCATGGGTGTATGATAAAACTCAAGTCTACCCCATTGCTTTTCCCAAGGAACCTGAGGCCATTTGGCGAAGCAGAGAGATTTTCCTGAATGAATGTAAATAAGGGGAAAAGACAAACTTCTATGCAATTTTTAGATACTATGATATTAATCGACATATTAAAGTTATAAATATGGCTGTTTTGTACTCTTTGCAACCCCATGGACTGTAACCCTCCAGGTTGCTCTGTCCGTGGGGTTCTCTAGGCAAGAATACTGGAGTGGGTTGCCACTTCTGTTCTCCAGGGGATCTGCCCAACCCAGGGATTGAACCTGGGTGTCCTGCATTGCAGGCAGATTCATCACCACCCGAGTCATCAGGGAAGTCCATGAATTTTCACATCTGCTCTTAATATAAAAGGAATGTCACATAGCAGATGTTCACAGGGAAATGATCTATCGTTACATTCATTGCAGTGAAATGATATATAGTTACATTGGGTTGCGAATCTTTCTACCTAATAAATCTACTAAATGAATACATTCTGCTGATAAGCCCTTTAAATTGGAATCTGCACAGTTTGTTTTTCCTTTTTTGAGAATCCCACACTTAGTCGGACATTCATATTCATCGCTGCTTGAAACAAGGCTGGCGTTCCCCTCTGAGATATCAGCTTGAGAAGGTGACAGTAAAGATAGACATTCTTGTGGTTTTACCCATTGTAAAAAGTAAGCACTTTTAAATAAGTTTATTTATTTTGGGCTTTGCTGCGTTGCTGTGAGCAGGGCTTCCTCTGGTTTTGGTGACCAGGGATAGTCTCTAGGTGTGATGTACAGGCCTCTCATGGCTGTGAGTTTTCTGGCTGTGAAACACGGGCTCTAGGAAATTGGGGCTTCAGCCGTTGCAGCACGTGAGCTTGGTATTTAGGGCTCCCAGGCTCTGGAAGAGCAGGACTTGTGGGACACCGGCTTATGCGTTCCATGGCATGCGGGATCTTCCCGGACCAGGGATCAAACCCATATCTCCTGCCTTGGCAAGTGGGTTTCTATCCCCTGAGCCACCGGGAAAGCTCCAAAGAGAACATTTTTTGCTAGGACTCTTGAAAGACACCCAGCATGTGTGGGTTCAGCCCTTGACCGGCGAGCTGAATCCCACATACCTCGAGGTGAAAGAACCAGAACATAAATGTCAGAAGAAATACTGTAACAAGTTCAGTTAAGACTAAAAATGGTCCACGGTGGGTGGGAGTAGGGGGTGGGGAAAAAAATCTTGAAAACAGTTTTGTATTTGCTCATTTTCAGATATGACAGTATGCTCCTTCTTCATTACTCTGTTTTATTATTCTTTCTCGTGGCTTTTGGTGATGTCATTTTTTTTAATGCCTTCAAGGACCTAATCATTTCAAATGGAGGACCAGACATTATACATGAAAACATAGGAATAACTGTAGGTCTTGAATGACTTTTTCTCCATTCAGGGCGGAAAAAAAATTGCATTTGCTGCCACTAGATGGCTGTGGGCATTGCTAATCCTACATAATCATGACATGTTTTCCAGGGTTGATTGAGTTTTCACTCTGGTGCTGGGCAGACTTCTAGCTCACACTTATCACCAGGTTATAACTTTTAGGATCTCCATCCAAAACACAGAAAATCTCATCAGTGCCTATGGGCACTGCATTCAATTTTTCCTGCACAATGTATGAGGCTTTTAAAATATTTGTTCACCTTCACAGCATTTCAGCTGCCTCTTCAACAGTTAGGAGACAGGCTTAGGAGAAAATCACCACGAAATGCCCTAAGAGTTGACCTAATAGTTATTGTCACACTTTAAAAAATTATTTTGTCCAGCTTTTCTAGTGTTTTTTTTTTCACTGCAAATTTTCATGTCATCTCTCTTTGTTGTTAAATGGCTTACTCGTGTGCAACTCTGAGACCCCATGGATTGCAGCACACCAGGCCTCCCTGTCCATCACCAACTCCCAGAGCTTGCTCAAACTCATGTCCATCGAGTCGCTGATGCCATCCAACCATCTCATCCTCTGTCACCCCCTTCTCCTCCTGCCTTAGGTCTTTCCCAGCATCAGGGATCTCTTCCTTTCTCTAGTTTGCCGTTATGTGCCTTCATCTTTCTTAGTTGCCAGACCTGTTTTCTGCAGATTGTTTTGAAAGTAACTATGGAGAGCAGGAGACAGTCAGGGTTTCACAGTGTTCTAACAAAGCAGGACTTCCCGGCTGGGCTAATGGTTAGGGCCTTGCCTTCCAATGCAAGGGGTGTGAATTCCATCCCTGGTCGTGGAGGTAAGGTCCCACGTGCCTTGTGACACCCCCCCCCCCAAAAAAAAAACCTAAGGAAGAGAAACAGTATTGTGACAAGTTCAATAAAGACTTCAAAAATGGTCCCCATCCAAATAAAAAAATAAATTACTTACAGGAACAGTTGAAAGAACTAAGCAAAGAAACTTACACCACCACTATACTTATTTTTCAGAAAGTTTTTTTTTTTTTTTAGAACTAAAGACACAACATCTGAACATCAGTACTGCTAAAGTTTAGGTGAAATATGTGCTTCCCAGATGGTTCAGTGGTCAAGAACCCACTTGCCAATGGAGGAGACTTGAGTTCGATCCCTGGGTCGGGAAGATCTCCTGGAGAAGGGAATGGCAACCCACTCCAGTGTTCTTGCCTGGAGAATCCCATGGACAGAGGAGCCTGGCGGGCTATGGTCCACGTGATGGTGAAGAGTCAGACAGGACTGAAATGGCTTGGCTCACAAACATGTCTCTGGTCTTAATTGTCAGAGTTAGAAGAAGGTGAGTCTTCCTGGTTGCGGCCTGTGAGCATCGTCACCCCGAGACCTATGGGATCTTAATTCTTGAAACCCAGGTCCCCTGGATTGGAAGGGAAGTCCTGACCTCATGGTTTTGCTTCCTCATTGGTTTTAATCCCATAGCTTGATAAGACACGTAATTTCCAATGGCGATGATACAACCAGTGGGAACCAAGTGGGGACTAAAATGCGTATTTCTCAGTATTTCCATGACAAGCAAGTCAACATTCTCAAAAGATTTCCTTTAGACACCATGGTTTAGGAATCTCAAGCTTATTTAAATATCAAGTATCGTACTGAAATGGAGATTTTTTTTTTTTAATTTTAGTTGGAGACTAATTATTTTACACTATTTTAGTGGTTTTTGCCATACATTGACTTGAATCAGCCATGGTTCAGGAAGGGGATGTTCTTTCAAAGGAAAGTTCTATTGAAATCACCTTCCCAGTATCTTAGCTACAGTTTGAAGACAATATTGGAATAAAAAAAAAAAAAAAAAACAAAGGTGACGAATATAAGCAGACTCATAACCACAACACAGGACAGGAAATGGAAATTGATGTTGGTCAGTGCTGGAGGAAAAGCTGTGACAAACCTGGACAGTGTATTCAAAAGCAGAGACATCACTTTTGTCCACAAATGTCTATATAGTCAAAGCTATGGTTTGTTGTGTACAGGTCTAAGAGTTGGACCATAAAGAAGACTGAATGCTGAATAATTAATGCTTTTGCATTGGGGTGCTGGAGAAGACTCTTGAGAGTCCCTTGGACTGCAAAGAGATCAAACCAGTCCATCCTAAAGGAAACCAGTCCTGAATATTCATCGGAAGGACTGATGCTGAAGCTGAAACTCCAGTCCTTTGGCCACCTGATGCAAATTGCTGACTCACTGAAAGAAGGACCCGATGCTGGGAAAGGATGAAGACAAGGGGACGACAGAGGATGAGATGGTTGGATGGCATCACCGACTCAATGGACATGAGTTTGAATAAATGGGAGTTGGTGATGGGCAGGGAAGCCTGGCGTGCTGCCGTCCATGGGGTCGCAAAGAGTCGGACACAACTGAGGGCCTGAACAACAAATATTAAAATGAGAGACATCAAATCTTTCAAATTTCGATACTTTGGGGTATCCTAGAATTACTCCGTACCCAAAGTTAGGAAGACCAATGTTAAGCATTTCAGTAAGAAGTGTATTAGTCAAACATCTATTTCGAAAGCAGGTTTTGTGAAAACAGAATGTGCTTCTATGGAGATGTTTTGTGTTAATGTAGGGTTTATTTTTAGCTCCCTCAAGGACAGCTGCCAGCTTATGACTGAAACCCTGCAACTCCGTGGGTCAGCGCATCTTAAAAAACATTGCGTTACTATGGAAATTTGTTTTTGGAATGAATTGTGCAAGATGATACCCAACAAATAAACAGAGACGAGTACAGTGTTTCACATATCTGTGAGAGGAATTCATGGCAGTTTTCTATACATTACCTGGTACGGTAAAACAATATTATTTGGGGCGTAAAGGTTTCCAATTTACATAATTGCAGCGAAAGAGCTAAATATATTAGACTGTGTTCCTTTGTCGGGAGAGGAAAAACAAAATGCCAAGCAATGGTGTTTGAGGTATCTGATACATATTCAGGAAATGTCAAAACTCCTGTTTTTTAGGACAGAATCATAGAACGTATCTGTTAAAATAGTTTGACCCTAGTTAATTCCTCTTAACCGTATATTAACTGTTCACCTATATTATTACCAGTTCTTCATGCTTGCCAAGTCACTTCAGTCATGTTTGACTCTTTGTGACCTTATGAACTGTTGCCCACCAGGCTCATTTGTCCATGGGATTCTCCAGGCAAGGATACTGGAGTGGGTTGCCATGCCTTCCTCAAGGGGATCTTCCTGATCCAGGGATCGAAACCGTGTCCCTTACATCTGCTGCATTAGGCAGGCAAAGTCTTTAGCATTAGCACCACCTGGTAAAAGTTATTAACTATTAACTATTTAGTTCAGTTCAGTTCAGTTGCTCAGTCGTGTCCGACTCTTTGCGACCCCATGAATCGCAGCACACCAGGCCTCCCTGTCCATCAGCATCTCCCAGAGTTTACCCATTAACTATTAATCTATACCTATTAACCATATGAACTACGGGCTTCCCTCATAGCTCAGTCAGTAAATCATCTGCCTGCCATGCAGGAGACCCAGGTTCGATTCCTGGGTCGGGAAGATGCCCTGGAGAAGGAAATGGCAACCCAGTCCAGTGTTCTTTCCTGGAGAATCCCGTGGACAGAGCTGCCTGGCGGGCTACAGTCCATGGGGTTCACAAAGAGTCGGACACAACTGAGCGATTTTCACTTCATTTATCTTCCCTGCTCCCTCTACTATGGGAATACGTAGTATTTTTTGATTAATGATAATTCAGGATTCAGTTTAGTTCAGTTGCTCAATCGTGTGCGACTCTTCACGACCCCACGGACTGGAGCACTCCAGGCCTCCCTGTCCTTCACCAGCTCCCGGAGTTTACTCAAACTCATGTCCATCGAGTCGGTGATGCCATCCAGCCATCTCATCCTCTGTCGTCACCTTCTCCTCCTGCCCCCAACCCCTCCCAGCATCAGGGTCTTTTCCAATGAGTCAAGTCTTGGCATGAGGTGGCCAAAGTATTGGAGTACTCCAGGATTAGTATATGTATATTTTTACAACATATTAACCTATTTTTTTTAATGTTTGCCTGGCTTTATGTAAACCAGCAAGACTTAAGTATACTCTCATAACTGTGTTGACTGGCTCTATTGCTAGTATAATTAATAATGTGCTTATACGCCCAGTTTTGCCTGACTCTTTGCGACCTCATGGACTGTAGCCCACCAGAGGTCTGTTCTCCAGGTCTGTGAGTCTGTTTCTTAGATAAATTCATTTGTGTCATGTTTTAGATTCCACATACAAGTGATATCATGGGATACTTGTCTTTCTCTGTCTGCCTTACCTAGTTCACGGCGATGCATCAGTGTTGCTGTAGAAAGCATTGTCTCATTCTTTTTTATGGCTGAGTAATATTCCACCACGTATATGTCCCACATCTTTTTCTCCCATTCTTCTGTCAATGGACACTTAAGTTTTTCCCATAACTTTGGTTATTGCGAATAATGTTGCTATGAACACTGGGGTACCTGTATCTTTTTGATCTCATATTTTGTCTGGAAATATGACCAGGATTCTGGTATCATATAGCAATTATGTCTTCGGTTTTCTAAGAAACCTCCACACTGTTCTCCATAGTGGCTGCACTGAGCAACTACAACTGAGCAACTGAACAAACAACAACATGTGTGTTTGTGTGTGTGTGTGTGTGTGTGGCTTTGCACATCTTAAAAAAAAAACGGAAGTAGATTCAGCAGTGTTACAGATACCTCTGGGAGTATATGTGTACTTCACTTTTTGCAATTTTTTAAGTTTTATCAACTCTGTCAGTTTATAGCTATAAAATTTTTAAGGAAAACAGTTACAGTGAGATTGCAAATAAAACCAGTTTGTTTTTGACAGCATTGTCTAGTAAACCACTGTGAAGTTCTGCCACTAGAAAAGGTGACTTTTGTGACAGCTCCAAGTCCATCTTGGCAACAAAAATCTTTGGCTATATGCAGTGTATTCCCAATGCAATGGCTGTTTATTTTGTACATAGTAGTTTGGTCCCTCTTAATCCCGAATAATCCTTCTCTGGTCTGAGTCTCCTGACTGGTGACCACTAGTTTTTGTATCCGTGAGTCTGTTTCTGTTTTTACACATTCATTCATTTGCTTTATTTTTTTTTTTTAGGTTCAACACATATATGATATCATGTGTATTTGTCTTTCTCCCTCAGGCTTAATTTCACTCAGCATAATAATCTCTAGGTCCATCTGCGTTGTTGCAAATGACAGAATTCCATTCATTTTTATCTTCCTTCAATTTAGAAAGTTTTCATTTTTCCTCTCTTGCATTTTCCATCGAACCCAAATCCAGTGTGCTGTCAAAGTCCATCTCAATCTCTGTGATTGTAACTACATCAAATATTTTAAAACACGAACACATACAGAGGCATCAACAATGCTAATTGATTTGTTTATAACTCAGCATAAAACTGTATGCAACACTGAGCACTTAGATCCCCTTTGTCAATGAGATAGAACTTTCATATCCAGAAAAATAGTGCATTCTGTGGCATTCACTTACAAATGTGTATGCAAAAACTTCGAGGTAATAATTCATGAATTGGCTGGTGAGCAGAGGTAACAATTCACAGTGATGCATTTATCTTAAAATAACCAAGCCTCATAATAGACTTCAGGGCAAAGCAGTCAGTACGCATCTTCTGGGAAGTCATGTTCTGACAGGATTTTCCAATAATGTTATTACCTAAGGAGAAAGACAGAAGAGAAGTCTGTAGGTGAGAGCATCTGTAAAGGACTCAGCTTGCAGTGGGCTTTAATCCTTCATGCTGCACATTCCTGTCACTTTCGGTGGTCAGGCGGAGTGACAGCCAGGGGAGCTGACACACGTCAAGCCCTAAGCAGGCACTTGCGGATATGAGTCAGAACTCCTGACGGCAAATGACCAGGTGAAGCCTCAAGTCATGTTCACAAACTGAATCATTTTTTAAAATTATTTTTAGTTGCAGAATAGTTGCTTTACAATATTGTGTTGGTTTCTGCCATACACTACCTGATTCAGCCAGAGGTGTACATACGCCCCCTCCCTCTTGAACCTCCCTCCTATCGCCCACCCCATCCCACCCATCTGGGTTACAGACTGAATCATTCTTACACACCAGTGATGTACAGGAAACCTGGTCCAACTTGGCGTCTCTGTGGACCAATGCCTCACCTCTCTGGACCGAGTCGGCATCTCTATAGACCAACTTGGCATCTCTGTGGACCAACCCCACATCTCCATGGACCAAGTCTGCATCTCTGTGGACCAAGCCCTCATCTCTCTGGACCAAGTTGGCATCTCTGTAGACCAAGCTGGCATCTCTATGGACCAACCCCACATCTCCATGGACCAAGTGTGCATCTCTGTGGACCAAGCCCGAATCTCTGTGGATCAAGTCTTCATCTTTGTGGACCAAGTCCTCACTGCCGTGCACCAAGCTGGCATCTCTGTGGACAAACTTGGCATCTCTGGGCCAAGCCCACATCTCTGTGGACCAAGCCCTCATCTCTGTGCAGTTTGCTTCTTTACAATCTGCCTGCTTAGACAGTCATCCTTTTTATGGAGATGACTTAACCTTATTCTTATGTCTAAAACTATAGACAAAAAAAAGTTACTGGGCTTTAGGGAGGAAGTTGCCAGCATAAATAGCCAGAAAGTGCTATTTTAAAGTTCTGTTTTGGTTGGTACCATACTGGCTTGATGACTGTAGCTTTGTAGTATAGTCTAATGTCCACAAAGTCTGATGCCTCCAGCTCTAGAAACCAACACAACATTGTAAAGCAAATTTCCTCCAATTAAAAAAAACATTAAAAAATTTTTTTCAGTGAAATTCTGTTTTGGGATGTCCCTGATGATCCGGTGGCTAAGAGTCTGCACGACCAATGTAGGTGGCCCCAGGTTGATCCCCGCTCAGGGAACAAGATTCCACATCCCACGACTAAGTGTTCTTCTGCTGCAGCAGAGGCCCAGCAGAGCCAAATAAATAACAATAAATATTAAGAAAAAAATAAAAGTCTATTTTCACTCATGCATGCCTGTATGCTAAGTCACCTCAGTCATGTCCAACTCTTTGTGACCCCATGGACTATATAGCCCTCCAGGTACCTCTGTCCATGGGATTCTCCAGGCAGGAATACTCATGAGGTTCTAGCAATAAGGATATTGTGACTAGCATAGTACTGTCAACCATAAGCCAAAACATCATAACAAACTTTCCATCCACACTGTAAAATCCACAACTGGAATAAAATAGTTACACTGTGAATATGTTCTCGATCAAAAATGTCAGGCAGCTTAACTGGCATCTTTAATTTTTTCTGTATTTTTTAATACATATTTTTTAAAATGTTATGAAAGTATATTTGATTTGCAGTGTTGTGTTAATTTCTTCTACAAGGCAAAATGACTCAGTTATGTGTATGTATTGTAGACTCAAATGCACAAAATGAGTGTTGCCAGCTAAGTTTTGTCTGGGGCAAACTGGGGCATGCAGCCCCCGAGACAGCACCTCGGATAGCTCTGAAAGATGCTCCAAAGAGGCAAAGGGGAAGGTCTGTATCTATGGGGTTTTGGTGAGGGGGAATACATGAAGTCAGACACTTATTTTTTTGCAGAGGTTTCACTAATCACGAGGAACAGTCATCACCATGAAGGAATTTAGTGCCTTTCCAGGTATGAGATGAGACACAAGACCTGGGCTCATAAAATCAGCTCCTGAAAAGATCTAACTCTCTGAAGACCCGTCCTGCCAGTTTTCCCAGAGCTCAAAGTGCCTTCTTTCTGCTCTCCAGCCTGAACTCCCTTCAGGGAGTGTTGAAGGTCAGCATCTTCAGCAGCACCTGATTTAATCCTTGTAGCAGTGGATGGCAAATGCCAATTTGTAGCTGACTCTGTGTGTGTATATATATACAAGTATATAAAAATATATGCACACACTTATACATATTCTTTTCCATCCTTTTTCATATTCCTTTCCATTATGGCTTTTCGCGGGATATTGAATATACTTCCTTGTGCTCTGGGACCTTGCCCCTTATGCATATTATATTTAAATTCATTTTTAGTGAGATGATAGCTTTACCAGAGTGAAGATCGGGATGTATTCCATAGCCAGGAGTCTTTATATTTACACACAAAGATTTATAAATTGCTTAGAAGAGGGGGAAAAAATAATTTCCACTAGGATTTAGTTAATAGGTTGAAGGCCAGAATAAAATAGTACACATTTGTGTGTGCGTGTGTGTGTACACCAGGGTAAAAATAACAAGAGGATGATGGAATTGGGAACTCTTAGCGTGAAAGAGAAGGGTGACAAAAACTATCTGCCTCCTGAAAATCTGCAGAACATTTTGTGGACTTTTACGCTAGAAATCGTATAAATGAAACACTCACTTAAAAAATGGAATAATTGGTTTGTAATGTTGTGTTATTTTCTGTTGTACGGCAGAGGGATCCAGTTATACATACATCGATCTGTTTTTTTCAGACTCTTTTCCTTTGAAGGCTATTGTGAAATATTCAGTACAGTTCCCCGTGGTGTGTGTGTGTGGGGGGGTCCTTGGTTATCTATTTTATATACCGTAGTGTGTCTATGTTAATCCCCGATCTCTTAATTTACTCTCCCCTTCCCTTTCCATTTTGGTCACCACAAGCTTGTCTGTGTCTTTGGATCTATTTCTGTTTTTTAGGTTAAGTTAATCTGTGGGGCTTTCCTGGCAGTTCACACAGTAAAGAATCTGCCTGCCAGGCCAGAGACCCTGGTTCGATCCCTGAGTTGGGAAGATCCCCTGGAGGAGGGAATGGCAACCCCACTCCAGTATTCTTGCCTGGAGAATCCCCTGGACAGAGGAGCCTGGCGGGCTACAGTCCCTGGGGCTGCAAAGAATCAGACACGACTGAGCAACTAACACACTAATTTGTGTCTTATTTTAGTTTCCACATACAAGCAGCACCACATGATATTTTTATTTTGTCTGACTCACTTCACTTGGTATGATCAAGGTCCATCTGTGTACCTGCAAATGGCATTATTTCCTTATGTTCATGGCTGCATAATATTCCATTGTCTATATGTCCCATGTCTTCTTTATCTATTCATCTGTTGATGGACATGTTGCTTGTTTCCATGTCCCGGCTATTGTAAACAGTGCTGCCATCAACACTGGGGTGCGTGAATCTTTTCGTTTTCTTCTTTTTCTGGCTGTAACCCCAGGAGAAATACTCACTTTTAAAATGAAACATTCCTTTAGTTGTTGTATCCTCTACAAGTTTCTAGCTCTGGGTTTGGGGAATAATCTTTCATCTTTATCCAAACTCAGTTTGCTTCTGTCAAATGGGGATAATCATACCAACCTCAAAACTGTTGGGAAAAAATGTGAATAAAGTATATTAAGGTGTAGGCAGAACTTAGCCCAGTAAGCAATCACTGCCGCTGCTGCTGCTAAGTCGCTTCAGTTGTGTCTGACTCTGTGCGACCCCACAGGCGGCAGCCCACCAGGCTCCTCTGTCCGTGGGATTTTCCATCCAAGAAAACTGGAGTGAGTTGCCATTTTGAGTGGGACCTATTATTACTGCTAGTATTCCAGATAATTTAATCTGCCTGACCTTTGTGTCAAAAGAAACATAAGACAGGAGAAAAGCTTTAGAACAAGGTTCATAATTTTGATTATGTCCATGTGGTTAATTAATTATTTGCTGAGGGATCTCGAAGCAGTTTTCCAGTTCCTCTGGGTCTCAGTTTAGGCATTTCCTTGTTCTATAACGTGAATAAGTCATAGGAACTCATCTTTGCCATTTGTGTAAGCTGTAATATCACAAGTTCTTGTTATATCTGTTCTCCAATCAAAAAAGACCCAACTGAGCACCCAAGGCTGCTTAATTGGCGTCATAAGCAATTAGCTTCCTGTTCCTGAAAGACAGGGTGGCCTTAGGCTATATTTTCTCTACTCTGGCTGCTGTTGATTAAGTCACGGTTACATCTTAAATCTCATAGATTTTTAAAATAACAATCACAAACACAATTCAGTTCAGTTCAGTGGCTCAGGTGTGTCCGACTCTTTGTGACCCCATGAACCGCATCATGCCAGGCCTCCCTGTCCATCACCAACTCCCGGAGCTTACTCAAACTCATGTCCATCGAGTTGGTGGTGCCATCCAGCCATCTCATCCTCTGTCGTCCCCTTCTCCTCCCACCCTTAATCTTTTGAGTCTTTTCCAATGAGTCAGCTCTTCGCATCAGGTGGCCAAAGCATTTGGCTTCAGCATCAGTCCTTCCCATGAACACCCAGGACTGATCTCCTTTAGGATGGACTGGTTGGATCTCCTTGCAGTCCAAGGGACTCTCAAGAGTCTTATCCAACACCACAGTTAAAAAGCATCAATTCTTTGGTGCTCAGCTTTCTTTATAGTCCAACTCTCACATCCATACATGACCACTGGAAAAACCATAGCTTTCTGGGCACACAGGAGTAGCTTACAAATACTAGATCAATATTTTAGGGTCAAGGAAAAAAAAAACATTGACCCTGGTTTGAACTTTTGCTCAGTGGCTAAGTCATGTCTGACTCTTTATGACTCCATGGACTGCAGCACGCCAGGCTTCCCTGACTTTCACTGTCTCCCAGAGTTGACTCAAGTTCCTGTTCATTGATCTGGAGATGCGATGCAACCATCTCAATCTCTTCACCCCCTTCTCCGCCTGCCCTCACCCTTTCCTAGCATCAGGGTGTTTTCCAATGAGTTGATACTTCACATCAAGTGGCCAGAGTGTTGGAGTTTCAGCTTCAGCATCAGTCCCTCCAATGACCATTTAGGGT
Source organism: Hydropotes inermis (assembly GCA_020226075.1). NCBI lineage: Eukaryota > Metazoa > Chordata > Mammalia > Artiodactyla > Cervidae > Hydropotes > Hydropotes inermis. The sequence goes on from CM035303.1 coordinate 130,438,658, forward strand.
TGATTCCTTTAGGGTTGATTGGTTTGATGTCCTTGCAGTCTAAAGGACTCTCAAAAGTCTTCTCCAACACCACAGTTCAAAAGTATCAGTTCTTCAGTGCTCAGCTTTCTCTATGGTACAACTCTCATATCCATACATGACTGCTGGAAAAACCAGTACAGCTTTGGCTATGTGGATCCTGGGTCAGCCAAGTGACGTCTCTTATGAATTCTAATTTATCTTTTTAAGAGAAAATGTGGAGGAGAAGCCTTCACTGAACCAGTTGATGTAATGAATCTTGAAGTCGGGATAAGGCTTGTCGAGTTGGCTGAGTCTCATTAGAATGCCAGGCAGGAAAGCTTAATTAAGAATGATGAGGCAGAACAATTGAGCATCAGGGAAAGTTCAGGATGTCAGAGCCAAAACAGCTAAAGACAGATGTAATGCAAAGCGAGTCGGCTTGACATGTAGAGGAAGACATTGAAGAAGATGGATTCCCCAAAAGTGCATGGCGTCATAAAAGATGATTGAAAATTTTGGTAACATCAATTTAAAATAATAGGGAAGTGGGTTGAGGTTTTTTTT
>CM035303.1:130444221-130534029 GCA_020226075.1 Hydropotes inermis
GCTTAATTTCACTCAGCATAATAATCTCTAGGTCCATCTGCGTTGTTGCAAATGACAGAATTCCATTCATTTTTATCTTCCTTCAATTTAGAAAGTTTTCATTTTTCCTCTCTTGCATTTTCCATCGAACCCAAATCCAGTGTGCTGTCAAAGTCCATCTCAATCTCTGTGATTGTAACTACATCAAATATTTTAAAACACGAACACATACAGAGGCATCAACAATGCTAATTGATTTGTTTATAACTCAGCATAAAACTGTATGCAACACTCAGCACTTAGATCCCCTTTGTCAATGAGATAGAACTTTCATATCCAGAAAAATAGTGCATTCTGTGGCATTCACTTACAAATGTGTATGCAAAAACTTCGAGGTAATAATTCATGAATTGGCTGGTGAGCAGAGGTAACAATTCACAGTGATGCATTTATCTTAAAATAACCAAGCCTCATAATAGACTTCAGGGCAAAGCAGTCAGTACGCATCTTCTGGGAAGTCATGTTCTGACAGGATTTTCCAATAATGTTATTACCTAAGGAGAAAGACAGAAGAGAAGTCTGTAGGTGAGAGCATCTGTAAAGGACTCAGCTTGCAGTGGGCTTTAATCCTTCATGCTGCACATTCCTGTCACTTTCGGTGGTCAGGCGGAGTGACAGCCAGGGGAGCTGAGACGTGTCAAGCCCTAAGCAGGCACTTGCGGATATGAGTCAGAACTCCTGACGGCAAATGACCAGGTGAAGCCTCAAGTCATGTTCACAAACTGAATCATTTTTTAAAATTATTTTTAGTTGCAGAATAGTTGCTTTACAATATTGTGTTGGTTTCTGCCATACACTACCTGATTCAGCCAGAGGTGTACATACGCCCCCTCCCTCTTGAACCTCCCTCCTATCGCCCACCCCATCCCACCCATCTGGGTTACAGACTGAATCATTCTTACACACCAGTGATGTACAGGAAACCTGGTCCAACTTGGCGTCTCTGTGGACCAATGCCTCACCTCTCTGGACCGAGTCGGCATCTCTATAGACCAACTTGGCATCTCTGTGGACCAACCCCACATCTCCATGGACCAAGTCTGCATCTCTGTGGACCAAGCCCTCATCTCTCTGGACCAAGTTGGCATCTCTGGTAGACCAAGCTGGCATCTCTATGGACCAACCCCACATCTCCATGGACCAAGTGTGCATCTCTGTGGACCAAGCCCGAATCTCTGTGGATCAAGTCTTCATCTTTGTGGACCAAGTCCTCACTGCCGTGCACCAAGCTGGCATCTCTGTGGACAAACTTGGCATCTCTGGGCCAAGCCCACATCTCTGTGGACCAAGCCCTCATCTCTGTGCAGTTTGCTTCTTTACAATCTGCCTGCTTAGACAGTCATCCTTTTTATGGAGATGACTTAACCTTATTCTTATGTCTAAAACTATAGACAAAAAAAAGTTACTGGGCTTTAGGGAGGAAGTTGCCAGCATAAATAGCCAGAAAGTGCTATTTTAAAGTTCTGTTTTGGTTGGTACCATACTGGCTTGATGACTGTAGCTTTGTAGTATAGTCTAATGTCCACAAAGTCTGATGCCTCCAGCTCTAGAAACCAACACAACATTGTAAAGCAAATTTCCTCCAATTAAAAAAAACATTAAAAAATTTTTTTCAGTGAAATTCTGTTTTGGGATGTCCCTGATGATCCGGTGGCTAAGAGTCTGCACGACCAATGTAGGTGGCCCCAGGTTGATCCCCGCTCAGGGAACAAGATTCCACATCCCACGACTAAGTGTTCTTCTGCTGCAGCAGAGGCCCAGCAGAGCCAAATAAATAACAATAAATATTAAGAAAAAAATAAAAGTCTATTTTCACTCATGCATGCCTGTATGCTAAGTCACCTCAGTCATGTCCAACTCTTTGTGACCCCATGGACTATATAGCCCTCCAGGTACCTCTGTCCATGGGATTCTCCAGGCAGGAATACTCATGAGGTTCTAGCAATAAGGATATTGTGACTAGCATAGTACTGTCAACCATAAGCCAAAACATCATAACAAACTTTCCATCCACACTGTAAAATCCACAACTGGAATAAAATAGTTACACTGTGAATATGTTCTCGATCAAAAATGTCAGGCAGCTTAACTGGCATCTTTAATTTTTTCTGTATTTTTTAATACATATTTTTTAAAATGTTATGAAAGTATATTTGATTTGCAGTGTTGTGTTAATTTCTTCTACAAGGCAAAATGACTCAGTTATGTGTATGTATTGTAGACTCAAATGCACAAAATGAGTGTTGCCAGCTAAGTTTTGTCTGGGGCAAACTGGGGCATGCAGCCCCCGAGACAGCACCTCGGATAGCTCTGAAAGATGCTCCAAAGAGGCAAAGGGGAAGGTCTGTATCTATGGGGTTTTGGTGAGGGGGAATACATGCAGTCAGACACTTATTTTTTTGCAGAGGTTTCACTAATCGCGAGGAACAGTCATCACCATGAAGGAATTTAGTGCCTTTCCAGGTATGAGATGAGACACAAGACCTGGGCTCATAAAATCAGCTCCTGAAAAGATCTAACTCTCTGAAGACCCGTCCTGCCAGTTTTCCCAGAGCTCAAAGTGCCTTCTTTCTGCTCTCCAGCCTGAACTCCCTTCAGGGAGTGTTGAAGGTCAGCATCTTCAGCAGCACCTGATTTAATCCTTGTAGCAGTGGATGGCAAATGCCAATTTGTAGCTGACTCTGTGTGTGTATATATATACAAGTATATAAAAATATATGCACACACTTATACATATTCTTTTCCATCCTTTTTCATATTCCTTTCCATTATGGCTTTTCGCGGGATATTGAATATACTTCCTTGTGCTCTGGGACCTTGCCCCTTATGCATATTATATTTAAATTCATTTTTAATGAGATGATAGCTTTACCAGCGTGAAGATAGTGATGTATTCCATAGCCAGGAGTCTTTATATTTACACACGAAGATTTACAAATTGCTTAGAAGAGGGGGAAAAAATAATTTCCACTAGGATTTAGTTAATAGGTTGAAGGCCAGAATAAAATAGTACACATTTGTGTGTGCGTGTGTGTGTACACCAGGGTAAAAATAACAAGAGGATGATGGAATTGGGAACTCTGAGCGTGAAAGAGAAGGGTTTCAAAAACTATCTGCCTCCTGAAAATCTGCAGAACATTTTGTGGACTTTTATGCTAGAATTCATATAAATGAAACACTCACTTAAAAAATGGAATAGTTGGTTTGTAATGTGTTATTTTCTGTTGTATGGCAGAGGGATCCAGTTGTACATACATCGATCTGTTTTTTTCAGACTCTTTTCCTTTGAAGGCTATTGTGAAATATTCAGTACAGTTCCCCGTGGTGTGTGTGTGTGGGGGGGTCCTTGGTTATCTATTTTATATACCGTAGTGTGTCTATGTTAATCCCCGATCTCTTAATTTACTCTCCCCTTCCCTTTCCATTTTGGTCACCACAAGCTTGTCTGTGTCTTTGGATCTATTTCTGTTTTTTAGGTTAAGTTAATCTGTGGGGCTTTCCTGGCAGTTCACACAGTAAAGAATCTGCCTGCCAGGCCAGAGACCCTGGTTCGATCCCTGAGTTGGGAAGATCCCCTGGAGGAGGGAATGGCAACCCCACTCCAGTATTCTTGCCTGGAGAATCCCCTGGACAGAGGAGCCTGGCGGGCTACAGTCCCTGGGGCTGCAAAGAATCAGACACGACTGAGCAACTAACACACTAATTTGTGTCTTATTTTAGTTTCCACATACAAGCAGCACCACATGATATTTTTATTTTGTCTGACTCACTTCACTTGGTATGATCAAGGTCCATCTGTGTACCTGCAAATGGCATTATTTCCTTATGTTCATGGCTGCATAATATTCCATTGTCTATATGTCCCATGTCTTCTTTATCTATTCATCTGTTGATGGACATGTTGCTTGTTTCCATGTCCCGGCTATTGTAAACAGTGCTGCCATCAACACTGGGGTGCGTGAATCTTTTCGTTTTCTTCTTTTTCTGGCTGTAACCCCAGGAGAAATACTCACTTTTAAAATGAAACATTCCTTTAGTTGTTGTATCCTCTACAAGTTTCTAGCTCTGGGTTTGGGGAATAATCTTTCATCTTTATCCAAACTCAGTTTGCTTCTGTCAAATGGGGATAATCATACCAACCTCAAAACTGTTGGGAAAAAATGTGAATAAAGTATATTAAGGTGTAGGCAGAACTTAGCCCAGTAAGCAATCACTGCCGCTGCTGCTGCTAAGTCGCTTCAGTTGTGTCTGACTCTGTGCGACCCCATAGGCGGCAGCCCACCAGGCTCCTCTGTCCGTGGGATTTTCCATCCAAGAAAACTGGAGTGAGTTGCCATTTTGAGTGGGACCTATTATTACTGCTAGTATTCCAGATAATTTAATCTGCCTGACCTTTGTGTCAAAAGAAACATAAGACAGGAGAAAAGCTTTAGAACAAGGTTCATAATTTTGATTATGTCCATGTGGTTAATTAATTATTTGCTGAGGGATCTCGAAGCAGTTTTCCAGTTCCTCTGGGTCTCAGTTTAGGCATTTCCTTGTTCTATAACGTGAATAAGTCATAGGAACTCATCTTTGCCATTTGTGTAAGCTGTAATATCACAAGTTCTTGTTATATCTGTTCTCCAATCAAAAAAGACCCAACTGAGCACCCAAGGCTGCTTAATTGGCGTCATAAGCAATTAGCTTCCTGTTCCTGAAAGACAGGGTGGCCTTAGGCTATATTTTCTCTACTCTGGCTGCTGTTGATTAAGTCACGGTTACATCTTAAATCTCATAGATTTTTAAAATAACAATCACAAACACAATTCAGTTCAGTTCAGTGGCTCAGGTGTGTCCGACTCTTTGTGACCCCATGAACCGCATCATGCCAGGCCTCCCTGTCCATCACCAACTCCCGGAGCTTACTCAAACTCATGTCCATCGAGTTGGTGGTGCCATCCAGCCATCTCATCCTCTGTCGTCCCCTTCTCCTCCCACCCTTAATCTTTTGAGTCTTTTCCAATGAGTCAGCTCTTCGCATCAGGTGGCCAAAGCATTTGGCTTCAGCATCAGTCCTTCCCATGAACACCCAGGACTGATCTCCTTTAGGATGGACTGGTTGGATCTCCTTGCAGTCCAAGGGACTCTCAAGAGTCTTATCCAACACCACAGTTAAAAAGCATCAATTCTTTGGTGCTCAGCTTTCTTTATAGTCCAACTCTCACATCCATACATGACCACTGGAAAAACCATAGCTTTCTGGGCACACAGGAGTAGCTTACAAATACTAGATCAATATTTTAGGGTCAAGGAAAAAAAAAAAACATTGACCCTGGTTTGAACTTTTGCTCAGTGGCTAAGTCATGTCTGACTCTTTATGACTCCATGGACTGCAGCACGCCAGGCTTCCCTGACTTTCACTGTCTCCCAGAGTTGACTCAAGTTCCTGTTCATTGATCTGGAGATGCGATGCAACCATCTCAATCTCTTCACCCCCTTCTCCGCCTGCCCTCACCCTTTCCTAGCATCAGGGTGTTTTCCAATGAGTTGATACTTCACATCAAGTGGCCAGAGTGTTGGAGTTTCAGCTTCAGCATCAGTCCCTCCAATGACCATTTAGGGTTGATTCCTTTAGGGTTGATTGGTTTGATGTCCTTGCAGTCTAGAGGACTCTCAAAAGTCTTCTCCAACACCACAGTTCAAAAGTATCAGTTCTTCAGTGCTCAGCTTTCTCTATGGTACAACTCTCATATCCATACATGACTGCTGGAAAAACCAGTACAGCTTTGGCTATGTGGATCCTGGGTCAGCCAAGTGACGTCTCTTATGAATTCTAATTTATCTTTTTAAGAGAAAATGTGGAGGAGAAGCCTTCACTGAACCAGTTGATGTAATGAATCTTGAAGTCGGGATAAGGCTTGTCGAGTTGGCTGAGTCTCATTAGAATGCCAGGCAGGAAAGCTTAATTAAGAATGATGAGGCAGAACAATTGAGCATCAGGGAAAGTTCAGGATGTCAGAGCCAAAACAGCTAAAGACAGATGTAATGCAAAGCGAGTCGGCTTGACATGTAGAGGAAGACATTGAAGAAGATGGATTCCCCAAAAGTGCATGGCGTCATAAAAGATGATTGAAAATTTTGGTAACATCAATTTAAAATAATAGGGAAGTGGGTTGAGGTTTTTTTTTCACATGTACATATAATGTACATATACATGTACATATAATGTTCCCTGATGCTGGGAAAGATTGAAGGCAAAAGGACAAGAGGCTGGCAGAGGATGAGATGGTTGGATGGCACCGCTGACTCAGTGGACATGAATTTGAACTACAGGAGATAGTAGAAGAGAGGGAAGCCTGGTGTGCAACAGTCCATGGGGCCATAAAGAGTCAGACACGACTTAGCAAGTGAAAGACAACAACAGGTCGTGTGCATATATCTCAGTCTATAGCTAGGCATGAAGAATGGACCCTGGAGTTTCCGGCAGTAAGCATTGTTTGCAAAACTGCTTCTGTAGTTGTTGTTTTAAATTACAGCACAGCTGGTTAACAATGTTGTTAGTTTCAGGGGTACAAGAAAGTGATTGGGTTATCCTTATGCATGTATCTATTCTCTTTCAGAATCATTTCCCATTTAGGTTATTACAGAATGTTGAGTTTAGCTCCCTGTTTTATCCAGTAGGTGCTGCTTGGTTATCTATTTTATGTATCGTCATGTGTGTATGTTCATCCCAAACTACTAACTCATCCACCCCCTCAAACACAGACTGCAACACACCAGGCTTTCCTCTTTGGAAACTACGAGATTGTTCCCCTAGTCTGTGAATCTGTTTCTATTTTGTAAATAAGTTCGTTCGTATCGTGTTTATAGATTCTGCATTTAAGCAGTGTCATATTTGTCTTTCTGTGACTTAGTATCACAGCTTCTAGTTCCATCTCTCATGCAGCAAATGGCATTATTTCATTCTTTTTTATGGCTGAGTAATATTCCATTGTGTTTATGTACCACATCTTCTTTATCCAGTTCTCTGTCAATGGACTTTTATGTTGCTTCCATGTCCTAGCTATTGTAAATAGTGCTGTTATGAACACTGGGGTGCGTGCATCGTTTCAAACCATGGTTTTCTCTGGATATCTGCCCAGGAGTGGGATTGGAAGATGATATGGTAGTTCTTAAGTTTTTTTAAAAGAACTTCCATGCTGTTCTCCAAAGTGGCTGTACCAATTTCCACTGCCACCAACAGTGTAAGGGAGTTCCCCTTTTCTCCACACTCTCTCCAGCATCTGTTGTTTGTGGATTTTTTGGTGATGGCCATTCTGATGGGTGTGAGGTGATACCTCACTGTAGTTTTGATCTGCATGTGTCTAATAATTAGCAATGTTGAGCTCTTTTCACGTGCCTGTTGTCTGTCTGTCTTCTTTAGAGAAATGTCTCTATAGGTCTTCTGCCCATGTTTTTGATTGCGTTCTCTACTGGTTTTCTTTTTACTATTTTTATTATTGAGTTGCATGAGCTGTTTATAGATTTTGGAAGTTAATCCCTTGTCGGTTACATCGATTGCTAGAATTTTCTCCCATTCTGTGGGTTTTCTTTTTATTTTGTATACGGTTTCCTTTGCAAAAAGATTTTGAGTTTAGGAGGCAAGACTATACACTGGAAAAGAGACAAGCCTTAAACTGAACAGGTGCATGCAAAATGAATGAAATATGGACACTCCCTAACACCAAAAACAAAAATGCACTCTAAATGGATTAAAAACCTGCATAAAAGACCTGATACTATAAAACGCTTAGAGGAAAACATATGAAAAACACGCTGACATTAACTGCCTCAAGATCTTTTTCAGTCCATCTTGCAGTTGTTGTTCATTTACTCAGTCATGTCCAACTCTTTGCAACTCCATGGACTGCAGCATGCGAGGCCTCCTTGTCCATCACCGACTCCCGGAGTTTCTCACACTCATGTCCACTGAGTCAGTGATGCCATCCAACCATCTCATCCCTTCTCATAACATCCTGAATCTTTCCCAGCATCAGGATCTTTACAAATGACTCAGCTCTTCGCATCCCGTGGCCAAAATATTGGAGCTTCAGCTTCATCATCCTGAGTCCTTCCAGCGAATATTAAGGGTTGATTTCCTTTAGGATTGACAAGTAATGGAAATTTAAAGAAAATAAACAAATGGGAGCTAATGATAACCACCTTTGTCAAATTTAAAAATTAAGCATGCACGACAGAAAAAATAATTGTACCTCCCACAATCCATTTTCTACTAGAAACAGCTTGCATTTAATCTGCTGTGAATCATTACAACATGTAATAAAAAGTGAAAATTTGTATATGTGTGTTTGGCAAACAGTAGCTCTGAGAACATGCCTCTGAAGTTTGTCTACCTACTCCCAGGGGGAGAATCTTCCCAATCCAGGGATTGAACCCGGGTCTCCCGCATTGCAGGCGGATTCTTTACCAGTTGAGCCCCCAGGGAAGCCCCAGCAAAGGTCTAATGCACAGTTGTGGAGCTGACTTTTTTTTAATATTATTTATTTATTATTGGCTGTGCTAGATCTTCATTGCTGTGCAGGCCTTCTCTAGTTGTGGCGAGCGGGGGCCTTTCTCTTTTAATCCCTGCATTTAAAGTGTTAACATTTAAAGTCGGGGGTTTCCCAGGTGCCTCAGATGGTAAAGAATCTGCCTCCCATGCAGGAGACCCAGTTCTATTGCCGGGTTGGGAGGATCTCCTGGAGAAAGGAATGGCAACCCACTCCAGTATTTTTACCCTGGAGAATCCCATGGACAGAGGAGCCCGGCAGGCTACAGTCCACGGGATCAAAATAGAGTTGGACAGGAGTGAGTGATTCAGACTACCATTCACTGACGTAATTGGATTAATATCTGAGATATTTGCAATCACTTCTTTTATTGTATTTGGGATTTTTGCTTGTTTGTTTTGATTTCCCTCATTTTCACCCTTCTGTTTTTTTCCAAGAGTGTACTTTAGGTTTTGAAAGTATTTTATTCACTTATTTTTGGCTGTGCTGAGTCTCCATTGCCGTGTGGGCTTTTCTCTAGTCCCAGCGCTCCAGCTTCCCCTTGCCGTGGCCTCTCTCGTGTTACGCCGGCTCTGAGGCCTGTGGGCTTCAATAGTTGCAACACATGGCCTGTGGCTCTCCGGCTCTCGGGCAGAGACTCAACAGTTGTGGAGCACAGACTTAGTTGCCTCAAGGTGCGTGGGATCTTCCCGGACCAGGGATCGAACCCATGTCTCCTGCATTGATGATCAGAGTCTTATCCACCATGCCACCATGGAAGCCTTGTGCTACTGCATTTGAAATTAATTTTCTGTCATTAGATTTTGGCACCTAAATATAAGAAGGTGACTTTGATCTCACCTTTTTTCATCTTTGTCTTCCATTGCCATCATTAAGAGCCTCCCAGATTCTCTGTCCAACCCCAACCCTTGGCAAAAGAAAACCCCCAAATACCAAAGCATTTTTATGTCCAAGTTGTCAGATTATACTGTCCATCTATGGGGGGGGGGGGTAGTGGGTCCAATTTCCCTCTTACAGCAACTTCTAGACTTTATTTTCTTTTTTAAAAAACTGAACTTATTAATTTTGCATTGGAGGCTAATTACTTTGCAGTATTATGTTAGTTTCTGCCATGCATCAAAATGAATCAGCCATAGGGAGGCATACATTTGTCCCTGCCTTCTTGAACCTCCTTCCCACCTCCCTTAAAAACCCTTCCATTAAGAGGATGGGTACCAAAAGCGATAAAATATAAAAAGTATCATGTGCTCTAAACAAGTTTTGCAGAGAATAGAAATTCTTATCACCATATAAACAGAGCGTGACTTCTATAAGCATATGTTCAGACATGGAAATAGCCTCAGTATATACACAGACTATGGTGTAATGCTATTTATCAAAATTGCACTTGATATTTCATATATGCTCACTACCATTTTCCACATGCATCTATATCCATGTATATTTGCATGTATATATGGGTATGTGTTGTATAGCTGTGTGGAGGTCTAATATTAAAAGATTTACCTAGATGTTGGGCTTCCAAGGGTGGCTTGATGGTAAAGAATCTGCCTGCCTATGCAGGAGACATAAGAGATGAAAGTTTGATCCCTGAGTCGGGAAGATCCCCTGGAGGAGGAAATGGCAATCCACTCCAGTATTGTTGCCTGGGAATTCCCAAGGACAGAGGAGCCTGGTGGGCTACAGCTCAATGACTGAGCATACACTGGCAAGCCACAGTCTATAGTGTCACAAAGAATCGGATGCTATTTAATGACTGAGCGAACACACATACACAGGTATTTGCCTACACGTGTGTGAGAAACGTCCTTATGAAAGGATCTGGAATTTGAAAAAGAAATCAAGAATATTTGTCACAGAATTTCCCTGGTGGTCCAAGGACCAGGACTCTGCACTCCTAGGACAGGGGGCTCAGATTCGATCTCCGGTCGGGCAAACTAGAGTCCATGTGCTGTAACTAAAGATCCTACAGGCTGTCGCCAAGAACCGGGGCAGCCAAATTAATAAATTTATTAAAAAAGAATATCTGTCTCAAATCACGTTCAGTTCACTCTGACAAACACATCACGGGAAACACGAGCCAAATGTCAACTGAAGAAGACATACTGTGTTTCCTATACCAGCTGTGTAAGGGAGTGGGGCATTTTAAAAAATAACCTTAAGATGATACAGACCACAATGGGGCCTTCTTTCATTCTACCTATGGAAGCTTACCACATTGGGTGTGCCTTTGTTGCAAAACTTCATCATGAAAACAACCACAGGAATACGAGTAAATATATATACAAATGGGAACCATTTGTCAATTTGATTCTGTGCGCAAAGCTCTTTATGTACATTTAAGTTGATGGACGCTTGCTCCTTGGAAGAAAAGCTATGATCAACCTAGACAGCATATTAAAAAGCACAGATATTGCTTTGCAACAAAGGTCCATCTAGTCACATCTATGGTTTTTCCAGTGGTCATGTGCGGATGTGAGAGTTGGACTATAAAGAAAGCTGAGCGCCAAAGAATCGATGCTTTTGGACTGTGGTGTTGGAGAAGACTCTTCAGAGTCCCTTGGACTGCATCCTAAAGGAAATCAGTCCTGAATATTCATTGGAAGGACCGATGCTGAAGCTGAAACTCCAATCCTTTGGCCACCTGATGCAAAGAACTGACTCTTTGGAAAAGACCCTGATGCTGGGAAAGATTGAGGGCAGGAGGAGAAGGGGGTGACAGAGGATGAGATGGTTGGATGGCATCACTGACTCAATGGACATAAGTTTGAGTAAACTCCATGAGTTGGTGATGGACAGGGAGGCCTGGCATGCTACGGTTCGTGGGGTTGCAAAGAGTCGGACATGACTGAGCGACTGAACCGAACTGAAGTTGATAGAGAGGGATACTGCAAGTAAACTTTAAAGACATCATGCAGACAGTGAATTATAATGCCTATTCCTTTTTCTGATTGACATGGTACAGAGACCATCTTATTCCCCTCGGAGACCTAACATTCAGGAAAAAAAGAACAGCAGAACTGAGAAAACATTTCTAGGAGATGGAACTAAATCCTCATGGCTGTTTGCTCACTTATGATAGCTGTTTATTCTTCCCTTTTAAATTGATTTCTGATTATCTTGAGGTGGTGTCATATAATATGGATGAGACAGAACCACCGCAGCCTTTGAGTTAGACTAATTAGGTGCTTGCCTAGTTGTTCAGAGGAGATGAAGTCATTTAAAAGATGATTTCCATGTCTATAACTTTGTAAACATTCCTTCTCCTCCTGAGTTATACACAAACAATCATGAACATGTGAGCACATATATCCCCCCCAGGCACACCCAGCAAGGTCCTATGGATTGGGGAATTCTGCTGATAAGGCACTTCAGTCGACTTGACTCGTGTGCGACCCCTTAGATGGCAGCCCACCAGGCTCCCCCGTCCCTGGGATTCTCCAGGCAACAACACTGGAGTGGGTTGCCATTTCTTGCTCCAATGCATGAAAGTGAAAAGTGAAAGTGAAGTCACTCAGTCGTGCCCAACTCTTAGCGACCCCATGGACTGCAGCCCACCAGGCTCCTCCACCCATGGGATTTTCCAGGTGAGAGTACTGGAGTGGGTTGCCATTGCCTTCTCCTTGGGGAGTTCACACATGGATAATTTACATGTCTAGCTAGAAAGAAAGGTACACTGATTAATGTCGACCCATAATACATGCAGGTTTGCTAATCCATTCATTCATTTGACTTTCCAGAGAGTTTATCTGGGGGCTCAAATGATAAAGAATCTGCCTGCAGTGCAGGACACGTGGGTTCGATTTGTGGGATGGGAAGATCCCCTTGAGAAAGGAATGGCAGCCCACTCCAGTATCCTTGCCTGGAAAATTCCATGGACAGAGGAGCCTAACGGGCTACAGTCCATGAAGTCAGAAAGAGTCAGACACAATTGAGCAACTAACACGTGCAAGAATTCATCACTGTTTTTCTCTCAAGATGGAATCGTCTCTGCAATCCATTAAATGTGGGAAATTGATGTGATCATTTGAAGAACTCCAAACCCCGAATTATATTTTATCTGAATTGTTGAGGTAATTTGATTACAATAATAAGGGACAACGTGTAGACAATGACTTGTATTTTCAACCCTTCCAAAATGCTGAGATGCATAAAGTTAAATTCAGAACTGTCAATCATGTTATTTCCATGAAACTGTGGAAACAGGAAATGTGTTCGTTTGTAGCAATTATATGCTATTTCCCCCCTCCCCATTAGCAATTTGAGCACATGAAAATGCACTAATTTCAACTCCCGACAATAAGACTACAACCAGTTCTCAAGCAGCTGTTTTTCTGTAGCTTTATGCAGCATTCATGCAAATGAACTCTGATAACCAGAGTGATCCTTTTTAAATTAATTAAATTCAATTAATAACAGAAAAAAAAAGACTCATGTTTAAGTTGTTCAGGGGGCTTCCCTGGTGGATCAGCAATAAAGAATCCAACTGCCAATACAGGGGACATAGTTTCGATCCCTGGGTCGGGAAGATCCCCTGGAGGAGGAAATGACAATCCATTTCAGTATTCTTGCCTGGAGAATCCCATGGACAAAGGAGGCTGGTGGGCTAACGTCTGTAGGGTCAAAGAGAGTCGGACATGACCTAATGACTACACAATAGCAGTAACCGATGCCCGGGAGTGGGATTGCAGAATCATATGGTAATTATATTTTTAGTTTTTTAAGGAAGCTCCATATTAGCTGCACCAGTTCACAGTCAGACCAAAAGTGTAGGAAGGTTCCCTTTTCGCCACGCCCTCTCCAATGTTTATTATTTGTGGGGTTTTTGATGATGGCCATCCTAGCCAGTGTGAGGTGATACCTCAGTGTAGTTTTGATTTGCATTCCTTTAATAACGAGCATGACAGAGGAAGAGATGGCTGGATGGCATCATGAACTTGATGGACATGAGTTTGAGTAAACTCCGGGAGTTCGTGATGGACAGGGAGGCCTGGCGTGCTGCAGTCCATGGGGTCACAAAGAGTCGGACACGACTGAGCGACTGAACTGAACTGAATAATGAGCAGAGTTGAGCATCTTTTCATGTGTCTCCCGGCCATCTGAATGTCTTCTTGGGATGAATGTCTGTTGAGATCTTCTGCGCATTGTTTGAGTGGGTTGTTTGTTTCTTTGACAATGCCAACCTGTTTTGTTTTTTCCATTCCCTGATGGAGACTTTTTGGACGTATTTGCCCAAAGGTGGAGTGGAGCCACCTCCCACTCCAACGGATGTTAGACAAAGCCAATGTCTGATTTGTATGATACACATGCCTGTGTTTTATAAATGCAACAGTAAGGTGTTTATGCCTCCCAAGATCCAACTGCTATCTCCTTGAGGGGCGGTGTTTCCCTGGTTGAGAATATACAGTAGGGGCAAACAGATTCTGCATTAATATCACACAGCTTCAGTGGTGGTTTTGTCTTCTGGACAGATTTAAACCTCCAAGACGACAGTGAGAGGAAGAGATGGATCTTTGAATAGGCTGAATAATCCCTCCAGTCTTAAGCCTATGCTTATAAAATACGGAGGTCATTTTTCTCTCTATGCAAAGTCCCTTCCAGGCAGAGCTGGTGCCAATAACACACAGGGTCCACCGGTGACCTGACATTCCATGAGTTATCCACCCTACTTGTGAGGAAGAAGGAGATGTAACAACAGGACGGCAAGCGTTTTTTATACGTTTTGGTTCGGTTCAGGTGCTCAGTCATGTCTGACTCTTTGCAACCCCATGGACCGAGGCGCGCCAAGCTTCCCTGTCCATCAGCAACTCCTGGAGCTTAACCAGACTCATGTCCATTGAGTCGGTGATGCCATCCAACCATCTCATCCTCTGTCGTCCCCTTCTCCTCCTGCCCTCAGTCTTTCCTAGCATCTGGGTCTTTTCCAAAGAGTCGGCTCTTCACATGAGGTGGCCAAAGTATTGGAGTTTCAGCTTCAGCATCAGTCCTTCCAACAAACACTCAGCACTGATCTCATTTAGGATGGACTTTTGTATGTTCGCCTGGAGGCAAATGGATCCCCCCTCAATCACTCTTATCGTGTGTGTTCTCAGCTCCATCCCAAAAGAGCTCCATTGACACATTCCCAGACTGGACCAAGTTTGCTCGGCCTCTGATTCCTAATTATTTCATTTGTGTGTGATTTGTATGATTTTTGTAACTGTTACTTTAAAAGCCTGCCATTGTTAAGACAAAACGAACTTCAGTATCTGATACAAAGCTTTGTTCCATTTTGGCATCTGTATCTATGACCTTGCCTTAGCCAGCTCTTAGGCCAATTAGAATGCAAGGTTTTGTATTTTTTTTCCTATTATATCATCACAAGGTCTTTGTTGTCTAAATAGAGTTCTGTAAATATCAAGCAACTCAATACCTTTCCAAGTATTGACCTTGATATCATAACCCACTCCAACAGTGTAGTTTTCTTTGCTTTTTTTCTAAAAAATGCTGGGCATTTCCTAATCTCTGTGACTCATGTAACTTTCTCCAGTGGCAGACCGGAATATGATACTTGCATTTCACTGTAAATGAAAACTATTGTAGGCTTCAAGTCATTTCTCGCATTATGAAAGGAAGTTAAATGACTTTAGTTTGCAATCAGACGTGAAGGAAAAGATATCTAACAATGAAGTATTGAGTGGTTTGAATGCAGCAACCGTGGCATAAATAATAGATGCCTTAATATCAAGAGGGAGAATGTATGAAAATGAGCTGTGTACACTCTTGAAAGTGATGTTGGTTTTGGATCCAATTCTTGAGAAATGAAAGAGATGATAAAGTAATACATAGAGAAGTCCCAAATTTTACGTCTTTTTTTTTAACGGTTTGTCAACAGTATCACATTTACAGGATTAACAAGAAGCTAAAACCTTCACTCAAAATATAGACTGCATAATAATAGGGTAATTTATTTCAGCATGCATGAAGGTGACATGTTGACAAGATGACTTAAATCTCACCGTGATATTCATCTTCTCATTTCACGAATCTGTTTCCGGCACACCGGCCCTTCACTGAATTATGACTCTTAGAGCATTTACGGTCTGCACAATTCTATTTATTTATGCATTTGTTTTTACCTATTCTGGTTCTTCGTTGGTGCACACAGGCTTTGTCTAGCAGGGGCGACCCTCTGGCTGTGGCGCTTGGGTTCCTCATTGCGGTGGCGCCTCTTGCGATGGTGCAGGGACTCGAGGGCGTGTGGACTTCAGTAGTTGCAAGACGTGGGCTCTAGGGTGTGTGACCTCCTTAGCTGCAGCTCCAGGGCTTTAGGGCACAGGCTCAGTAGCTGTGGCCCACAGGCTAAGTTGCTCCTTGGCACGTGGGATCTTCCTGGACTAGGGATCAAACTGATGTCCCCTACACTGGCAAGTGGACCCAACTCCTGGTCCACCAGGGAAGCCCGCGGCACAGTTCTAAACAACCATGATCAGAGTAGCTTCGTAAAAAAATATTTATTTACTTGGCTGCGTTGGGTTTTAATTGGAGCACTTGTGGGTCTGGGATGTGTCATGCAGGATTTTCCATTGAGGCGTATGGGCTTAGTTGCCAGTTGCCCCCCTGGCATGCGGAATATTAGTTCCCTGACCAGGGATCAAACCAAGTCCCCTAGAATTGCAAGGGGGATTCTGGACCACTGGACTGCCAGGTAAGTCCTTGACTGAGTATTTATCTTTTAAGTCTTCATTTATTTATTCTAGCCAGAATGCATTAAGTGTGATGGTTTACTTGGCCAGGTCTCATGGACTATTGAAAAATAAAATTAGAGAATCTCTGCCTATTATTGCAATAAATAAATAAATAACAAAAAAGACCTTCCTAATTACTGTCATGGCAAATAGATAAGGGAAAAGTGTAAACAGTGACAGATTTTCTTTTCTTGGGCTGCAAAAGTCACTGTGGATAGTGACTGCAGGCACAAAATTAAAAGACCCTTCTTCCCTAAGCTATATGAAAAACCTAGACTGTGTTTTAAAAAGCAGAGACACCACTTTGCCTAAAAAGCTCTGAATACTTAAAGCTATGGCTTTTCAGTCATGATGTACAGATGTGAGAGTTGGACATAAAAAAGACTGAGCACTGAAGAATTGGTTCTTTCAAAATGTGGTGTTGAAGACTCTTGAGAGTCTGTTGGACTGCAAGGAGATCCAAATAGTCCATCCTAAAGGAAATCAGTCCTGATTTTTCATTGGAAGGAATGATGCTGAAGTTGAAGCTCCAATCCTTTGGCCACCTGATGTGAAGAGCTGACTCATTGGAAAAGACCCTGATGCTGGGAAAGATTGAGGGCAGGAGGAGAAGGGGACGACAGAGGGTGAGATGGTTGGGTGGCATCATGGGCTCATGGTCATGAATTTGACCAAGCTCCAGAAGATGGTGAAGGACAGGGAAGCCTGGTGTGCTGCAGTCCATGGGGTCGCAAAGGGTCGGATCAGACACAAGTTAGAGACCGAACAACAAATCTGCATCATACCTTTGTGTAAGGGGAAGATACCAAAGTTTAAGCTTTTACCCGTAAAAAGGGTGCATCACTGACAAGAACAAGCTGAAGCGGGCTTGCTCCCTGCAGTGGTCCACTCTTTATCCCCTCATGTCTGAGGGCTCATTGATTGCTGTGTGCCCAACCTCGTTAGACAAGATCAGAAAGATTCTAAACTCTGTTCATGGGGAAGGACCCTGCAACTAGACACCCCCATCCCAGAATTTCACTACTCCCAGGCAGGTGATGGGTTTCCCTGACAGCCCAGCTGGTGAAGAATCCACCTGCCATGCAGGAGACCCCGGTTCCATTCCTGGGTCGGGAAGATCCCGTGGAGAAGGGATAGACTACCCACTCCAGTATTCTTGGGCTGCCCGTGTGGCTCAGCTGGGAAAGAATCCACCTGCAATGTGGGAGACCTGGGTTCGATCCCTGGGTTGGGAAGATTCCCCTGGAGAAGGGAAAGGCTACCCACTCCAGTATTCTGGCCTGGAGAATTCCATGGACTGTATCGTCCGTGGGGTCGCAAAGTGTCGGACACGACTGAGCAACCTTTCACTTTAGGCAGTTGAAAAAAGAGTCACGTTTATTCATGATCCGTCGCCATGTGTGCTAAAGACAGAAACCTTCTAAATCAGTGGAGGTGATGGACAAAGGGTTTCAACAGACGGAGGTGGTCACGGCTACTTGAGACTTCTGTGTCTCTTTTATAAGCTGACTGTATACTATGTAATTTGGTATTTCTTAAGTTCGGCCCTCACACTTTTTTGTTTAAGAATTTTTTTTTTTCTTTTAATGTGAGCATTTTTGGGACAATTTTTGTTCTATTTAAAAAAAATTGTATTGATAGATTTTTGATGGTGCTGGGTCTTTGTTGCTGTGTGGGCTTTCTCTAGTTGCAGCGAGCAGGTTCTACTCTAGTTGTGAAGTGCAGACTTGTCTTTGGGATGGAGTCTGTTGTCATAGAGCACAGACTTTAGGGTGCTGTGACTTCAGTAGTTGCAGGTCCTGAGCTCCTGGGCCTGGGCTCTGTAGTTGGGGTGCACGGGCTTAGTTGGTCCACGGCATGGGGGATCTTCTCGGTTCAGTGATGGAACCTGTGTCTCTTGCATTGGCAGGCAACTTCTTTTACCACTGAGCCACCAAGGAAGACCTCATATGGCCTGTTTTTAAAGTCTTTATCGAACCTGTTACAGTATTACTTCTGTTGTTTCTGTTCCGGTTTTTTGACCGGGAGTCATGTTGGATCTTAGCTCCCCTACCAGGGATTGAACCCATGCCCCCTGCATTGGAAGGCAAAGTCTCAACTATTGCATGACCGGGGAAATCCCACGCACTTATTTTTAACCCACATCACCATGTTTAATGTAGTCGCAGCTGAACACACATTTACCTGCAGGTTTTGGTAACTCGATGACACACACTTGCTTCAGAGCTGGTTCAGGTCCCATTAAAAAAGTTCTCATTTCAACCAAGAGGGTTCCGATATCGTAACTGCTGTTCTCGCAGCGTTACATACAGGGAGTATGGTGTTGTTGCTCAGTCGTATCCGACTTGGTGACGCCATGGACTGCAGCCCAGCATGCTCCTCAGTCCATGGGATTTCTCAGGCAAGGAGTGACTTGCCATTCCCTTCTCTAGGGGATCTTCCTGACCCAGGGATTGAAGCCGGGTATCCTGCAGTGGCAGGTGGATTGGTGACCATCTGCGTCTCCAGGAAAACCCTGGTATCGGGAGCTTGGCAGTAAATAAACCATAGCAGAGAAGAGGGAGCCTCTTTTGTCATCAGTGAGGACTCATGTCTAAATTTCACGTGAAGACAAATACACACCAGACAGGTTCTGTGTTAGCCCCTAGCATCGGCTGTTTATAAGCCCAGGAGCGGGATTGCTGGGTCATACGGTAGCTCAATTTTTAGTTCTTTAAGTAACCTGCACACTGGTCTCCACAGTGGCTGCGCCAGTTTACTCTCCCCACCAACACCGTAGCAGGGCCCTGTCCATTTTTAGATGCTGTATTCCCCAGCTCTGGTAGGTCAACTGGTAAAGAATCTGCCTGCAATGCCGAAGGCCCGGGTTTGATCCCTGGGTTGGGAAGATTCCCCCGGAGACGGGAAAGGCTGCCCACTCCAGTATTCTGGCGGGGAGAATTCCCTGGACTGTAAAGTCCATGGGGTCGCAGAGAGTCAGACACAACTGAGCGACTTCCACGCTTCGTGGACTGTAGCCCACCAGGAGCCTCTGTCCGGGGGATTCTCCAGGCAAGAATACTGGAGTGGGTTGCAGTTTCCTTCTCCAGCGCATCTTCCTGACCCAGGGATACCTGTGTCTCCTGCATTGAAGGTGGATTCTTTGCCCTCTGAACCACCTGGGAAGCCCAGTATGATCATTCTTTCCACCTTAATGCTTTTCAGGGTGTGTCTTCTTTAGATTTCTATCCATTGAAAAGTTAACAGCCTACAGCAGTGTCTTGCCTTTTTTTTGTTAAATCAGGCTGAAAATCTCTCTTTTAACTGGAGCACTTAGTCTGTCTTCATACAATGCAGTGTTTCATAGGCATGCATTTCAGTGGGTCAGCTTGACATTTATTTTCTGTTTGGGCCATCTGTTCTTTTTTTTTTTTCTCTCATTTCTTTTCCACATTCTTCTGTATTTGGCATAATGTTTGTGCTTGAACTGTTTATTATTTTTAGACATTTTTTTCAACACTTATTCCAGTGATTACAGCATCCCTGTTAGACTGTTTTGTTCTTATTGTTAAGTCGCTCAGTCGTGTCCGACTCTTTCTGACCCCATGGACTGCAGCATGCCAGGCTTCCCTGTCCTTCACCATCTCCCGGAGTTGGCTCAAATTCACATTCATTGAGTCAGTGATGCCATCCAACCATCTCATCCTCTGTCGCTCCCTTCTCCTCCTGCCCTTGGTCTTTCCCCGCATCAGGGTCTTTTTCAATGAGTCCACCTTTCGCATCAAGTGGCCCAAGTATTGGAGTTTCAGCATCAGTCCTCCCAATGATTATTCAGGGTTCATTTCCTTTAAGATTGACCGTTAGTTAATGGTTTTTTCAAAGAATGCAATTTTTCACACGACTAAAAAAACCCACAACAGTAAAATTGCATTTACCTTCCTCAAACCATTCTTGGTACTCTCATGAAATAGACTTCTACAATTTCATACTTGTCACAATGTATTTGATTTTGTTTAGTAATGGTTCCAAAGGAAGTCCATGTTTACTTAAATAGCATGTGCATTTACCTGCATCTCGACATTCCTGTTGATTTTCATTCCTTCTGCCTGGATCTGCAGATAAATTCCTCGTTTTTCAGAAGCTGCCTTTATTTCATCTTATTTATGAAAGTAATTTTGATATAGAATTGCATATCTATTTTTTAATGCTTCCACATGAATGCCTTTCCAAGTTCATTGATCTCTCGGTTATATACAATCCTCTGTGATTTCTATTCAGTGACTGGACTTCAAACAGTTCTTTTCAGTTCCAAAATATTTTCTTTTTTTACAGCGTTCTAATCTTTCCTAAAATTCCCCCTTTTTTTCAGTTACTGTATGTAGTTCTTCCTATATTGTGTTTTGATGATTGATAATAATTATTTTAAACTCCTTGTTTGATTCCAAAATGTGGGCTGTTTGTAGATTTTCTACCACATATTGATTTTTTTCCTTTAAGATAGTCTAAAATTTTTATATCACTGTATTGATACAGTTATATATAAAATGACTGGCAGAAATACACATTAGTACTTTAAAACAGACCTTAAAATAATTGTATTAAAAATTAAAATTGATGAACTAAATATTTCCTGAAATTGTATGATAAAGGAAGAAAGAAATCATACATTGGTGTTGTAGGAATAAAACAGGCAATTTACGGAATTAACAAGAATATGACAACAAAGCACTTTTTTGTCAAGGCTGGAAAATACTGATGGAATTTTGTAAAGAATAATAAATAGAAGTCATAAGTTTCTTTTTTAAAGCATAAGATAAACTGAGATACAAGACTGAAAATATTAAAAATATTACCCACAATTAATACTATAAAAGAATATCAGATATACAATATATCTGTGTTTATATTATATATATTATATATATATATATTATATATATATATATAAACTGTTTATGTGCATATCCACAAACAGGTGAAAATTACAAATTCCTAGAATTATATATTTTATCCAAAAATTCAGTGATAGAGCCAGTCTGAATAATCTCGGGCTCTTTGTAAAGTGCACGAGACCTTAAAGTCCCCGCAAAATAAACAAACAGGCAGATGGCGTTCATGGCACCCACAGGTAGCTGTTGGCTTCCCAGGTGGTGCTAGTGGTAAAGAACGTGCCTGCCAATGCAGGAGACTTGGGTCCAATCCCTGGGTTGGGAAGATGCCCTGGAGGAGGGCAGGGCAACCCGCTCGAGTATCCTTGCCTGGAGAATCTCATGGACAGAGGAGCCTGGTGGGCTTCTCTCCGTGTGGTCTCATGAGTCACACACTACTAAAGCACTAATGTGAAAAGCCCTGAATGCAATCAAACATAGGAAACACTGAGAAGGTTGCAGGGCACAGTCGTAACAGCAAAGTAGAACTTCTCCAGCGTAATGGAGATATAGGATCACCAGGAGACACAATGTGGCCATCTCTTGAGAAGAACGTAAAATTCTTCAAAAGCAGAAATGTATAGCTCTCAGGTCTCCACAATACTTTCCACCTTGGATTAGCAATGTCCGGTGTCAAAACTCCAGCCAACTCCTATTACGGGAAAACCTAACAATCAGACGAAGAAAACGCCCTGGGGAAAAAAGATACTATAAATAGTAAGAATATCATTGAAGGAGGAAACAGACAGAACATGCTCCACCTTGAAAGCGGGACTCCGTCTTGGGCCAGACTGTGGACTTTGAGCTCTATGCCCAGTAGCTACGGAAACGACAAACCAACTGGAAAACCAGGCCCCTGGAAGGAAGAGCCCCAGGGCTCATATCTAGACTCTCCTTTGCCTAAAAGAATACCCTAATTATCTGTGTAACCGAATAGAATCATGCATTCTATTATGCTTATCTGGGTATGACCACAGGCCTGTTGATAATTGTCCACTGTTAACCACCTAGGCTTAAGGCACACGAATCACAGGTTAGCTTTGATTGCGTCTTTCTTTTCCTTTGTTTAGCCTAGTTTCAGGGAATTTGGGGAGGTGGGTTTGGGCAGGTACACTTAGGGTATGTAAGGTTTTCATAAAAGCTGGTCGGGGTCCTTGGCTAAAAGGAGACTCTGCCTGGGCCCGCCAGTGTAATCAACTGCACCCCAAGATCTGCATTGTCCCTCTGAGTGAGTTTGTTTCCCGGAACCTGTGGCTGACAACGTTATAAATAACAATATGAATAGAGCAGGTATCCTGTTAGGGGCTGAACTCTGGTCCTCCTATGTTGACATTTGTATCTTGAAGTCCTAAAGCCCCAGGGCCTCAGACTCGGACTGTATTTGGAGACGAGGATCTTTAAAGAGGTGGTGAAGCTAAAAATGTGGCCACTTGGGCTGACCCCCAACCCCATAGGACCAGGATCTTTATAAGAAGAGGCAATCAGGACACAAACGCACTTGCAGGGCCGAGAGGACGTGGAGCAGACGGCCGTTGCACACCCAGGAGACAGAGGTCTCAGGAGGAACCAGCCCTGTCCACACCTGGGTCTCCAACTTCAGCTTCTTGGCTGACTTTCAGACTTCTAGTGTGAAACCTAAATGTGTAGCATTCTTCTACCAAAGCAGAATTATAACTGATGGTAACAGTTTTCTGGGCCCCGGCAAACCATTCACATGTTAATTTATTTCCTTTCTTATTCACTGACCTCTCAGAAGTAGGGTTACTAGACTGAGATTTAACTCAGGAAGTAATTATCATCACAGAACTGATGCCGTAGCCTTTAGAAACTTGTAAGTCCCAACTTTTCCTCTTTTGAGAAGTCACAGAGCCATCCCTGGAAAAACCCTTTTTCCTCAAGAGACAACAGCACACATTTGTATGCTTCTCATATGTAAATGTCCCTACTCTGACTTTCATGTTCATTTTATGGTTTTTCTCAAGGGAGCAGACAGTGTGACCAGGAAATAAAGTGCATTAAAAAAAAAAAAAAAACAACTCAGAGCTCAAAAGAATTTTATTTCCTCTCCTCTATGCAGTACGTGAGGTGAAAGTGAAAGTCACTCAGACATGTCCGACTCTTTGCGAGTCCATGGGATTCTCCAGGCCAGAATCCTGGAGTGGGCAGCCTTTCCCTTCTCCAGGGGATCTTCCCAACCCAGGGATCAAACCCAGGTCTCTCCCACATTGCAGGTGGATTCTTTACCAGCTGAGCCACCAGGGAAGCCCAAGAATACTCCACTGGGTAGCCTATCCCTTCTCCAGTGGATCTTCCTGACCCAGGAATCAAACCAGGGTCTCCTGCATTGCAGGCGGATTCTTTACTAAGCTATCAGGGCAGCCGTAATGCCCGTATAAATATTTTCAGTTATCAGTGGTCACCAGCTCTGTACCACGGACACCCTGAAAGGAAATGACAGCTATCTCCATCAATTTCATTTTCCCACATTATCATCTCGATTGAAGGGTAATCCCATGGCACTCAAACTCTGAATATGATCTCTGTTTAAGTGAGATGGGAGTATAAGGACAAGAAATTGCTCAATTAACAGATAATTATACAGATTTCTTTTTCAATTAATTAATTTTTGTCTCTGTTGGGCCTGTCAACTAAAAAATACAGTCACAACATGAAAGTAAAGAGTTATTTTATTTGGTGGGAATGTTTAGGAATCCGAGGGTAAGGCAAGTGTGGAGAAAAAGAGAACGAGACGGGTATTCAGGCAGAGAAAAGATTTATTATAAGGAAGAAAAGGGACTGGCTTTAGAGCAAAACCAGTGCTCACCCTTTGCAGCCAAGCCTTCTTATCACGCTACGGATGGGGAATTGTGCCCCAAAGGAAGGGCGGCCTTAGTTTATCTTTAGCCTGCAGCTGGGGTCTTTGTGATAACATAGTCGAAGAGGGGGGTCTCACGGTTAGGTGGTCACACAGTCTTAGGAAACTGTCACCAGCAGGGAGAAAGAGGATAGCACCTTAAGGAAAAAATCAAGAATGAATGCCCACCAGGGCAATGTGGCCACTGTCTTCATCCTTCATTTCTCAGGTCACCACAATGGACTATTTTAACACTATATGCTATGAGCCCCTTGTGGACCCTAACACCGAGCCAGGGAGATAGTATCTCAGAAGGTCTGAGAAAACAGCTCCCAGGAGGCAGGAGGGGGAAGTCAGGCTATATACAAGTTTGCAACAAAGGGGAGCAGGCGGGATACATCAAATGGATGTAAAAAGTGATACAGCAAAGATCAGGTATCAAGTTAAGGATTTCAGCTTTGTATGAATGAGAAGATGCAATCCTCTGGGTTCAGTGAATTCACTCCTTTCACAGGCATCTCTGCTATCTGGGGCCAATCCTGTTTCCTTGTTCACATTGCTTCTTGTATTCACTCCCCCAGCTCCTCAGCAGTCACCATGGCGGGGAGGGGTGCAGGTGGCATATTGCAGCTTGGGGAGCCTTCACTCATATTTCAGTTCAGTTCAGTTCCGTGGCTCAGTCGTGTCCTACTCTTTGCTACCCCATGGACTGCAGCATGCCAGGCCTCCCTGTCCATCACCAACTTCCAGAGTTTACTCAAACTCATGTCCATTGAGTCGGTGATGCCATCTCATCACCTGTCGTGATGCCATCTCATCCTCTGTCGTCCCCTTCTCCTGCCCTCAATCTTTCCCAGCATCAGGGTCTTTACAAATGAGTCAGTTCCTCGCATCAGGTGGCCAAAGGATTGGAGTGTTTCAGCTTCAGCATCAATCCTTCCAATGAACGCCCAGGACTGATTTCCTTTAGGATGGACTGGTTGGCTCTCCTTGCAGTCCCAGGGACTCTCAAGAGTCTTCTCCAACACCACAGTTCAAAAGCATCAATTCTTCGGCGCTCAGCTTTCTTCACAGTTTTTCTGGGACACGGGCTCTAGACTACAGGCTCAGTAGTTGCGGTCCACAGGGTTAGGTACCCCCTGGCATGTGGGATCTTCCCAGACCAGGGATCGAACCGCTGTCTCCCTCACTGGCAGGCAGACTCCCAACCCCCAGGGAAGTCCAGTGGTCATTTCCTCATGCTCATAATATATTCTTGCACTGAGAAAAATTGGTGAGACGCTGTGCTGCTTGCCAAAGAAGGATGGTGGTGGGGTGGGGGCAAGATGCTTGACACTCCAGAATCAGTGACAAGCTCATAAAATCAGCAAGAAAACTAGCTTTCCAGGTTTTCCTCCGGGTGGCCGAAAAGAAGCAAAACATATTCCAAGAGTGTGTTCAGTGGTCTTCTGAAAAGAAGAAAAGGTGCTTCCTAAACAGGAGTGCAAAGTGTTCACTCTTGGGTGCAGTTCTCATCAATGGGCAGGAGAGTGTGGTTCTTGTATTTATCTGAAATTGCAGTACATTCACGGTGTTATCCAGCCATCATATGTCGTGGAAAACTAAAGATTCTTGCAAAGAGAGGTGAGGGAGCCCAGAGTTTTTCATTTGATTTTCATCTGCATTATTTTTATTCTCTAGTATTTAAAGAATATTACTAGCATCCATTTCTTCTTCTTTTTTTTTTAACATTTTTGAAATTTCTTGTTCTGTATTTATTTTCAATTGTAGGATAACTCCTTTGACAAGGTTGTGTTATTTTCTGCTGCACAACAAACTGGATCCACCACATGTATACATATATCCCCCCTCTTTTCAATCTCTTTCCCGACCACCCCCCCCCATCCCACTCCTCTAGGTCATCACAGAGCAGCAAGCTGAGCTCCCTGTGTTATATACCAGCTTCCCCCTCAATGTCTAGATTACACAAAAAATGTATATATCTCAGTACGACTCTCTTGGTTCATCATCTCCTCTCCTCGCTGGGTCCACACATCAGTTCTTTACATCTGCCTCTCTGTTCCTGCTCTGGAAACAGGTTCCTCTGTACCCTTTTTCTAGATTCCACACACACGCATTAATATCACCCAGTGGTCCCACTCCTGGGCACATGCCCTGAGAAAAATCTTAACTCAAAAAAGCCACATGAACCCCCATGTTCATTGCAGCACTCATTATAATAACCAGGATATGGAAGGGCTTCCCAGGTGGTGCTTGTGGTAAAGAATCCACCAGCCAATTCAGGAGATGTAAGAGACATGGGTTCAATCCCTGGGTGGGACGATCCCCTTGAGGTGGAAATGGCAACACATTCCAGTACTCTTGCCTGGAGAATCCCATGGACAGAAGAGCCTGGTGGGCTATAGTCCACAGGGTCACAAAGAGTCAGACACGACTGAAGTACTTAACACAGGACATGCAAGCAATCTCAATGTCCATTAACAGATGAAAGGTTAAAGAACATATGGTCCACATATACAATGGAATACTACTCAGCCATATAAAGGAATGAAACTGGGTCATTTGTGGATATGTGGATGGACCTAGACACAGTTATACACAGTGAACTGACATTCTTTTTTAAACCATGAAAAGCATAGCTGTTTAACCTAACTTGAGTTTCAAGCCATCTCTCTTTGGCTTCTGTGTATTGTATTCCTGGAAAATAATTACAGAAGAATTCTGAATTCTTTCGTTGGAAAGAGAAAGCTTAGCTTAATTTGATTTTACTGTAAAAAGATTGATAATATGCATAATCACCTACAAGACCAACATCATCTACCAGCTAATATGTTACATACTGGTTTTGCCAACCCTTTATAAAACTGTGCTTATGTGAAAAGAGCACTTTGGTTCAGTTTGCAAATCTAAGAAGAAAGGAAATCAATGTACATTCCATTTATTTAGAGTGTGGTTTCTCTGGTGGCTCAGTCTGTGAGGAATCTGCCTGCAATGCAGGACACCACCTGTAATGCTGGAGACCCACGTTCAGTCTCTGGGTCAGGAAGATCTCCTGGAGAAGGAAATGGCAACCCACTTCAGTATTCTTGCCTGGAGAATCCCATGCACAGAGGAACCAGGCGGGCTGCAGTACATGGGTTCAGAAAGAATTGGACAGGACTTAGTGACTAAACCACCATAAGATTTTTGGCTATTGAACTGTAACATATTCTTATATGTGTCTGAATGCTTGGGAAACATAATACACTATTTGTAAACAGTCCATATTATTGGCAGATGCCAAAAAGCTAATATTGCGCTTAATTTTGTACACATAAAACACTGAAACTCTAACCCATCGAAACTTATGCTTTGATAAAAAGCACTGAATTCCTTTCTCTTCATTTTTCTTCTAGAATGAAGTGGGATGGGAGGAGTTTATATAATAGTTTAAATATTGACTCTCAGTTATAAAGAACAATAATCAGGTTAAATACACGTCGCTTGCACTGGCATGATTGCTATTTGTACTGTAAGCAGATGTAGAGATTTCACTAGGCTTTGTGGCTATGGATTGTCGAGTTGAGAAACATCCAGTGCACTCTGAAAGTTGAGAGCTATGCTGCATTTCATGGGAAATTTTAGGACTTTGAGTGTGGGAAACAGAATCTTAAGTAAGCCTGCAAGAACTGCTCCGAGGAGGCGAGTAGGGGAGTGAAGCTATGGAGGGGTTTTGCAACCAAGGGCAGGTCGTCTGACCATCAAAAGATGATCATGAGTGAAAGAAAATCAGATATCCAAAAGTTGAGGAACTCTGCACTTTTCTACGTAAGGGAAGATGCAAGCATGTGGGCTCACTGAAGTCATTCCCTTGATCCACGCCTCAGCCATCTGGGGCCGGTATCCTGTGTGTTTATATCGTCAGCTTGCTCAAGGCTCACCTTGGGGAGTGGCTGCAGTCTGGTGGCTGCTAGATGCCAGATGTCCTCTTTTCTGAGCTTCCTTAGGGCTCACGAGGTCTCATTTGATGTGGCTGCCATAACTGTCCGTCTATCAATGGGCAGTTAAGCTGTTTCCATGCTTTCAGTATTTAAAGAGTGCTACTATGAATATATTGGAGAAAGAAATGGCAACGTACTCCAGTATTCTTGCCTAGCGAATCCTGTGGACAGTGGAACCCGGTGGGCTGCCATTTATGGGGTCCCACAAAGTCGGACACGACTGAAGCAACTTAGTATGCATGCATGCATTGAAGAAGGAAATGGCAACTCACTCCAGTATTCTTGCCTAAAGAATCCTGTGGACAGTGGAGCCTGGTGGGCTGCTGTCTATGGGTCGCACAGAACTGGACATGACCGAAGTGACTTAGCAGCAGCAGCTATGGATATATAGGTGCATGCATCTTTCTGAGTTACAGTTTCCTCTGAATATGTGCCCGGGAGTGGACTTGCTTGATCAAATGATAGCTCTATTTTTAGTTTTATTTTTTTAAGGAACATCCATATTTTTCTGCACAGGGGCTGTACCAATTTACATTCCCCCTCCCCCCAAACAGGGCAAGAGGGTTCCCTTTTCTCCACATTCTCTCCAGCATCTGTTGTTTGTGGATTTTTTCTTTTTGATGGTAGCCATCATGAACAGTGGGAAAAGCAGAGATTAAACATGGGCCCATTGTGATCAGTGGGCTTCTCTGCTGGCTTAAAGTAAAGAATCTAGGGGAGACCTGGGTTCAATCCCTCGTTTGGGAAGATCCCTGGAGAAAGGAATGGCAATCCACTCCAGTGTTTTTGCCTTGGACATTCTCATAGACAGTGAAGCCTGGTGGGTTATAGTCCATGGGGTACCAAAGAGTTGGACACGACTGAGTGATTAACATTCTGACCAGTGTGAGGTGATAGCTCATTGTAGTTTTGATTTGCATTTCTCTAATTATTAGCGGTGTTAAGCACCTTGACCATCTGTATGTCTTCTCACAAAGGAATCTTCAGTCTCTCAGAATGTGGCATGCAGAGCTTAAGTCCAAGGTTATCATCCCAGTCGTCCCAATAACTGCAATTGGAGGAAGACCCCATTGTTTCTCTCCTAGAAATTTTAAGAACAGAGTTTGACCTCGTTACCTTTATATTTTGTCAAAACACATGTCTCTTAGACCAAGTGTCAGAAATGTGGCTTCAATCCAGTTGGCATCATATAAGGAAATAAAGAGGTTGTTAAGACATAGCTTGCTTCAGAGGATGAGATGGTTGGGCAGCCTCACCGACTCAGAGGACATGAGTTTGAGCAAACTGAAGGAGATACTGAAGGACAGGGAAGCCTGGTGGGCTGCAGTCCATGGGGTCTCAAAGAGTCGGACAGGATTGAGTGATTGAACAAAAATAAATTTGTTTCCAAAGCCCAGCAGACAGGGAAGGAACATGCATATGCTTCCCACGCAGCAATATTTGATAGTCTGCACGATCATTATCTCAAGAATAAAGAGTGACTCCCCTGGTGGTCCAGCGGCTAAGCCTCTTTGCACCCAATGCAGAGAACCCAGGTCACACTCCTGGTCAGGGAGGTAGATCCCAGATGCCTCAACAAAAGATCCTGCATGCAATTAAGACCCGATGCTGCCAAATAAATGAACACTGAAAAAGCAAAAAAAACAAAAAAAGAGAGAACAGTCACACCATTGAATAAAGTCAATCACCTTATCTAGCTGATACCTTTAGATTCAGGAATTTGGGCAAACTCTGGGAGATAGTGAAGGACAGGGAAGCCTGGCATGCTGCAGTTCCTGGGGTCTCAAAAAGTCAGACATGACTTGGCGACTGAACAACCTTTAGGTTATAGTCATTTCTTTACTGTTGTTGTCTAGATGATATTTGAGGGTTACAAATACCTTTAGAGACAAAATAAACAGCCAAAAAAGAGTTCCACCATAACCAGCTACTTTGGTGTGTTTCCCCAGTAGCTCAGATGCTAAAAAAATATGCTTGCAGTGTAGGAGAACAGGGTTCGATCCCTGGGTTGGGAAGATCCCTTTGGAGAAGGGAATGGCAATCCACTCCAGTACTCTTTCTTATATATTTTCGGTAACATTCTGTAAGCTTTACCCAATGACACTCTTTCGAGTGTGTTTGAGTACATTTCTCTATAATTAAGTACCTAAAAATGGGAGTTTAGCACCATAAAATTTACTACCACAAATTTACTCACCACCAAAATTCCCTGCCCTTTCTCTCAGGCTTCCCTAATAATAAGATTGCATTTAATAGCTTGTTCTTGTGTGTGTGTGTTTTTAATGCCAGATGTTCTGCCATTTATTGAAACAAGAATATGCCATCAATTGTAATCTTTGCCAACAACAAAACAGCTTGGTGATAGCCCCA
Source organism: Hydropotes inermis (assembly GCA_020226075.1). Lineage (NCBI taxonomy): Eukaryota > Metazoa > Chordata > Mammalia > Artiodactyla > Cervidae > Hydropotes > Hydropotes inermis. Next base: position 130,474,630 of record CM035303.1, read on the forward strand.
AAACATTAAAATGTTAAAATGGTATATTATATCATCTTTTTTTTTTTTTTCCAAGCATGGCCTATAGCCTAGAATTTTATGCATGTGTAATTCTTTGTAGAAGCAAATTGGAAATAGAAGGTAGGGTTTATCTGGTACGCAGTTAATGAGTATCATTTTAGATGACAGCTATGCTTAAAAACATGATCCTATATTAAGAGATTAGAGTATCAATCTGTCTTGATGGACCTTAAAAGTGATTTCACTTCCATCATCTTTATGACAATCACTATGCTCTTTGTCTTTCCGCTTCTGGAAGGAGGCAAAAGTATATTGAATAAGTGCATAACCTTCTTCTTCTAGGATGCGATTTTTTTCTATAATACATAGTGTTTCCAGTATAAATACCTTTATTTATTTATTTTTTTTAAGAATCATGGTTACTCTAAATGCACCGAATACTTTATCACTCTTCTCATAAAGAGAAAATGTATGTGATGGAAGATGAATTTTAAGAATTTATTTTCTTGGCTCATTTTGATTTATTTTTGTTTCTGTTATTCAGCGACGGATACCATGACGAAATACCATAGGCTGGGTGGCTTGAACAACAGAGGCTGTCTCATAAACTTGGAGGCTCTTACTCTGAGACCCAGGTGTGGGCAGAGCTGGTTCCTCCCAAGGCCTCTCTCTGTGTCCTGACATGCTCGTCTCTGTGTGTCTGTGACCCGATCCCCGATTCTTATAAGGACCCCAGTCCTATGGCATGAGGACCCATCCCAGTGACTTCGTCTTAACTTCATCCTCCCCTTTTTTTTTTAATTTAAAAATTTTCTTTATTTCTTTCTTTGTTCTTTCTTTCTTTTATTTTGCTGGTCTGAGTCATTATTGCCATGCACAGCCTTCCTCTGGTTTTGGCGAGTGGGGGTACTCTCGTTGTGATGCCTGGGCTCCTCATCGCATTGGCCCCTCTTGCTGGACCCGGGATCGAACCCATGTCCCCTGCATTGACCGGCGGTTTTCTTAACCTTTCTTCCCGGGACCACCAGGGAATCCCCTAAGTCCTTCTTTGACTTGGATTCTGTACAAACCAAAGCGTCACCCATTTCTCTGCTCTGAAATAATGTGTTTTAATTGACAAATGCAGACCATGTATCCTTTTCTTGTGATTATATAGAGTCTATTCTTCTACCTACGTCTCTTCTTATTGTTAAGGGGGAGAGAAATTCCTTAATAATGTCACTATGAACACCAGGTTTAGAATTCTACTAAAAGGAAAATGGATGTAAATTTTCAGATAAAAGCTGGGATTAAATATTACTATGTATTTGAACTCGACTTTTAAAATTAGTTGCTAAGTCCAATTTGCTGACCCCATGAGCTGCAGCATGCCAGGCTTCCCTGCCTTCAGATTCACATCCATCAAATCGTGATGCCATCCAATCATCTCATTCTCTGCGTTCTGCCCTCAGTCATTCCCAGCATCAGGCTCTCTTCCAGTGAGTCAGTTCTTGTCATCAGGTGGCCAAAATGTTGGAGCTTCAGCCTCAGCATCAACCCTTCCGATGAATATTCAGCGTGGATTTCCTTTAGGATGGAGTGGTTTGATGTGCTTGCCATCCAAGGGACTCTCAAGAGCCTTCTCCAGCACCACAGTCTGAAAGTATCAGCTCTTCAGTGCTCAGCCTTCTTTATGGGCCAAGTGTCACATCTGTACATGACTACTGGAAAGCCATCAGTTCAGTTCAGTCACTCAGTCGTGTCCGACTCCTTATGACTCCATGGATTGGAGCATGCCACGCTTCCCTGTTTGTCACCAACTCCCAGAGTTTGCTCAAATCCATGTCCTTTGAGTCAGTGATGGCCAACATCTCAGCCTCTCTTGTCCCCTTCTCCTCCTGCCTTCAGTCTTTCCCAGCATCATGATCTTTTCCAGTGAGTCAGCTCTATGAGTTTCCAGTGAGTCAGCTATGGGAAAACCATAGCTTTGGCTCTATGGACCCCTGTCAGCAATGTGATATCTCTGCTTTTTGATACACTGTCTAAGTTTGTCATAGCTAGAATTCAGTTTAAGAATTTGGAAATTGAAATTTATCCTGTAGAAGTGCATCTCTAAATATTTCTTTTTCTTTAGTCTCCCAATCTCATCAGTCCTATGGGAGTTTCCTTATTGTATGTGAAATGTATTTTATTTTGCTCCAAATCTGACAACAACATCTGACATTTTATCTGTACCATTTACTTCCTACCCTTCCTGTAGTATAAGACTCACAAATGTATATTTAACTTCCTTGTAGGTCTCATGGAGAAAATTACAAATTTTCAATTACAAACGACAACTTCTCCAGTCAACACAAAATCTTCTTCTCAAATCCATGGGGAGGAGACTGAAATCTCTTTCATTTTTGCTTTACATGTAGTTACCAAATTATTCTTTCTGTCTTGGTTTGTCAGGCATTGAAATATAAATCTATTTCTTGGGATAGCCAGGGGATTTTTGAGAGCAAGACAAGTTAAGAGAAAAAAGAATTAAGAGGCATGTATTTTTCTGGGAGTAAAATATAACTTAGTAAGAAGGAAGATACTGGAATTTATCAGCTGACCACTTTTAAATTATAAGTAAGAAGGCATGCCTGCTCTGTCGCTTCAGTCGTCTCTGACACTTTGCGACCCCCTGGACTATAGCCCACCAGGCTCCTCTGTCCATGGGATTCTCCAGGCAAGAATACTGGAATGGGTTGCCAGTCCCTCCTCTAGGGGAATCTTCCCAACCCAAGGATCAAACCTGAGTCTTCTGTGACTCCTGCAATGCAGGTGGGTTCTTTGCCACTGCGCCATCCCGTAAGTGAGAATAGAAAGGTTATAAACTGGCTACTTGGGGGGTTTCTTCTCTAACTCATTAATATCAGTTAGTCTCTCCCTTTCATTTGATGTCAATTTGACAGTATCACTGACCCCCTCCCCCTCATAGACCTTCTGGAAAAACGACACTCTTACATCAGTGGCTTTTTTGATGCATGAAATAATGACATTAGTGGATGGATTCTTAACCTGAGCTTGATGGAATTGTGTAGAAAGCCATGCGATGGATCTTATTTGGGAATACGGTCACTGCAGATGTAATGAGCTCCGATGAGGTCCTGCTGGAACAGTGTTAGTCGCTCAGTTGTGTCCAACTCTTTGTGACCCCATGGTCTGCAGCTCGCCAGGCTCCTCTGTCCGTGAGATTCTCCAGGCAAGAACACTGGAGCGGGCTGCCATTCCCTCCTCCAGGGGATCTTCCTGACCCAGGGATTGAACCTGGGTCTCCTGCAGATTCTTTGCCAGCTGAACCACCAGGGCAGCCCAGAGGAGGTGCTGGTTATACATCTTAGATGTTGCATGAGTATTCATGCTAATTACTAGTCCAACAGACTTTGTCCAGTTCTCAAACTAAGGAGAAGAAATCTTACCAACGGCTTTTTTTTTTTTTTTTGGTAATAAAGTTCATTTAGGGCTTCCCTTGTGGCTCAACTGGTAAAGAATCTGCCTGCAATGTGGGAGACGTGGGTTCAATATCTGTGTTGGAAAGACCCTCTGGACAAGGGAAAGGCTACACAATGCAGTATTCTTGCCTGGAGAATTCCACCAACTGTATAGTCTAGGGGTCGGACACAACTCAGCGGCTTTCACTTTCAAAGTTGGTTTCTTTTCTTTGTTTTTCTTTTTTTTTAACTTTTCTGAAGTAGGAAATGGCAACCCACTCCAGTGGGTCCTTGCCTGGAGAATCCATGGACAGAGGTTTTCATTAGTTATGTATTTTTACATAGAGTGTCAATTAGAAAAAAAAAATCTGTGTGTATAATAGAGTTGGTTTGGTTTATATTAAAAAAAATTTTTTTTATTGGAGCATAGTTGCTTTACAATGCTGTGTTAGTTTATGCTGTATACCAAAGTGAATCAGCTATACATATATCTCCTATACGTATAGTGGATACCTATATAGGGATATAGGTATCTCTCTCTGTCTCTCTCTCTCTCTCTCTCTCTCTCTATATATATATATATATATGTACTTATATATATATATATGTATATCTATATACCTATTATATATACCTATATATAGGTACATATTAGGTACATATTAGGTACATATATATGCACCTATATATGTGTGTGTGTATATATATGTATATGTATGTATATGTATATATGTGTGTGTGTGTGTGTACCTATAGCTACATATAGATAGATAGATAGATAGATAGATAGATAGATAGACAGATAGATAGATAGATAGATAGATAGATAGACCTGTATATACCTGTATAGGGATGTATACCTATACATATATCCCCTCTTTTTAGGATTTCCTTCCCATTGAGCTCACCACAGAGCATGAAGTAGAGTTCCCAGTGCTATACTGTAGGTTCTCAATTGTTACCTATTTTATACCTAGCATCAGTCATGTAAATGTGTCCATCCTAATGTCCCAATTTATCCCACTCTCCGTTTCCCCCCCTTGGAGTCCATATGTTTCTTCATCCATGACTCTGTTTCTGCTTGGCACCTGAGTCCATCTCTACAATTTACCTAGATTCCACATAAAAACAGAATCCTACGATCCTTGTTTTTTTTTTTTTCTTTCTGACTTCCTTCGCTCTATGTGACTGTCTCTGGGTCCCTCCTGGTCTCCACACGTGTCACAGTTTTGTTCCTGTTTATGGTTGACATTCCACTGTGTGCATGCACCACACCTTTGTCCGTTCCCCTGTTGACGGACGTGTAGGTTGCTTGCCTGTCTTGGCTACTGTAAACAGTGCCACGGTGAGCACTGGGTTCTGTGTGTCCTTTTGGCCTCTGTTTTTCTGTGGATGCGTCTTCCTTGGAAGAAAGCTATGACCAACCTAGACAGCCTATTTAAAAGCAGAGACATTATTTTGCCAACAAAGGTCCATCTAGTCAAAGCTACGGTAGTTGTGTTTGGATGTGAGAGTTGGACTGTAAAGAAAGCTGAGTACCAAAGAATGGATGCTTTTGAGCTGTGGTGTTGCAGAAGACTCCTGAGAGTCCCTTGGATGGCAAGGAGATCCACCCAGACCATCCTAAAGGAAATCGGTCCTGAATATTCACTGGGAGGACTGATGATGAAGCTCCAATGCTTTGGCCACCTGATGCCAAGAACTGACTCACTAGAAAAGACCCTGATGCTGGGAAAGGTTGAAGGCACGAGGAGAAGGGGATGACAGAGGATGAGATGGTTGGATGGCATCACCGACTCAATGGACATGAGTTTGAGCAAGTTCCGGGAGTTGGTGATGGACAGGGAGGCCTGGCGTGCTGCAGTCCATGGGGTCAGAGTCAGACATGACTGAGTGACTGAACTGAACTTTCTGTACATATATGCCCAGGAGTGGGATTGCTGGATTATACAGTAGCTCTATTTTTAGTTTTTTAAGGAGCCTCCATATTATTCTCCACAGTGGCTGCTCAAATTTACATTCCCATTAACAGTGTAGTTTCCCTTTTTCCCACATCCCTTCCAGCATGTATAATTTGTAAAAAAAAAAAAAAAAAATCATTTCTTAAAAACATGTGATAAGTCGTTGATGTAGACTTCACCCCATCTTAATTTTAAAGCCTAAGTCTCTTAAACGATTTGAACTAAGTAGGATTTTTAATTAAACATCACCTACAAGTGACCATATAATGAGAGTTTACTTTGCTTGGGGAAATGCATGTCACTAATATAAATTTCAGCATCCATGGCAACCCAGTGACAAAGAGATGCATGTAAAGAAAGAGGTTGTTCCGGTTTGATGGTAATGCGCAGCTTAGAGGACTTGTTTTCCTGGAGAACTCAGTTTAAAATTTCATGAAAGATTGTTTTGTGCTCACACGTCAAAGGCCACTTCTAATGAAGAGTAACAGTTGGGTAATGATTCAAGTTTATAAGGCATAACTTTCAGCATCTGTTTTTATTGTTTATTTTTCCTTTGGATTTTCATTTAACTGGATGGTAGGCTGTCATTTGGGGTTTCATTTCTTGGTAAAAGTATATGCTGTCTATAAAATTAGCAATGGTTCATGTTTCCACCAACTTGCTGAAAATCATCTGATGGTGTCCTGTTTTCATCCTGCAGCAATGGGTCCCCTTTGTCAGTGAGATAAATACCAGATCTGCATCTGTCAGATGCAGATAAATGCCAGCATCAAAAATGCAAGAGAAAAGAGTACCTGTTTACTTGAGGGTGTTATTTGCTTGCATCGGTGTGAATATTAGGTATAGATGAGTGGGAAAATGACAGAGTGAAAAATTTGTCTTCCAATCTGTTCTTTTAAAAATTATTTTTTAAACATTTTTAAGAAATTAATTTTTGAGTGCACTGGGTCTTTGCTGAGTCCACCATAAGGTGGAGTCTTAACCACTGGACCACCAGGGAAGTCCTTCCAATCTGTTTCTGAGTCACAGTCTGTGAAATTTCTATGAAGGGCAAGAAGATGTTACCATAAATACCTACATACCCTCAAATTATGCAGCATCATCTTTTGTCTTTTCTTCCCCTAGTTCTTGGAAATGATATCCTGTTTACTCAGAAATGATTGTTCTAGACCAGGAACATATATATACACATTTAGGAAGACGTCTGTGTCAGTATGTTCTCCATTATCATGATTCACTTGTGTCCTCAAGATTAAGAACTTGTCAGATGACCCACATTATTCAAATGTGTGTATGTTTGTTCCCTCGGTCGTGTCCAACTCTTTGTGACCCCCATGGACTGTAGCCCACCAGGCTACTGTAGACCCCCACGGAGGTCCAGGAAATATAAATATTTCAAGCTAAATCATTTCTACAAAAATCAGTTTCAAGCAGACCATATCCCTCCTACCCATTGCTAGAGATATCAGACGTCAGTTGAATCTATACCATTCTGAGTTTGTTTGGCATAAAAAGGTTTGGATATAATCACAATGGGCTTCCCTGGTAACTCAGATGGTAAAGAATCTCTGCCTGCAGTGCAGGAGATGAGGGGTGCATCCCTGGGTCGGGAAGGTCCCCTGGAGGAGGGCATAGCAACCCACTCCAGTGCTCTGGCCTGGAGAATCCCATGGACAGAGCATCCTGGAGGGCTACAATCCATGCGGCTGCAGAGTTGGATATGACTGAGCAAGCTTCACTTTCATAATCATAATACTCACAGAAGCATAAGAAAAACTAATACGTTTTATTTTGCACTTTTCCGTGATTTCATCCAAGCCAGCAGCATTCTGATTAATTTTAGGTCCTGAATTGCTCTCTTATCATTCTTTTCAAACTGAGTCAGTGCCTATTTAGACTTCTGCAGGCTGCATCCAGAATTGCAAAAATTCATGAAAGCAGAATTTCAGATTATACCATTTTCAACCACTTAAGTGAGAAGATGTCTTTTGTGTGGTGTGATGAGCACTTTGCAATGCGAGGAAACTCTTTTTCAATTTTTAGGTTTACTTTCCGCTTTATCTGGTAAAAATTCTGCAGTGTGAGTCTCCTAGAGACTGAAGCTGGAGCACTGCCATCACTTTTGCAGAAACTTTGCTTCCCTGTGACCCACCCTCCATTTTCTGGCCGAAGCCCCGTGAAATGTCCTATAAAACTATTTAAACTGATGTGACCACTTTGTCACTGAAACTTCACATGATTATCTTTCACTAGCTGAAGGAAAATGATGTAAAAAGTACACGTCACAACATGTTAAATGTAGGCTCTGTGGGGGTACTATAGGTCTTTAGAATTAAAGACATCTTTTTAAATATTTATTTATTTGGGTCCTGCAAGTCTGAGTTATGGCCCGTGGGATCTAGCTCCCTGACTGGGGATCCAACCTGGGTCCCCCGGATGGGGAGCTCGGAGTCTCAGTCACCGGACCGCCGGGGATGTCCTTTAGACTTTATGCATAAGTGAAAGCTGGTACCCCCTTGACTGACATCTCCTCAACTCCCCTTCACCCCCAGGCTATATGTAGCAGCAAAGACCCAGCACAGTTGAATTTAGTTTAACTGGATTGAAATTGCCTTGCAGTGTTGTGTTCGTTTCAGCCGTAGAACAGTGCGACTCAGCCGTATGTATGCCTCTGTCCCCTCCCTGTTGAGTCTGCCTACCACTCTCCCCACCCCTAGGTCATCACCGAGCACCAAGCTGACCTCCCTGGGCTACAAAGAAGCTTCCCAGAAGTTATCTATCTTACCCATGGTGGTGTATCTATGTCTATCTGCAAGTCTGTTCTCTAGGTCTGTCTCTCTCTTCCTGCCCTGCAATGCAGGAATCGGTCCCTTGGTCAGGGAACTACATCCCACATGTTGCAATTAATGTTTGCATGCCACCAACAAAAATTTGCATGCCAACACTAAACATCCTCTATGTTGCAATTAACTCCCATAGTTCAGTTCAGTTCAGTGGCTCAGCCGTGTCCAACTCTTTGCGACCCCGTGGACTGCAGCACGCCAAACCTCCCTGTCCGTTACCAACTCCCAGAGTTTACTCAAACTCATGTCTATGGAGTCAGTGATGCCATCCCGCCATCTCATCCTCTGTTGTCCCCTTCTCCTCCTGCCTTCAATCTTTCCCAGCATCAGAGTCTTTTCCAATGAGTCAGCGCTTATTATTGGAGTTTCAGCTTCAACACCAGTCCTTTCAATGAACACCCATGACTGATTTCCTTTAGGATGGACTGGGTGGACCTCCTTGCAGTCCAAGGGACTCTCAAGAGTCTACTCCAGCATCACAGTTCAAAAGCATAAATTCTTCGGTGCTCAGCTTTCTTTTTTTTTTTTGGCACCAAATTAGAACAGTTATAGTGCAACTGTCATATCCATACATGATGACTGGAAAAACCATAGCCTTGAGTAGACAGAAATTTGCTAGCAAAGTAACGTCTCTGCTATTTAATATGCTGTCTAGGTTGGTCATAACTTTTCTTCCAGGGAGTAAGTGTCTTTTTATTTCATGGCTGCAGTCACCATCTGCAGTGATTTTGGAGCCCCCCAAAATAAAGTCTGCCACTGTTTCCTCTGTTTCTCCGTCTATTTGCCATGAAGTGATGGGACCGGATGCCATGATCTTGCTTTTCTGAATGTTGAGCTTTAAGCCAACTTTATCACTCTCCTCTTTCAATTTCATTAAGAGGCTCTTCAGATCTTCTTCACTTAATGCCCAGAAGCCTCAGCTATGACTGGGTGCAGCCAAATAAATATTTTTAAAAAAATTATTTGATTCAGATCATGCCAGTTCAGCTATCATCTTTATGAGTACCCTTGACACCTCACGCCTGCCTCTCTTATCACCTGCATCAGCTTTGGCTTTATCTCTCAGGCAAGTGCATTTATTTGGAAGAACTTAAAATTTTGCTATCTGCCTAGAGGATTGTCCAGGAAACAGTGAAGCAGTTACAGCTTTCGGGTCTTTCTTTCAGGAAAGGAAACGAAAAAAGAAGATGATAATTGGCGTTTTGAGAGGCAGCCCCTGTTTCCAGCCGCAGGTGGTGGGTCTTTTTGCTTGTTATCGTGTCTGTCCTCTGCAGAATCCAGGTGCTTGTGCAGAGTGACAGGGATCGAGACTGAAATTCATCTGGTGGAGACTTCAGTTGCAGCTGCCATTCAAATGCGAGCTCTTTTATCTCTCCTGAGAAACAAATAAACCAAACACAGACAGCTGGCCCGTGGAATACAGCTGTTGCGTTGGCAACTGCATCCGTTTCATCTCTTCCTTTTGTTCATTCTCTTTCTCAATAAGCAACAGGGTCTAATACACCTTGACTGTGTGGTAGCTCGCCAGCATTGCGTCTTTATCATCCTGACAGCTTCCCGCCTCTCTGCGTCTATGTAGAGCTTTCCGGCTTGGATTTTCTTCCTATCCTCGATTCATCACCACCTCGATGCGGGTGGAAACGGAAACTTAATGGAAGTCCAGTGTTTGCCGTGGGCGAGAACCCTTGTTAGTAGCGTCTAGAGCTGATGTGCCAAAGGGCCATAGGCTGGGGGCCGTGAGCAACAGACATTTATCCCCTTCTAGTCCTGGAGGCCGGATCTCTGACATCCAGGTGCGGGCAGGGCTGGTTCCTCCTGAGGCCTCTCTCCCGGGCGTGGCGACGGCCGCCTGCTCCCTGCGTCCCCACGTGGTTTTCCTTGTGTGTGTCTGTGTGCTGACCTCCTCTTCTCATAAGGACCCCGGTCCTTTTGGAGTATGCTTTGTTCAGTTGGTGATCAGTGTCACGCTCATCGTGACCCCATGGACTGCAGCACACCAGGCTTCTCTGTCCTTCACTATCTCCCAGAGTTTGCTCAAGTTCATGGCCATTGCTTAGGGACAGTGAAAGTGAAAGTCGCTCAGTCGTGTCCGACTCTTTGCAACCCCATGGCCTGTAGAGTCCATGGAATTCTCCAGGCCAGAATCCTGGTGTGGGTGGACTTTCCCTTCTCCAGGGCATCTTCCCAACCCAGGGATTGAACCCAGGTATCCTGAATTGCAGGTGGATTCTTTACCCACTGGGCTATCAGGGAAGCCCTATTGAACAAAAACTAGCTGTTATTCCCCGCCAAACAAATGGCTTACTCATATTCACTATATTGCTAAGTTTCACCCAAGGGTCATACATTTTTCAGCACGAGGAATTCATCATTTTTTGTCTCCTTCCCAAGCAAGACAACACTTTTCAAGCATGTGAAAGACGCTGTGTTTATTTTTACCTTCTTATTCTTGTTGTTGCAAGGAAATTGAGTCAAAATATAGGCAGGACGTGAAATGATTTGTGTGAATGGAGGTTGAATAAAGCATGCTGCCTTCACAACCTCAGGAGTTTGGAAAGCTTCTGTGGGCATTTCTTTGACAATTTAATACCAAGTCCAGCTCCACTCCTTAGCTTTTGAACAGCAGACATGAATCATTGTGCTGGAAGCAATGATACCAATTAGTGAAGTCAGGCGACATGTTTTATTCTTCTCAGAAAAGGAAGGGAACACTGGAAATAGAAATTGGCAAGGGTAGCATCCATCACAGCGCCGCTCGTGTTATTCATTTCAGCATGCACATAATTCATGGCTGTATTCTCACCGTTCTTCTGTCCTTAGAGGGTTTACATAATAGCCGAGTTTTGACCTAAATTACAAACCGACTGGCCAAAACAAACAAACAAACAAAAAGTTTTATGAAGGTTTTGCTGACTCCTACGTGGTGCAGTTAGTAAAGAATATGCCTGCCAGTGCAGGAGACACAAGAGACATGGGTTTGATCCCTGGGTCAGGAAGACCCCCTGGAGGAGGGCATGGCAACCCACTCCAGTATTCTTGCCTGGAGAATCCCATGGACAGAGGTGCTTGGTAGGCTAGAGTCCATGGGGTCACTGAGCAACTGAACGTGCACGCTGATTCCTAAGCATTGCTCAGTGGCCAAGTTCCCTTAGACTGTGATAACCCAGCCAGCAGCTCACTGAAAGAAGGAGAAAAGGGGAAAAATGGACTACACAAACATCTGTTCTTGGATGTAAATCAGACTGAATCTGCTTGCAACTCCTTTCCTAGAGCTTAGGAAAATTACGTCTGCATGGATCCTCAGTAGCAAATGCTCCAGGTAGAATAATTTCATAAACCTTCAGGTCAATTATTTTTACTAATTTAAATCAAGTGAAAAGCTTATCGTTCGAATTTTAATTTTAAATTAGCTTCATTTGCTTATAAATGAAAGGAAATTAACTCAAAGTAACTACTACAGCATGAGGGTGTATTATTACAGGAAAATTAAAGGGATGCAGCTGGGAACATTGAAAACAGATTAGAAATACATGTAAATAGAATTGTCCCCTAGATTATTTTGTTCTTTATAAGTACCCATGATTAACTTTCGAATAAGACGTCAAAATTTCTCTAATATGATACATAATTTCATTTACAATGATTTGACTTTATTTGATTTTTTTAGCTTTTTAAAATTAATTAATTTATTTTATTTTTAATTGGAAGCTGATTATAATATTATAGTGGTTTTTGCCATACATTGACATGAGTCAGCCACGGGTATGATTTTAAACTTTTTTTGCTCAATTTTCTGGTCTCCCAGAGAAGTTCTAAACATAGATTCAGTATTTTTTAAAATTTTTAAAATATTTTTAAATTTAAGTTTTAGCCCCAAACTGCCCAAGAGACAAACTCAGGACCTTACCTGGAAGAAATATCCCTGTCTTTTGAATTAGATTGAATTTCTGACTCTATATAGAAATATTCCAATCTCACAGTTATATTTGAGTAACATTTTCTTGATATAGTGTATCTCAATAGGAATAAGCCAAAAAAAAAAAAAAAGGAGTAAGCCTGCAGGTATTTATTTTTGCATGCGTGTAGAGTACCTGCACAGAATGAAAAAACATTATTTTCTCATATTTTGGTGAAGTTTTTTCTTTATATATACAGCGTGTTTTTTTGTTTTTAATCTATGTTTTTATTAAAGTATAGTTGACTTATAGCCTTATGTTAATTACTGCTATGTAGTAAAGTGATTCTGTCATACATACATACCTTCTTTCTTATATTTTTTTCCATGATAATTTATCACAGGATATTGAATAGAGTCCCCTGACCTGTATAGAAGGACCTTGTTCTTTATCCATCCTTATATGCAATAGTCTACAACTGGTAATCGAAGACTCCCAAATCCTTCCCTTTCCCTCCATCCTTCCCCTTGACGAAACCTATTCTGTGTCTCTGATTTTCTTTCTCTTCCCTAGATAGGTTCACCTGTGCCGTCTCTTCGATGCCACATGTAAGTGGTATCAAATGGTATTTGCCTTTCTGACTTCACTTAGTATGATAATCTCTAGTTGCAACCCAATATGTTTTTATCAATATCTTTTTTTTTTTTTTGGTCTATATTAGAAAACAAATGATGAAGGAGTGAAGTTGTAATATTAGAACTAATTGAGAGGTTTTTGTTTGATTGACGTGTACCTGTTGAACACTTTGGTTGCCATTTCCTCCTCCAGGAGATCTTCCTGACCGAGGGATAGAACCTGCATCCCTTATGTCTCCTGCATTAGCAGGTGGGTTCTTTTTATCACTGGCACCATCTGGGAAGCCCCATAAAAGAAATCTTAAAAGAATTAAACAATGAAGGTGAAACTTTAGAGATAGTTGAGAGGTTTCTGTTTGGTTGAAGCATACCTGTTCAACACTTTGGAGTTTCTTTTGTATCTTTTTGAACCATTTTATACATGTGTGATTGACATACAAAAAACTGTGTGCACTCAATATATACAACTTCATGAGCTGGGAGACAAGTATAATATATTCCTGTGAAATCACAATCTACGCCATGAATATTTCCATCACTTGACTTGCAAAATTTCTTCCCACTGTTAGCATTATATCATCATTGTTATTTTGTGATAAGAACAGTCAGGATCTACTGTCTTAGCAACTTACTGAAATAGGCCAGTCAAAGAAGGGCAAATACTGCATGAGACCATTTGTATAAGGAATCCGGAATACTCAATCTCAAAGAAGCAGAGCGTAGCGTAAGTGGTTCACAGGGGCTGGGGGAAGTGGGGGTTGGGAAGATGTTAGTCCCGGATGTACAAGCTTTTGGTTATGCATGAAGTCTAAAGCACTTTCCTGGTGGTCCGGTGGCTGACTGAGCTCCCGATGCAGGGGTCCCAGGTTCGATCCCTAGTGAGAGAACTAGATCCCACATGCTGCAAGTAAAGATCCACTTGCCACAATTAAGACTTGGCACAGCCAAATTTATAAATAAAAATAAACATTAAAAAAAAGTGTCTTATGTTCTAAAGATCAACTGTATCTCCACAGAGCTTTTAGAGCATTTTCCTTGATTTGAAAGTCACTCAGTCGTGTCTGACTCTTTGTGACCCCATGAACTATACAGTCCATGGGATTCTCCAGGTCAGAATACTGCAGTGGGTAGCCGTTCCCTTATCCAGGGGATCTCCCCAACCCAGGTATCAAACCCAGGTCTCCCACATTGCATGCAGATTCTTTACGAGCTGAGCCACTAGGGCAGCCCAAGAATACTGGAGTGGGTAGCCTCTCCCTTCTCCAGGGGATCTTCCCGACCCAGGAATCGAACCGGGGTCTCCTCCACTGAAGGCGGATTCTTTACCAGCTGAGCTACCTAAAGGATATAATGTGAGGTTTCACTGATCACTTGGTTGAGCAAGTTAAAATAGTTTTACAGGATGACAGTAATTCAGCAGTGTTTATCAAAATATGGGCTACCCTGGTGGCTCACGGTAAAGAATCTGCCCGTGATGCAGGAAATCTGGGTTCAGTCCCTGAGTTGGGAAGAGCCCCTGGAGAAGGGAATGGTAACCTGGAGGTTGCCTGGTTGGCTACAATCTGTAGCGTCACAAATAGTCGGACCCAACTGAAGCTGCTTAGCAGGCTTGCACACCAATTGGCATATTAATTAATTAGCACACCCCAGTTTTAATTGGAATTTCAACCTTATCGGTGCACCTACGCTTGTGGTCAGATTTATTTACACTTTGGAATCGAAGTGGCACATCTGCTAAAAGTGAACCCCGGGTTGTCATGGAAGTTACCTGCATTGGAGCAGAGGGATGGCATAAATGCGTCAGTGTGACCTGAAAGGTCAAGTGATAAGTGCATCCAAGCTTGTTGTCAGTTTTATTTAGAATGGGAACTGAGAGATGAATTTATAGGCAAACTGATCTCACTTGGAATTTGAACTTGGAAGTAAACTTAAAAAAAAAATTATTTATTTTTGGCCATGCTGGGTCTTTGTGGCTGGACTTGGGCTTTCTCTAGTTGCAGAGAGTGAAGGCCGCTCTCTAGGTGTGGTGAGCAGACTTATTGTGGTGGCTTCTCTGGTTGTGGAGCACGGGCTCTAGGCACACAGGCTTCAGGAGTGGCGACATACTGGTTGCAGTATTCGTGCACGAGCTCCGTTGCTCTGTGGCACGTGGGATCTTCCCGGACCAGGGATTGAACCCGCGTCACCCACACGAGCAGCCGGGTTTCTCAACCGCTGGACCACCTGGGAAGTCAGAGAAGTCAACTTTCCCAGCGTGGAGTTTAAATATGTCAGCATCTGTTCCTTGAAGTCGGAATGAGCAGCTAGAATGCCCTGTTACTTGTTATCAGAAATAATTATGTGGACCAGTGATGGTGAGAGGAGATATTGAAGTGCTGAAAATAGAAATGAAATGTAATATAGTCATTTATCAGTGTTGTTTTGAATCTTAACTAATAAGTGCCACAGTATATGTTATGAGATATTAAATTCTGGATTTTAATTGAAATAAGAAGTAATAATTACACCACTGTTATTTGAAATTGGAACTCATAGTTGTTCCAGTGCTGGGTACCAATGCAGCTTATATTTCAGAACTTGAGTTGGAACTTGAATTAGTAAGACTCAAAATCCTATTTGCAGTTTACGCTAATAAGTGCATTAGTATTTGTTACAGATAAATTAAGATAGAAATAAAAATTAGAATCACTCTGAGTTAATAAGTATGCTATCTGGAATTGAAAATATTAACTGTTCCCATATTTATTCTGAGTGTTATTTCAATTTTGAAATTTGAATTGAAATAGAAATAAACACACTAGAATCATTGCATGCATGCTAAGTTGTTTCAGTCATGTCCAACTCTTTGCAACCCCTTGGACTGTAGCCTGCCAGGCTCCTCTGTCCATGGGACTCTCCAGGCAAGATTACGGCAGTGGGTTGCTATTCCCTTCTCCAGTGGATCTTCCCAACCCAGGGATCGAGCCCTGTCTCTTACATCTCCTGCATTGACAGCTGGGCTCTTTACCACTAGAGCCACCTAGAATTAATAGGAATACTTATTAGCATTTTAATTTGATGCAGTAAGTTTACTGATGTTGTTTAGAATCAGAGTAAGTATATTAGTGCTTGATCACTGGGTTATTCAGATTTTGAAATTTAAATTTGAAATACATATCCCAGTTTTACTTGGAATTTGAACTAATAAGTCTCCCAAACTGGTTTTCAAATATGTTTGTCATTTGGACTTTGATTTGGAATTATAATTATTTGTATATAGTGTTATTGGGAATTTGAATGAAAAATAGACTTTCTTCCTGTTATGAGAGATTTCTCATCTTGTGTGATAATTCCCCAGTGCACTGGCTGTTTAGAAATTTTCTTCCTACTGAAATTAATCCTATTTCTTAATAGCATCAACTCTACTAAACCATCCATCTAGCTGTTTTTCTCCAGTGGCTTCTGCAAGACTGATAGGAGTCTAAACATTGATAATCATATTACAAATCAATCTCAAGCCTTGCCAAAAAAGCATAATTCTAGGAAGCTAAAAATAATACTGAAGCTGAAGCTCCAATACTTTGGCCACCTGAAGTGAAGAGTTGACTCAAAGGAAAAGAGCCTGATGCTGGGAAAGATTGAAAGCAGGAGGAGAAGGGGACGACAGAGGATGAGATGGTTGGATGGCATCACTGACTCGATGGACATGAGTTTCAGTAAACTCTGGGAGTTGGTGGTGGACAGGGAGGCCTGGCGTGCTGTGGTTCATGGGGTAGCAAAGTGTCGGACAGGACTTAGCAACTGAATGACAAACAACAGCAACATATATGTGAGTCCCAATCTTCTAATTTATTCCTCACTCGTTTCCCCCAATAACCAAAAGTTTACTTTTAATTTCTGCATGGTAATTCCTAATTTTTAAACACTGAACTTGGAGGGTGCAGTTTGAGTGGTCTTTGATTGCTACCAGTTATAGCAGGATAATGAGGAACCACCATACTAAATTTCTTCAGCATTATTCCAGTTATTATTGACTATTAACAATAAATCATGGGGTCGCAAAGAGTTGTACACGACTGAGCAAGTGAACTAACTAACTAACTAGTAATAATTAGTGGAGAAGATAAAGGGAGTAACTTAACCAAATGGGCTTCCCTGGTGGTTCAGTGGTAAAGAATTTCCACCTGCCGAGGCAGGAGATGCAGGTTCGATCCCTATGTTGGGAAGATCCCCTGGAGGAGGGCATGGCAACCTACTCCAGTATTCTTGCCTGGAGAATTCCATGGACAGAGGAGCCTGGTGGGCTACAGTCCATGGGGTCCCAAAGAGTCAGACACGACTGAAGTGACTTAGCACGCATGCACATGTGTATGAGAACATGTGTAGAAGCTCTGAGGATGGCTTAAATATCTCTGAGGTGGGCACTTGGAAACAGAAGGAAGACAAAGTAGAGAAACGATGATGATGGAAGAGAGCAAGCCAGTTTTTCTCCTGCAGATGGCTCTTTTTTGTGAAATTACATTGTCACTGTACAACTCAGACATCAGAGATGGCTTCACACTCTTCCTTGACTGAAGGGATGGAATAAACTCACTACGTAGATGGTGGCGTGGGGTGGGAGGAAGGCTCAAGAAGTAAGGGATATGTGCATACACATAGCTGATTCACGAAGTCGCACAATGGAAACCAACACAACATTGGAACGCAATTATACTTCAATAAAGTACCAATAAAATAAAATTTTACAAATCACTGGAGAGAAATAGTATCCTCTTCCACTCTCCAAAGTCAGCTTGCAAACACATTGAGGGTATACTTCATGTACATATATCTCTCCCGTGTTATGTCTTTCAGGACATTGTTGCAGGAGAAATAAAAGAAATGTTGGACATTTTGATAAGAAAGGGTTTCCCTGATAGCTCAGTTGGTAAAGAATCTGCCTGCAATGGTTCGATTCCTGGGTCGGGAAGATCGCTGGAGAAGGGATAGGCTACCCACTCCAGTATTCTTGGGCTTCCCTGGTGGATCAGCTGGTAAAGAATCCGCCTGCAATGCGGGAGACCTGGGTTCGATCCTTGGGTTGGGAAGATGCCCGGGAGAACAGAAAGGCAACCCACGGCAGTATTCTGGCCTGGAGAATTCCATGGACATGCTGTCACAGAGTCTGAGCTAATTTCATTTTCACTTTTGTAAGAGAACGGTTTGAAGGCAAGACATGATTCAAATTAGGTTGGCATGTTTCAGTTATTTACTTACTGGTATTATTTACTGTCTTGGAAACTTGAGTGAAAGAAAATGCTTTTTTTTCCCCTTGCATTAAAATTGAGGAAGCTGTGAGAAACCAATCATAATTTACATGCATGAATACTGGGTTCCTCAGGCATGTCCAGTTCTTTGCAGCCCTATGGACTGTAGCCTGCCAGGCTCCTCTGTCCATGGGACTCTCCAGGCAAGAATAACGGAGTGGGTTGCCTTTCCCTCCTCCAGGGGATCTTCCCCACCCAGGGATCAAGTCGGCACCTCCTGTGTGTCCCGCCTCTGAGGCAGGTTCTTTACCACTAACGCCACCTGAGAAGCCCCATATTTTGCATATTTGGATGACATTGAGACAGTGGGAGCAAAGTGATATAAATAGAAACAATAGCAATACTCACTCTTAATTAAGGTTGTAGTCTAGACTTTATTTTTTAAATAATGGCTTCTCTCTCTCTCTTTTTTTGCATTTATTTCCCTTTGTGGAAATACTAAAAAATGACCCCAAACAATGGGGGGTGGGTGACAGGTGATTTAATCCACAAAATTTCACAAATGTATGCTGTGCAGTTAATTTCTGCAGAGAAAGCTTGTGTTATAAGTGACTTCTCAAAGTATATAGTTAGTTTTAACTTAATCACCTTTTCTGCTTAGGTCCACTAGCCCCTGAATAGTCATCTTGGAGTCCGTAAAATGTTTTAAACCTTTGGTTTTCTTAATTGGTCGTTTCTGTTTATAATAAGGGTGTTGGAGAGACCACAGCCACAGTGCAGAGATATTTACATAACGGCTTCTTGCTAAGGTGAGTGCTATAAAGAAAACCCAATACTCCTTCAAACCAAATAGCAAAAATGTTACTAAATAGAAGGAAGTCATTTTCTATTACCTTGAGTACAGTCATGGCTGACTGGATAACGGAACCTTTAATCTCTTTTAGGGGTGAATGGCCGTGAGTGTGTTTTAGAAGTGACGGTTAGAACACTAGAGTCATTATCTTTGCAATTATAATGTGGGTTTTACTTAATCTATTTACACATTCCTCCAATGTTTAATGAATGTCTAATGCGGTCTAGTTCAAATGAAGGCCGCCATCTTCAAGTAGCTTTATTAATGTTTTAATGATGAAAGAAAATATAATTTTGGAAAGGTCACATTTTCATCGCCTGTCTCTGGTGGGTATCCTTCTGGGATCTGAGGCTGCATGTATGCAATTATAATACAATGATATTATTAAATGATGCAATTTACAAAATGGGTATGCTGTTCTCCACTTGTTCAAATTACTCTTAAGCTTTACTTGCAGTTATTCATTTATTTCTATTTTTTTTTCCTTTTAACTGCTGCTGGATCTAAACTTGTGTGCACTGTATATTGAGTTATAATTATTTTGTCTTTCCCACTCTTATTTTTTTCCCCAGTGAAGCTCTGAGAGACGATGTATTTGACTTTGTTAGTTGTCATCTCTGCTGCGTTACTGTGTGTGTGTTAGTTGCTCAGTCGTGTCTGACTCTCTACAACCCCCATGGACTGTAGCCCTGCCAGGCACCTCTTTCCATGGGATTCTCCAGGCAAGAGCCCTGGAGTGGGTTGCCATGCCCTCCTCCAGGGGTTCTTCCCCACCCAGGGATTGAACCCGGGTCTCCTGCATGGCAGGCAGATTCTTTACCTTCTGAGCCACCAGGGAAGACCATTGTGTTATTGGTCAAATCGAATTAACTGACACGGAACTCAGATAGTATTTCTGTAAGGTATAATTTCTTCGTTGGATAGACTGGAGGTAATTCTTACTGAAAGGATATGTTTCTATATGAAGAATATGTCTGCAATTTCACTCTTTTCTATAAGTTTGTGTGTACGCACAAACATGTAAAACATGTTTACATATACAACATTGTTTACATTTACATTTAAAACGAGGCAAGTTAAAATCTAACATATAGGAATATTTACAGATGCCTGCATGCTATTTTTGTTAAGTTGCTAAGTTGTGTCCAACTCTTTGCAACCCCATGGACTCCAGCACGCCAGGTTCCCCTGTCCTCCACTATCTCCTGGAGTTGGCTCAGATTCACGTCCAGTAGGTCGGTGATACTGTCTAACCATCTCATCCTCTGTCGTCCCCTTCTCCTGCCTGCAGTCTTTCCCAGCATCAGGGTCTTTTCAAATGAGTCAGCTCTTCACATACGTGGCCAAAATATTGGAGCTTCAGCTTTAGCACCAGTCCTTCCAATGGACATTCAGGGTTGATTTCCTTTAGGATCGACTGAATTGATCTCTCTGCTGTCCAGGGGACTCTCAAGAATCTTTTCCAGCACCAGTTTGAAAGCTGCAACTCTTCAGCACTCAGCCTTCTTTATGGTCCGAGTCGCTCACATCTGTACATGACTACTGGACAAACCATAGCTTTGACTATACGGAGCTTTATCAGCAAAGCAATGTCTCCGATTTTAACATGCTGTCTAGGTTGGTCATAGGTTTTCTCCCAAGAAACAAGTGTCTTCTAATTTACTGGCTGCAGTCACCATCTGCAGTGATTTTGGAGCCCAAGAAAATAAAGTCTGTCACTGTTTCCATTGTCTTCCCATCTATTTGCCATAAAGTGATGGGACCGGATGCCATGATCTTAATGTTCTGAATGTTGAGTTTTAAACCAATTTTTTCACAGAGACTGAGCCTGGGTTATAAGATATGCTTATTTTCAACTTTGTTGATGCTGTTAAAATAGTCTTAAGTGACTATCCCAATTGTATTATAAATCATCAGCTCAGGAGAGATTTTATTTACTCCAGAGCATTATTGCTAGTGCTTGAGATCATCAGCTTTATACTTTCAGTTACTCTGGGATACAAGGTCTGTGTATGGTTTTCATGTACATTACACAGATGTACTGGAAAGTTCTAAGCCTGAGGCCCCAGTTACACAGGTGACTTAAGAATGGCCTTTTGATACCCTACTAAGCTAAGTGTCTGTTTTATTTTTTACTAAGTAGTCTTTCTTTTTATAATTTATATAAAGCAATGTTTTAAATGTGAGAGATGAGCACTTTTGGGGAATATCTAATATTAGACATTATTGCAATTATCTCTGTTTCATAGCTGGTACTTTCAAGATTGAAAGGTGTCTAGAGAAAAACGAAAAGTTTTTTCCTGTTTTTTTTTTTTCCCCCGAAAATTGTAATACTTGATTTACAATGTTTTGTTAGTTTGTGGTGTACAGTAAAATGATTCAGTTATGGTGTTCTCAGTGGCTCAGTGGGGTAAAGAATCTGCCAGCAATGCAGGAAATAGAGGAGATGAGGGTTTGGTCCCTGGGTGGGGAAGATCCCCTGGAGGATGGAATGGCAACCCACTCCAGTATTCTTGTCTGGGGAATTCCATGGAGCCTGGTGGGCTGCAGTCCACGGGGTTGCCGAGTCTGACATGACTTAGCAACTGAACACACATATATAGCTATATTATAACATAATATGTATATTCTATTTTTCAAGTTCTGTTCCATCCTGGTTTATTTACAGGACTTTGAGTATGTTCCCCGTGCTATGCAGTAGGTCTTATCTATTTCAAATATAGTGGTTTTATATCTGCTAATCCCCAAATCATAATTTATTCCTCCCCCCTTCCCCTTTGGTAATCAGAAGTTTGTTTTTTTTTTTTTTCTACATCTGTGAGTCTGTTTCTGTTTTGTAAGTTCATTTGTATCATTTCTTAAGATTCCATGTATAAGCAGTATAAAATAGTATATATGTCTTTCTATTTCTGACTTATTTCACTCAGTATGACATCCTCCCGGTCCATCTGTGTTGCTGCAAATGGCATTATTTCATCCTTTTTCATGGCTGAGCAATATTCCATCATGGGTATGTAGCACATCTTCTTTATCCCTTCCTCTGTTGATGGACATGCAGGTTGTTCCCGTGTCTTGGCTACTGTAACAGCGCTGCAGTCCAGGATACCAACGTGCATTTAATTTTCTTTTCCGTCTCCTGTCATCTGTAATGGTCTTCCGTCTTTTTTGTTTATTTCAGATCTTAATACCTTTGAGTAACACTCATCAGTTATTCTGTCAAATGTCCCTCAAGTCTGATGTTTTCTCATGATTAGACAAGCCTTCAGGTGTGCTTTTTGGGCAGAAATACAGTAGCAATGATCCTGGATCCTCAACATGTCCTCCCATTGCATTCATCATGTTGAAGCCTTATTACTGGTGATGCTGACCTTGGGGACTTAGTGAAGATGGTAATGACAGGCATGTAAAACTCCGATTCTGATGTCTACAATAGCTGGATTGGTTACAGTTTTTTGTGTTGTTGGGGTTTTCTTTTTGGTATGTTGGGTTACTATTTTTTTTTTTTGTTTGTCTCTCCACATTTATCTTGGTTTTCAGCCATTTGTTAGTGTTTCCTTGTATATCTGCTATTATTATTATTTTTTAATTTTTACTGGTGTATAGTTGCTTGACAGTGTTGTTAGTTTCTGTTACAGTGGGATGTTGTTTTAATGTTGGCATTGTTTAAAATATTTTTGAGAATCAAAATTTGCCTTGGCATAGCGTGGTCTTCCTTCAAAGAAGGTTTATTTTATTCTTGATCTAATTGCATCATATGCTTGCATGTGTGTGTGTGTGTGTGTGTGTGTGTAGTCATTCAGTCATGTTTGACTCTTTGTGACCCCATGGACTGTACGCTGCCAGGCTCCTGTATCCATGGGATTCCCCAGGCCATAAATGCTGGAGTGGGTTGCCATGCCCTCCTCCAGGGCATCTTCCCAACCCAGGAATCAAACACACATCTCTTACACCCCCTGCATTGGCAGACGGGTTCTTTACCACTAGTGCCACTGTATATATGTCAATCACACTGTCCTAAATCATCCTACACCCCCGAGGCCCTTGGTGTCCATGGATAGGTTCTCTACATCTGTGTCTCTCATTTTCTTTTAGACATAAGATCATCTATACCATTTTTCTTGATTCCACCTATATGTGTTCTCCATATTTGAATAGTTTTGGGAATTTCTTCACTTTCTTTTTCCAAGCTTCTAAAAGGTTTAAGAAGCATCTTCATGCTTGGCATTATGCACTATAAAATGTGCATAGTTATTGTGTTTCTTACAGTTTAACCAACCTTCACTTTTTGCCTTGTTTTTGTCTCATGCCGTAAAGTTTCTACAACTTGAAACGTTGAATGTTTGAATGTTCCTGCTATGGAAAGATTTGAAGGCACAGTTTAAATGATATATGCTTGCATATGCTTTTTTATTCCACTTGCACGATCTTTATTTTAAACTAGCAAGTGTAAGACTTTCCTCAGTGACTTGAAAATTTAAAACAAAAAGGAAAAATTAGAGGCATCATTTGTTCCCTCAGTTTAAGAGATGCCTTGGAAATTTTTAGTTTTACTATCTGTATGATGATAATAAATCTACAGGACATGGTGAAAATTGTTTTTTTTCCAAGTTTATTGAGATAAAGTTGACATACAGTACTGTATAAATTTAGATACTGTATAAGTTTAAGTTGTATAGCATGATGACTTGTGGTATTAATTTCATAATTACTTGAGAACTTTTAGGATTTACTCTCCTAGCAACTCTCATATATTACTATGCAGCTTTGTTGTGGTCATCATGTTGTGTGTTATAGCTCCATTATTTATTTATCTTGTAGCTGAAAGTTTATCTCTTTTGACCACTTTTATACAATTCCCCCACCACCTACACTCTGCCTCTGGGAACCACAAAGTTGATTTTTTTTTCCCCGTTGACTTTGTTAGTTTTTTTTTAGATTCCATAGGTACGTGAAACCATATATATATATATATATATATATATATATATATATATATATGTATGTATGTGACAATATATGTCACACAAATAACAGGATTTTCTCATTTTTACCAGCTGAATAGTATTCTTATATTTTCTTCATTCATTCACCTATTCATGAAAACTTGGGTTGTTTCCACACTCACCTTATGAGTGAAGATGCGATGAACATAAGGGTGCAGATATCTCTTTGACATAATACTTTTGTTGGTTTCAGACAAGTACCCAGAAGTAAAGTGCTGTATCATTTTGCAGTTCTATTTTTAATTTTTTTTTTTGGTGGGGGGGGCTCCGCACAGGTTTCTGAAAAGGAATTGTACACTGGGTGACAAGAGGTGTGGACAGAATAAAAGACCCATATCTTAAAGAATGAATAAATCATGAGAAGGTGAGAGGGGAGTGAGGACCAAACATTTGAATCTCTGAGAAAAAGTGAGGGAGAGGGAATGATTTGAAGTTAAGGCAACTCTCATGTTTGACTTAAAGAACACCATAGAGCCTGTTGACTTTCAGTTCAGGAAATAAGAGTTATCAGCTTTCAAGTCGTTGTACTTGAGACAAGTTAACAAAACCCTTTTTCCACATTTCCTTCTTTTGTAAACTTTACAGTCACAGAATCCAAACAGTTGTAACTTGCTGAGAATCTTAAAGGTTTAAATAGCCTTATTCTCCAAGGTGAGAACCTCTCTAGAGCAGTAAGTGAAGCCTGCCAAACACATCCTCAAGATTTCTTGAAAATTTAAGAAAAGAACTCAAAACCTTCAGTGGAAGGGATACTTCCACTCTGGGTTTGCTCCGAAGATCAACTTTAACCTTTCTCTCTTTAGTGATACAAGCTGTTTAATTCTGTTGTTTGTGTGTGTGTGTTCTCCTGGCATTCCAAGGGGAAACTCCTAATACTGGTTCCCTTCTTTCCTCCATAAATGAAACAAAATTAATGCACACATACTAGATAAATTTACCAGGGCTTAAAGCTCGAAAAATCTTTGTTTTCTTTTTTCACTATCTCCAAAATTCTCCTCTGTGCAGAAAAAAAAAAAGAAAAGAAACTGCAACTAATTAAAAAAAAAAACCTTCCAAGAGGCCTTTGAACAACCTTGACTATTGAAAGAATGCACTTAGGATTCACATATGATCTGATCCTATTTTCCACATAACTGTTTAGAATTTTTTTTTTTTAATGTGCACCATTTTTAAAGTCTTTATTGAATTTGTTAAAATATTGCCTCTGTTCTATGTTCTGGTGTTTTGGCCTGGAAGCATGTGGGATCTTAGTTCCCTGACCAGGGATCGAACCTCTGCACCCCTACATTGGAAGTCGCAAATGGTAGGCGTAGTAATATATTTCCCTTCTCCCAGGCCTTTTCTCTCACTAAAACCAGCTGTTTATTTACTTGTAGCTTCAAGGGTGTGAAGCTGGAGCTTTTAAGCTAGAGCTTCTGTAATACTTAGAGATCAGGTTGTGGAATTCTTTTCAGCGTGTGGAGCATTAAAGGGACTAGCATGATTTCAAGTGCGTAGGATCACAGAAAAGGGTATTTTAGTGCCATCAGCATGGGTAGTATGTGAACATGAAAAAAACAAAACAAAAACCCTGCATCTGCCTTCTGAAGGAAAACATTTACATCTGTGAACTTTCATAGGCATTAACGACAGAGAATCAGGTGAACTCCAAAACGACAGAAACAGGCACGATGGGACAGCCCACGTGGCTTCCCTTCCCAGAAGAAAGTGATCTCGCGGGATTTCGCGTGGTCTCGCGGGATTTCACGTGGTCTCGCGGGATTTCACGTGGTCTCGCAGCGGTATTCAGGGGTCTCGCGGGATCTTTCAGGATCTCGCGGGATCTTTCAGGATCTCGCGGGATCTTTCAGGATCTCGCGGGATGTCAAGAGTGACTGGCGCGTGTCTGGAGGCCGAGAGAGGCGTGCGTGTCTGAGATGCGCGGGAGCCGGGCCGTGGACGCTTCTGGTTCTAGGCTGGTGCCTCAGCGCGGTCTGTGTCTGTCTCCACAGCAAACTGCAGTCCTTGTGATGCCCGCACCGCCTTCCTGTTCCAGGCACACCGGGCCAGCTGCAGGGAAGTGGGCTGAGGGCCGGGGGCTGCGTGGAGGCCAGAACAGGGCAGCCCTCTGTGGAAACCGGGGCCTCAAGCTTAGAACTTTCCAGGAGCCTGGGGGCCGGGACCCCCAATTCCACCTCGGCCAAAGTTAGAGGCCACAGCCTCCCTGCCAGGCACCCGCCAGGTGTGGGAAGTTCATCCCCGGGAGGGCGGCGCACCTGGTCTCCCCAGGAGCATTGCAGGTGGTTACCTTCTCCCTGCCCCTCCCTCTCTCCCTGACCCCCAAACTTCAGTGGAATTTCTCCCATGTTTTGCATAGTTTCTGGTGTCTCCTAGGTTCTCAGTGATTGACAGCAGTCTCCTGGTAAATTTTCCTCGGCCCTGATCCCGGGGACAGTTTGTTGTGCAAGCTTTGGTCTGCAGAAGGGGTGGTCCATGCCAGGAGGAGCTCAGAGTGATGCGTTTGTGAGCATCACTTGAGGGTTCTTGGAGAAAGCCCCAATCCTAGCACTGCAGTTATTCATGGCATCTTTCTTATCCTGGGAAGTGAAAGGGAGTTTGTTTTTGTTGTTTAATCGCTACATCCCCTCCAACTCTTTGTGACCCCGTAGACTGTAGCCCACCAGGCTCCTCTGTCTTTGGGTTGCCAGTTCTCTGCACAGGGTGTGGTCCATGCTGGGAGGAGCTCAGAGTGGTGGGTTTTGGAGCATCACCTGCGGGTTCCTGGAGAAAGACCCAATCCTAGCACTGCAGTTTTTCATAGAAACTTTCTTATCTTGGGAGGTGAAAGGAAGTTTTTGTTGTTTAGTCGCTTAGTCATTATCTGACTCGTTGTGACCCCATGGGCTATAACACACCAGGCTCCTCTGTCCATGGGATTCTCCGGGCAAGAATACCGGAGTGGGTTGTCATTTCCTTCTCCAGGGGATCTTTCTGATCCAGGGATCGAACCCGGGTATCCTGAACTGCAGGCTGATTCTTTGCCATCTGAGCCACCAGGGAAGCCCAAAAGGGAGTTTAGTATTCCCACAGGACAGACCCTGAGAATAATTTAGGCCACAGGCTGTGAAACTTCGAGCTTGGGTGGATCTTCCATTGGAGTTGAGTTGCTACTTTTATCCTCTTATTATCTTGAAGGTCGCTGTCATCACAGAGCAGTAAAATTTCATTTGGTCATGTTTCATAGTAAAACCACTGATACTACAAGTTCCGGGAAAATGTTCTTAGGAAGGCCAGTAGTGAAACATGATTTCTGCTCCAGGCGAAGATGACCGGCAGCACAGGTACTAAATGTGATAGTAAAAATGCTTGAGGTAGAGGATAACTCATTAAATCTTGATATTTCCAGAGAGAAAGGGAGGGGGGAACGTTTTAATTTCCTGTGGCTGTGTGTAGTAACTGATGAACTTTAGGATTTAACTGGAAATGGGCTTCTTTATTCTTCTCTACCTAAGTTAGTAAAAAGTAAAGTGTTAATTGCTCAATCGTATCCAACTCTTTGTGACCCCATAGACTGTACCCTGCCAGGCTCCTCTGTCCGTGGAATTCTCCAGGCAAGAATACTGGAGTGGATGCATGAGACCACTGCTCGGATCTGGTGCACTGGGAAGACCCAGAGGGATCGGGTGGAGAGGGAGGTGGGAGGGGGGATCGGGATGGGGAATACATGTATATCCATGGCTGATTCATGTCAATGTATGACAAAAACCACTACAATATTGTAAAGTAATTAGCCTCCAACTAATAAAAAAAAAAATACTGGAGTGGGTTGCCATTTCCTTTTCTAGGGGGTTTTCCCAGGAATCTTCCTGAGTTAAGTAAACATGAAGTAAAAGTCACACACATTCCCCAGAAGGCTATTAACTTCCGTTTGCATGTATTTAAAACACTAAGATTTATAGCAAGAGATAGAGAAGCAAACTTAGCAGTTACCAGACAGTCCTTTCTGAAACCTATAATAAAGATGAGGGAAAAGGAAAACTGCATCTACAATTGAATAAGGGATGAACCCTAAGCCAAAAGACCAGGTTGTTAAATGAAGCTGGATGGTGGGGAGATCTTGGCAAAGCTGTACCAGGAATAGCACATGTCTCCCATTTTCTGTGAGGCTGAGAAGTTACTGCCACCTGTGTTGCGCTTCCCTTGTGGCTCAGACAGTGAAGAATCTGCCTGCAATGCAGGAGATGATTCAGTCCCTGAGTCGGGAAGATCCCCTGGAGGAGGAAAAGGGAACCCACTCCAGTATTCTTGCCTGGAAAATCACATAGATTTTGACTGAGCAGCCTTGTGGGCTCTAGTGTACAACAGTCGGTAGTGTTGGAACAGTCAGAAGAGGCTGAGTGACTCAGCGCACATGTTTAAAATAACATTACCATAGGATCCTTCTAGATCTAAGATTCTAGATGAGTCAGAATGGAAGAAGCAAGAGTATTCATCGAAGATGTAATTCAGCCATTCCCTCCACTATATTTCCCCTTTCCCTTCATCCCTTAATTCCTGTCCTTTTCTTTAAACAGTCCTTTATGAGGTTTAAAGTCCTTTATGACACTTTAAAGGATGCAACTCCCAGCAGATAATCAAATACACATTTTTTTTTTTTTGCCACTCTGCACAGCCTGTGGAACTTTGCTGACCAGGGATTGAACCCAGGCCCCCTGTATTGATATCATGGAGTCTTACCCACTTCTTGCGTTAAGTTCCCCACCAGGGAAGACCATCAGATAAACATCTTGACCAAGATACATGGAAATACAATCTGATTTCCTCTAAATTTCTCTATTATGTGACTTGGCCCAACTATTCACCCTGGTTGCCCGCATTTAAACAATATTTTAATACCTATGGCTGATTCATGTTGATGTTTGACAGAAAACAACAAAATTCTGTAAAGCAATTATCCTTCAATTAAAAAAAATGGGGAAAAATTATTTTACCATCATTTCTCAGCCATTTCTGATAGGTTTGCAGTCAAAACAGAATCAGAATCAGACTTCTTCTCACCTCATCCATGGCTACCTCCTTTATGCAAATACCACCACATTCTCAGTTCAGTTCAGTCGCACAGTTGTGTCTGACTCTTTGCGACCTGATGGACTGCAGCACGCCAGGCTTCCCTGTCCATCGCCAACTCCCGGAGTTTGCTCAAACTCATGTCCATTGAGTCTGTGATGCCATCCAACCATCTTATTCTCTGTCATCCCCTTCTCTTCCCACCTTCAATCTTTCCCAGCATCATGAATAGCTTGGAATAGGAGTACAAATAGCTACTCCCTCCCCAATAATCTGAATATTTTATTTGAGATAAGTATTAGTTGACATAATTAGTTCCAAAGTGGATCATTTCTCAATCTTTTTTTAAATTGTCTTATGTTATGAAAAGCTACTCTTAAGTGGTCTGTCTGTTTTACTCATCCCGCTGCCCCCAAATTTTGGTATCTACCTCTCAAGTTCTTATACTCCCACCTAGATTAAACCCCAAACCTTCATTCTGTTTTATCAATCTTTTATATTTTTTTTATTTTACAAGGCTGTGTCTTCACTTAAATTGCTTAATTATGTCAGATTCTTTGTGACCCCATGGACTGCAGCACGCCAGGCCTCCCTGTCCATCACCAACTCCCGGAGCTTGCACAAACTCATGTCCATAGAGTCGGTGATGCCGTCCAACCATCTCATCCTCTGTCATCCCCTTCTCCTCCTGCCTTCAATCTTTTCCATCATCAGGGTCTTTTCCAATGAGTCAGCTTTTTGTACCAGGTGACCAAAGTATTGGAGTTTCAGCTTCAGCATCAGTCCTTCCAAAGAATATTCAGGACTAATTTCCTTTAGGGTGGACTGGTTTGAGCTCCTTGCAGTCCAAGGGACTTTCAAGAGTTTTCTCCAAGGCTATGTGGGCTTTACTTAATCCGTATGTTTCCCTCCTTTCCCATCTAGGCAGCAAATTGGCCAGTGGACCTCTGACCCCCAGACTTCTCATCTATGGGGGAGTTGTGACATCTGAGCATATACGGCCCTGAAAGATCAGCTGGGGTAAGTAGGCCAAAGGCCACTGTGATACACACTGTCTGCAGATGACCCATGTATCTTGGTTCAAGGTATGTGGTTCATGAAGAATTAAAATGAGGCAGTAGCCTTAAAGAGACTTGGAGCCTAACAGGGGTTTCCAAATTGGTTTTGCCGTGAAAGTCTAGTAGACTGACGACTGTGATGTTGGAGATTGGTTAACATGGATGATGTCAGGGGGAGAGAGAAATGAAGAGGGTGTAAGGATGTGTATAGATTGATCGTGATCCACTTAAAGGTCACCAACCAGGGTCATACCTTCCAATTGTTCCCGACCCAGATTTGTGCCCCTTGAATCTCCTATTTCCATTCTTCAGGTGTATCTTTTAATTTCATGAAAAGCCACTGTGTGTGTTGGCTCTGAGCTGTCACTCTTGTTCTTGGCGAAGTGTATTTCGGGATGTGAGTCTGAGGGCCTGGTCTCTGTCTGCACAAGGGACAGGCGTAGATGAATTGTGAAGTGTGTTTGTTGTGCTTTTCCAGTAGGATTAAGTGACTGTTGAAGGTCAGAGGTTACAAGGAATCCAGTTTGTTTTCTGCGGTTGCATGTCTGTGTTTGCCTTGAGGATTCTGGTATCTCCTGGTATTTCCGAATATAAGGTGGAGACGCTGTTACTGTCATATTTTGGTGACCCCACAAGGGTCACAAGTGTTTGTGTCTGTGTGTGCTTTCACAGTCATGCACCAGTGTGAGTTTCTGTAACCCTGAAAGCTTCAGGGCCTGCGACTCATCCGCAAGCCTTTGTTTTCACGGTTGCATGTGGTCTGATAATTACCAATGTCTGTAAAATGGAATGATACTGCCTTGCAATCAATTCAGAAGACTCCTGGCCCTAAAAAAGCATTTACCGTGCGTGGTGGGTGGGCACTTAGAACAGAGAGAGAACCAAATCTAACATTCAGTGAATGATTTGTTTCTTGTTTTGTTTTCAGTCCAACACTGCGGAGTTATTTTAATTTTTATTCAGTTATCTCAATTTAAGTATAGTTTCTGTGAAGTATTATGGAAGGTACAGGTGTACAATATGGTGAATCACAGTTTTTAAAGGTTATACTCTGTTAATAGTTATTATAAAATATTGGCAATATTTTGTATGTTGTGCAGTGTATCCTTCCATGTAGCTTATTTTATACCTGATAATTTGTACCTTTTAATCCCCTCCCCACTTCCCTCCAAGCCACAGGCAACCACTATGTGCTTTCTGTATCTAGTGAGTGTTTCTGTCTTGTTACATTCACAAGATTGTTATATATATTTTAGATTTCACATAAAAGTGATGTGATTCACTCTTTGTCTTTCTCTGACTTATTTCATCATGCACAATACCCTCTAAGTCCATCCATGTTGCTACAGATGGCAAAATTTCATTTTTTTGGCTGCATATTATTCTGCTGCATATATGTACAACATCTTCGTTATTCATCTGTTAATGGACAGTTGGGTTGCTTTAATGACTTGGCTATTGTAAACAATGCTGGTGTGAACGTTAGGGTGTGTATGTCTATTTGAATTAGTGTTTTTGGTTTCTTTGCGTATATACTCAACAGTGCAATTATCTTTGACAAGGACAATGACCACTCTGAACAACTGAATAATTGTAAATAAGGATCGTGCCAGGACTTTTGAAATCAGGACAAAGAAAGGAGAAACATGTATCTTTAGAAGTTGCATAAATAATTTTTGAACATAGGGATCTAACAGTCAGTTAAGTCTATGCTTAATAATCCCCCAAATCTCTAGTAAATTAAGTCCCTTATAAAAACTCAAGAAAGTCAATGCCATTATTATAATGGTCAAGAGAAAGACATGACAACTTCAGAAAGTAATCATAGTGGGACTTTTATTGTTGCTGAGTTAATTTTTTGTTTCTTTAATTGATTAACCTTTCTAATAGATACCAGTGCATCTGTTTCCAGCACATCCTGCTGTTTTATCAAAATGAGTTCCCTTAACTTTCTTTGGAGTTGACAAAAAGTTTCCCACTTTACTGCTTTGAAATATTTCTTTGAAATAGAATTCTTTTGCATTCTATTTGAAAATTCAATAGAAAATTCAGTTTTAGTTGAAAATTCAATTCTATTTGAATTCTTTTGAAAAGAATGCTGTATTTGGAATAATTGTGAAGAGAAAGAATTAGAGGATGGGTTTTATTCAGATTTAATTGAGCACCTATTTGAGTGGCTTATAGGGGTTAATTAGGGATTATTATATATTTAAGCAAGACAAATTCAGATTTCTAGAAAAGATATTTTACTCCTTATACTTTAAATGTCTTGGCTCTGTAACAGCTGTGCATGTATAGGTTTGCACAGTGTATTTCCTTTGTTCTTTGTTTTCTGAGTGAACCTGAAAATCAAAAAGAACAATGGTTCAAATGTGAGTTTACTTAACGGCCTTGGTTAGTAGTTTATAAGAAAATAGTGAAATTTCCGCTCCAATAGTTTGCTCTTATTTAAGAGAAATACTTACTGTGAGTTATTACAGAAGTAAAAGCTCATGTAATATATTTACCTAGATACTTTTTATAAAAATTATGTATATGTAATAATTCTGTTTTATAAATTGTTGCTGGCCGTCTCTTGATCTTATCATGATCTCATTTAAACAAGTCTTTATTTTTTTCTGAAAGCCTAAATAACTTGAGTTATATATGTATTGGTTCATCTTGATAATGCACTAATACCACAGTCAGTACCTGTTAAAATTGTAAAATAAATGTTTACTGAAACAAATTATAGGCTGTAGCTATATGGTAACAAATTCATTTGTTTTATCTCCAAAGAAGAATAGCAATGTATAAAAATAAGCAAAATTATGTGAAAAGGGTTTACAGTGAGACTTTCCAATTAATAGAAGTTAATTTCTTCATATTTTATAAGAATAAAGAGTTGCTGTTTTATTTTTCATTTGAACAAATTGAGCACAATTTTAAATCTACAAAAAAAGTGACTTCTAAGTGAACTTAAAAGAGACTCGAACTGATAATTTCACAAAACAAATAAAATCAAATGAGAATACTGGGTTGGAAATAAAAATGCTGGGTTCCAAAAAGTTCATTGGACTTTTTAAGATGTTACAAAAAAACTCAGACAGACTTTTTGGCCAACCCAATAGAAAAGAAAAAGAGACAAAGAGCTTAAGAATATAATATAGTAATTATCTAAAGGGAATGAGCGACAGAAGATGGCAAAGAGGTTAGTAGACATAACTCAAAAGAAAAAAAAACTTTTAAAGCAAACCTTTTAAAGCAAAAAAAAAAAAACGAGTGGCAAAACCAATCTGGCCTGTCGGTTATAAAAATAAATATTCGTAAAGTAGAAATACTTACTAGGAGAGACATTATCAGGTCAGCTTGTTGCTGTGTCTGCAAGACACAAGTGTGTTAAATGTTCCGGATGATAGATCTAATAAGATAGTTGTGCGTCTGGTGTGTATCTTGTGAGATTTCTAGAAAAGAAAGTTGTTGATTTTTAGATGATACCTGAAAGCATTAAATTGAACTGCCCAGTGAGAGTGGGTTTGAAGAAACCTGTTCTAGGTTGAAAATTTTCAAATCTGGCAAAGGACAAGTATACTACAGTGGGATCCAAGAAGGATCATCTAGAAATGTCAGGTAAAATCCAAAATAGTGTGATGTTCCAAAAGCCAGAGTTTAGGCTCATGGGAGTACATGGTCATATTTTAAGGGGTTATTAGATCATCTGAAAGACGACCTTTTCTCAGAACCAAGGCAGGCTGTGTCAGTCCTGAGGACCTCTCTGTCAAGTTCTTATAAACTATCTACAGAAGAGTTCTGCCTCATTTTCTTGTTTAGTCGCGAAGTCGTGTTTGACTCTTCTGCCTTGTACGGGTGACCTATACTCCAAGATTTTCATGACACAACTCTTGGGTTTTGTTTTTGTTTTTTCTCTATGTTTTTGAGGAATGACTGGACTCAGGAAACAATTTCAGTGGTACCTACTGACACATGTGACATTTGTTCTTTTCTAAATTTGCTCTTTTCCAAACTGATTCAGTTCTTATGAATGAGCTTACTGGGTCTTTCCCTCAGAAGTGTCATGTCCCAGATTTCTTTCTTCTTGGCATGCTCTGTAAATAACAGCTCCGGTTTGAAACTTTGCATGGAACAAGTTTAGATGCCAAGCTGTCCTGCTCCATAAAGGTGACTAAGCTTTGATGTGCTCTCAAATATTTAACTCATTCGTGAGGGATATAAAACAAAGACAAGCATACCGCCAACCTGGAGGTTGCTGTTGTTTGGTTGCTAAGTCATGTCTACTCTTTGTGAGCCCATGGACTGCAGCACACCAGGCTCCTCTGTCCTTCACTGTTTCACAGAGTTTGCTCAAACTTGTGTCCATTGAGTCGGTGATGATGTCTAAGCATCTCATCCTCTACTGTCCCCTTTTCCTTTTGCCTTCAGTCTTTCCCAGAATCAAGGTCTTTTCCTCTTGCCGGGAGGACCCCATGGACAGTACGAAAAGGCAAAAGGAATGCAAATTTCTTCAGTGCTGTTTATGTGTAAACCCGAAGGTGGATGACAGACAATGTGTAAATTAAAAAGCATTCTCTAAATTTATGTTGTGACTTGCTTTTGTATGACAGTGTTAAGTGCCACTCTTCAGTCCCAGAACAGAAATGAGTTCTTCAATGCTCACACATTTAAAAATAGAGCTCTTGGGACTTCCCTGGTGATCCAGTGATTGAGACTCTGCGTTTCCAGTGCAGGAGGACACAGGTTCAATCCCTGGTCAGGGAACAGGGATCTCATATATTGCACAGTGTGGGCAAAAAAAAAATGCAGCTCTCTGCCAGTTAGGCAAATTATGTGTTTTCAAAATAACACATTTTGGAAGAATTCATACAATTCATGTGTAAAAAATAACAGTGCACCTTCCCCGTCGTGGTATATAGGGATTTACTCTTGTTGAATTATTGGAAAAGATGTGTGTACAAGTCAGTGAGACAAGTTCGGTGACATAAAATCAGCATTGCTGACATCTGTAGAGAGAACAAAGTGAAGGGGAGTTGGGGACATCCCTTGAATATCTATGAAGCTCTAAAGAGAAAGATGCAATTACTCTTACAAACAAGTGGGAGCGTTCAATGTAGATCAGACTTGGCATCCTGAAATTCTACTCCGTTTTTTATAAATTGAAATAAATTCCTTAGGGACATTAACTTGTATTTGTTGGGAAATTGACTTGCATCATCCAATCAAACTTCAGTTCTTAAGACCTAATATGGGTTGAATCCGTCTTTCAAAGGATGAATTAACTAGAAAATTGGAAAGCTTTTAAGAATTATTAAAAAAAAAAAGAATTATTTCGTCTCTGGCAATACAGTAGCTGTCACGTTAAATGAAACTCATAATTCTGAAAATGCCACTAACACACATTTTCTGAATGAAAATGGATCGCTTCTAAGTTACCATCATTGTTTTGTTTGGTTGTGTGGAGGCTTGAATCTAGGAAGAAATGGCCCCAGATGTATAGATGTGACAGGCTTGTGATACTAATGTTGTTCATCACTTACACAAGAGTATTATTTACTGTCTTGAAACTGAGAGGTCGTTGGTCCGCACAAGTGGTTATCGTGGGTAAGAGACGAAGGATCTCAGAATACTGTGGGTCCTTTTCATTGTTGTTACTGGATCCTAGGGTCCATAGGAAGTTCTGCCAGTGGCCAAGCAACTCTGTAAAGTTGCATCAATTAAAACTGCAATTTTCAGAATATGTCATTTAAAAAAATTTTTTATTTGGTTTTTCCATGTCTTAGTTGCAGCATATGGGATCTTTAGATATGATATGCAGGATCTAGTTCTCTTGTGTGCACACACGAGCTCAGTCATGTCAGACTCTTTGTGACCCCATGGACTGTAGCCCCCCAGGCTCCTCTGTCCATGGGATTCTCCAGGCAAGAATACTGGAGTGGGTTGCTATTTCCTCCTCCAGGGGATCTTCCCCACCCAGGAATCGAACATGGGTCTCATGTATTGACAGAGTAGGCTGTTTACCACTAGTGCACCTGGGAAGCCCCTCTAGTTCCCTTACCAGGGGTTCAAGCTGGGCGCCTTGCATTGGGAGCTCAGTGTCTTAGCCAGTGAAGTCTCAAGTAAGTCATTCTTTTTTTAAAAAAAATTAATTTATTTTAATTGGCGGCTAATTACTTTGCACTGTTGTATTGGTTTTTGCCATAGATTGACATGAATCAGCCATGGGTGTATATGTGTCCCCCATCCTGAACCCCCTTCTCAGCTCCCTCCCCATTCCATCCCTTTGGGTTGTCCCAGTGCATCAGCCCTGAGCACCTCCCTGTCTCATGCATTGAACCTGGACTCGTAATTTATTTCACACATGGCCATATAGATGTTTCAGTACTATTCTCTCAAACCATCCCACCCTCACCTTCTCCCCCAGAGTCCATCAGTCTGTTCTTTACATCTGCGTCTCTTTGGCTGTCTCACATATAGGGTCATCAGTACCATCTTTCTAAATTCCATATATATGTGTTAGTATACTGTATTGGTGTTTACCTTTCTCGCTTACTTCACTCTGTATAATGGGCTCCAGTTTCATGCACCTCATTAGAACTGACTCAGATGCATTCTTTTTAATGGCTGAGTAATATTCCCTTGTGTCTGTGTACCAGAGCTTCCTTATCCACTCGTCTGCCGATGGGCATCTAGGTTGCTTCCGTGTCCTGGCCATTGTAAACAGCGCTGCGACGAGCATTGGGGTACTTGCGTCTGTTTCAGTTCTGGTTTCTGGAGTATGTCATTCTTGACTCACTGAGAAAAATAGGCTGTGCACCAGCTAGCTGAAGAGCAGAGTTAAATATTGGAAGCTGTTTGCCAAAGCGCTGAGAGAGTGGAAGGACCTGTCAGCAACGGGGGAGCCTTCCAAGTCAGGAGCCCCACCGCCGCCCCCCTCGGGAGTCCAGGTGTGGAACCCCAGTGACAGGATTGGGACCCTACAGACAGAGCCTCCTGCAGAGCAGAAGCAAGGAGTTACCAGGTCCGCGCCTCCTTTGCCCATCCCAGGCCTGCCTCGGCCCGCTCTTGCTGAGTGCGATTAAAGATGCCAGCTGGCATCATCAATTAAAGATGCCAGGTAAAGGTGCAGGAGCCTGGTGCCTGCAGGCAGAGCAAGCTGAGGGTGAGGACAGGCCTCAGAGCACAGAGGCAAGTGACAGGAAACGCACAGACACACGCACATGTGGATCACACAGTGTGAATGTCATCCAGCCTTAAAAAAGAGGCAGCAAATCCTGCCACGTCTGACAAGATGAATGCCCCCAGAGGACACTGTGCCTCAGAAACACACGTGCTGTACAATCTCACTTACATGTGGACCCTGCACAGGGTCACCCGCAGAAGCAGAGAGCCCGGTGGGGTTGGCCGGTGTGTCAGGGCTGCAGGACTGAGGAGCGGTCATAACAAAGTTTCAGTTACGCTGCATGAATATATCCTAGAGGTCCTGTGTACTGTGCACACCTTGTTTATTAAACAAGACTATGTCCTTTGCTGGAAACATTTGTTACAAAGGTAGATCTCATGGGGAGTGTTCTCACCACAAGGCTAAACCACAGGGACGCAAGGAAACTTTGGAATTTGTTAGAAATGTCTCTTCAGTTCAGTTCAGTTGCTCAGTCGCATCTGACTCTTTGCGACCCCATGGACTTCAGCACACCAGGCCTCCCTGTCCATCACCAACTCACAGAGTTTACTCAGACTCATGTCCACTGAGTCACTGATGCCATCCATCCCTGTCATCCTCTGTCGTCCCCTTCTCCTGCCTTCTATCTTTCCCAGCATCAGGGTCTTTTCCAGTAAGTCAGCTCTTCGCATCAGGTGGCCAGAGTATTGGAGCTTCAGCTTCAGCATCAGTCCTTCCTATAAATATTCAGGACTGATTTCCTTTAGGATGGACTGTTTCATCTCATTATGGTCCAAGGGACTCTCAAGAGTCCTCTCCAACACCACAGTTAAAAAGCATCCATTCTTCAGTGCTCAGCTTTCTTTATGGTCCAACTCTCACATCCATACATGACCACCGGAAAAATGACAGCCTTGACTACACGGACCTTTGTTGGCAAAGTAATGTCTCTGCTTTTTAATATGCTGTCTTGGTTGGTCATAGCTTTTCTTCCAAGGAACAAGTGTCTTTTAATTTCATGGCTACAGTCACCATCTTCAGTGATTTTGGAGCCTCCAAAAATAAAGTCTGTCACTGTTTCTCCATCTATTTGCCATGAAGTGATGGGACCAGATGCCATGATCTTGGTTTCCTGAACATTGAGTTTTAAGCCAAGTTTTTCACTCTCCTCTTTCACTTTCATCAAGAGGCTTTTTAGTTCTTTGCTTTCTGCCATAAGGGTGGTGTCATCTGCATATCTGAGGTCACTGATATTTCTCCCGGCAATCTTGATTCCAGCTTGTGCTTCATCCAGCCCAGCGTTTCTCATGATGTACTCTGCGTGCAAGTACATATTCTTCACTACCAGAACCTTTTATGACACCCAGCACACAGGAGGGTGAGTTCTGCTCCTGTCCATCTTCAGAAGGTAGTTTTCCACGTTTGGCCTCTTGTCCTTCTATAGAAGCATCAAGATCTGCCTCAGCCTGTAAAGGAAGAAGCTTGTAGATCTGGACATTTCTAATAACACTAGGACATGCACATGGTGTTCGCAAAGGAACCAGTGCTTGCCTTTCTGAGACCAGTTTCTCTCTGAGCTTCACAAGGAAAGCGGTCAAGAATTTGGTTGGCACCGATGTGGAACTTAGAAAGAGATGAATGATGGAGGGTCTTCTTATATACATACCTGTTGTGTATTTCTTGGCATATTTAATTTTTTCAGAATCGTGCAGTCCAGTATCTTATTTCTCTCCATAAAGTATTTGATCTCATTTGCTAGCTACTTTATGCATAAGTGTATATTATGTATTCATATATGCACATACATGTATACTCACATATATACATTGTATGTGAAGTGGCATATATAGCTAGGTCTATGTGTGCTTACTCCCTCAGTCATGTCCGACTCTTTGCAACCCTATGGCCTGTAGCCCACCACATTTCTGTATCCAAGGGGATTCTCCAGGCAAGAATACTGGAGTGGGTTGTCATGCCCTCCTCCAGGAGTTAGGTGTATATTTGATGCTAAATTATATTTTTGAAAAATTAATGCAAACTTTCTTTTTAAACTTGACACCTTGTATATAAATTTTTGTTGCTAGTGGAGAAACCCTTTATTTTGTGAGGTTCATTGCTTCCAACTGAATAAAAATTGTGTTGGTAGGCAAATAAATATATGCTTCCAACAGTAAAACTCCTGGCAAATTGATGAGAACTCAAGGGGCAGGGAAGTTGGCCAGAGGAGTCTAAAAAAGCACTTTGCCCTGATGTGGACAATGAATACAAATGACATGCTTAGTCACAGTGTTGCCAGGAAATTAATAGTTGGATCCTAGTCATTTACGTTGAAAAGTAAAAGTGATTGAAGATAGAATTGAGTTCTCTGAAAAACCACTTTAAGGTTGTGCTTGGAAGCCATTCAGAAATCTTTTGCTTTTCCCAGTAAATTTGTATTACACTGTAACTTAATCTTTGGCTCGGCTACAATGTGTTTGAATAATATGCCACCGAAAGCTGAGATAACTTTTTACTCTCCCTTAATTCAGTAATTTAGATGAACAGAGTCAAAATTATATTCTGAGGATTGTTTTTGTTAGTGTCCTAAAGATCACTTAAATGACAATTATCCCTCATCGTGGGCAAAAAAAACAACAAAAGGAAACTATGATATTACAGTGTAGTGAAAAAAGGAGTCAATCTTTGGTTGAGAATTTCATGGATATTACTTCTGTAAGGGCAAATACTCCTGTAAAGCATTTGGGATCCACCTTCTGAGTACCTAATTTGGACAACCACTTAGTCCTTTATTTCATGTTAAAAAATATATATATACATATGTATACATATATAGGTATGGGCTTCCCTAGTGCCTCAGTGGTAAAAAGTTTGTCTGCCAAACAGGGGACACAGATTTGATCCCTGAATTTGGGAGATCCCCTGGAGGAGGAAATAGCAACCCACTTCAATATTCTTGCCCGAGAAATCCCATGGACGGAGGAGCCTGATGGGCTACAGTCCATGGGGTTACAGAGAGTTGGACATGACTTAGCAACTAAACAGCAACAAAAACATATATGAAGTGGGTTGTTTGCCTTCATTCTGTTTGTGTAGCATTTGGCTGAGAATATATGTTTTTAAGGAAGAAGGGTGGTTTTTTTTTGGATTTGTTTTGTTCTGTCTTAAATCCTCTGTAGGAGTTTTCTCTTTAATTCAATAGTTAGGTACCTAATTCTTGACTTAGAAATATTTTCCTTAAAAAAAGGCAATTACATACATATTTTAAAATGATTTCATGCTGTTGTATTAATACCCTGTGCTGACCTCCTTTGTTTCTTCAACTGACCTTAAAACATGTGAACAGTTGTAGCATTTTGGCTAATTCGCGCTGGGACTTTCTCATGAGAGCTATGTTTTACTTTCCCTCCTTCTTAAGCGATGAGTTAAAAGATAGATAACCAGATGTTTTCCAATAAAAGTAGCAGTGACAAATTATTGCCATAAGTTACCTTAAGAATATAGGCTTTCAGTAGTAAACAAGAAACTTTGTTTACCATAATGCTTTCACTTAGTAGTTATTACACACTGCTTAACTTAATGTCATTTTCCAGCTTATTACTTGTGTTTCTAAGTTTTAAGAGTATGTTCTCCTATTTCATACGACTTTTTCAACACTAGTACATCTGAGGAGCGTTTTCTTCCAGAAACCAGTAAGATAAGAAAATCCTTAGATTTGTAAAAATCTATCCGTTCCAAAGCAAGAAGGGGGATAGAAGAAACACTGTCATTGATAAATAATGTTCCCTCATGGTCTGTCAGTGTTCCCTTCAGAATGTCACCCAGAATCGTTCTGAGTTCCTAACTGTTCCTGACTGGCAGAGTGCTAGAGCTACCTCATGTCTTGGCAATTAATTATCATTTCTTCTGCAAGCTTGAGATTTCTGCCTTTTGCCGTGATGTATGACCTTTCCACAGAGAGGCGGTTCTTACTACTCTTGATTTAATTACATAGATGAACTTTAACTGCTGAAGGGTATTGCTCCAGCGGTGCAAGGCAAACACAGTTTGCCTCTCCTCTCCTTTATTATAAAAGATCTTGTGCATGTGAGCTAAGTCACTTTGGTCATGTCCGACTCTCTGCGACCGCATGACCTGTAGCCCACCAGTCTCCTGTGTCCATGGGAATCTCCAGGCAAGAATCCTGGGGTGGGTTGCCGTGCCCTCCTCCAGGGAATCTTCTCCACCCAGGGACTGAACCTGTGTCTCTTATGTCTCCTGCATTGTCAGGCAGGGTTTTTACCACTAGCGCTACCTGAGAAGCCCATAAAAGGTCATCAGTCAGTTCAGTCCAGTCGCTCAGTCATGTCCGACTCTTTGCGACCCCATGAACCTCAGCAGGCCAGGCCCCCCTGTCCATCACCAACTCCCAGAGTTTACTCAAACTCATGCCCATCAAGTCGGTGATGCCATCCAGCCGTCTCATCCTCTGTTGTCCCCTTCTCCTCCTGCCCCCAATCCCTCCCAGCATCAGGGTCTTTTCCAGTGAGTCAACTCTTCGCATGAGGTGGCCAAAGTACTGAAGTTTCAGCTTCAGCATCGGTCCTTCCAATGAACACCCAGGACTGATCTCCTTTAGGATGGACTGGTTGGATCTCCTTGCAGTCCAAGGGACTCTCAAGAGTCTTCTCCAACACCACAGTTCAAAGCATCAATTTTCTGGTGCTCAACTTTCTTCACAGTCCAACTCTCACATCCATACATGACCACTGGAAAAACCATAGCCTTGACCAGATGGACCTTTGTTAGCAAAGTCATGTCTCTGCTTTTTAACATGCTATCTAAGTTGTTCATAACTTTCCTTCCAAGGAGTAAGCATCTTTTAATTTGATGTCTGCAATCACCATCTGCAGTGATTTTGGAGCCCCCCAAAAAATGAAGTTTTTTTTTTTTTTTAAAAAAAAGATAGAAGATCATACTGAACATCAAACCTGGCAGAATCCACTTGAGTTCCTATTGGTTTTCCTGCTATGAACTTTCTTCTTTTTTATTCTTCCTACTCTTGTTAACTGTTGTTATTTTATGTAGAATGGTGTACTCATTAGTTTAAACTCACTACTTTAGGTTTTGTTGAATATTTAAACCTGTTTTAAAAGGTGAAAACCATGACAAGCAGTGAACTTTCATCTGTGTAATATGAAATGAAAAATTTACTTCAGTGCCTTAGTCCTTTTGATTAACATTTACTATTTCTCTTGGAGCCAATTAAATACTTTTTGTGTCCCTTAAAGTATTTTTCTGTCGAAGAGAAAACATGTGTAGAAAAAAGAGGGCAGACAGTGGCTATCTGGAAAATGGGTCAGAAACAGCCAATCTTTAGGGTCTGAGCCACCAGAGACGCCCCAGAAATAGCCAGTTTTCAGCTGATCAGTCCTTTAAATGCTGTCTATCATACT
The DNA here is from genome assembly GCA_020226075.1 of Hydropotes inermis. NCBI lineage: Eukaryota > Metazoa > Chordata > Mammalia > Artiodactyla > Cervidae > Hydropotes > Hydropotes inermis. Next base: position 130,517,178 of record CM035303.1, read on the forward strand.
GGTGACACTTGGAGATTTTGAATTGGGTTGAGTGACTGTGACGTTGGAACAAGTGCATTTAAAATGTGTATGTGTTCAAGTTGGAGCCGCCTAAACTCGTGTTCTGTCATGAGCCTCACAGCCCTCACTCACCTGTCATAGTGACAGAAAAGGCCACAGAGTTGAGAGCACTGCAGTATTGTTTTGAATGCCCCCCTCAGGGAACAAGCAATGCCTCCCACCCCGAGCCTGCCAACCTCCCTCTTTAGAACATGTTCCTTCAGCACGATGAAACACTGCACGCAGGCTAAAAAGAAGGGGATTGGGAAACATCGTGCATCCCATGTAGGTGCAGCTGGCTCTTGTGACTTTGGAAATCTGTTCCATCCTTCCCAGGTAGTTGCCCAAGTGGCTCAGTGTGTCTGCCAGCAATGTGGGAGACCTGTGTCCAATCCCTGGGTCGGGAAGACCCCCAGGAGAAGGAAGTGGCAACCCACTCCAGGACTCCTGCCTGGAGAATCCCATGGAAGGAGGAGCCTGGTGGGCTACAGTCCGTGGGGTGGCAAAGAGTCAGGCACAACTGAGCTACTTCACTTTCCTTCCATCCTACATTCTCATTACGTGGAAGTTAGGTAAGAGCTTGATTGCGTGGTCCCGGGAGTTTGTCTTTTTAAGGTCTGCTGAGCACGGCCATGGGGTTTCTTCACGGCTCTAGTCCATTTGAGAATTATATATATGGGTGGGGGTGTGTGAGAGAGAGAGGGAAGTGGGGAGGAGATGATAGGCCAGTATTAATAGTCCCTTGCATTTATTGCCAAAGTCATGTGTTTTTGTGTTCAACACAGCTTGACCATTGTGTGTTCGTGCTACCGCTTTGGAGACATCTTGGCAACCCGCTCCAGTACTCTTGCCTGGAAGATCCCATGGACAGATGGACCTGGTAGGCTACCGTTTGTGGGGTCACAAAGAGTCGGACATGACTGAGTGACTTCACTTTCACTCTGTGCGTGTAAGGTTTGAACTGAACTGTTCCTTTCAAAGTACTGTTCTATAAGATTAAAAACGTTTACTTTTTATGTGTTTGTGTGAACAGCTTATAAACCTGTGACAGTACAGTACTGTGTAGCCAGTTGTGTTAGTTGGACACCTAGGCTAACTCTGTTGGACTTCCAAACAGACTGAAATTAGGAATGTGCTCTTAGAATGGAACTCGTTCGTTCACATTTAGGTGGCTTTACTGTTTTCGGACAAATCTTTCGAGTACAAAGCTGAAGTATATAACATATATTCTTGCATCTCCATGTTTGGACTACTGGATAACCTTATAAATCAGAATAAGATTGTAATTATAAATCGTGGGGGAGTGGACACCCCAAATTGGCATCAATTCAGTTCAGTCGCTCAGTCGTGTCTGACTCTTTCTGACCCCGTGGAGTGCAGCACGCCAGGCCTCCCTGTCCATTACCAGCTCCCGGAGTTTAATCATTCTCATGTCCATCAGGTATGTGATGCCATCCAACCATCTCATCCTCTGTCATCCCCTTCTCCTCCTGCCTTCAATCTTTCCCAGCATCAAGGTCTTTTCAAATGAGTCATATCCAAATTGGCTCTAAAATACATGGATGTATGTAGGGACAAAGGAAAGGTTCTCAAGAAGATGGATCAGAGGCGCAGAGGTAGACAGTCATAAAGTTCAAGATTCAGGATAAAGCTCCTGTTTGTTTCCTTCCTTAGCCATTAAGACGTTTTACCAAAAAAAAAAAAAAAAAATCAGGTACTTAAGATAAAGACGCTTGGAGGAACTGTTGTAGTGAAGCAGAATAGTTTCACAGCATAATTGTATCCTCTAGACTCAATTTAGTCATCTAATATGTGACTTATTTCTTTCTGTAAAGTCATTCTTAGATTGTTTAACCTGTAGTGTGTTGCTTGGAAATAACTAAGAGTGTCCTTCTCCTGAAATAACCAAATGGAGAGATGTTCCCAGGGAGAATTCCCTTGAGTCAGGTGCCCTGTTTATAAATCAGACCCAGCCTTATAGAAAAAAGATACAATGGCCTTCTGTCCAGAAACGTGAAGTGGGTTTAACATGGGAAAATCAATTTGTGATTGTCTCTGTAATTCTGTTACAAGCATAAAGATGGGCAACCGTATAGTCAGCAGAGCAGGTGCAGAAAACAGCGGCGGAAAAAATAACTGAATGAAACTCACTGGGACACTGGGTCTGCAGATTGCCATGGGATATCACTCACTGGAAAAAAAAAAAGCTAGAATAATCAGATGCTGATGAGTGAATTATATGGATGGCTCTCACAGACATTAGGTTGACTGAAAGAAATCAGATACAAATTAGTGCGTATGTGTATGCTGAGTTTAGGATTGTGTGAGGTCCAACAGCAAGCAGGACAAGGAAACTGTGACATCTTCAATCCTGGAAGGAGCTCGGGAGAAGCTTTTCTAGCGATGAGAACATACTCCAACTTGGCTGATTCCTGGGATTAGCGAAGCATCAGAGCACCTGTTTCATCTCTGGGCATTTCATGGCGTGCAGTTTTTGTCTCAGTAAATTTTGAACAAGCAGAAGCAGCTTACAGTTACGGGCACAGAATGTATTAGTGGAAAAAAAAAAAAAGGGAGGAAAACCAGTAGCCATACCCTGAAGTAGCAGTCCTCAAGCAAAGATATTTTTCCTTCTTTTTTTTTTTAATATGTATTTGGGTACACAGAGTCTTAGTTGCAGCACATGGACTCTTTAGTTCTGGCATGCGAACTCTTAGCTGCAGCCTGTGGGATCTAGCTTCCTGACCAGGGATTGAACCTGGTCCCCCTGCATTGGGAGCTGAGAGCCTTAGCCACTGGACCATCTGGGACATCCCCAAGCAAAGAACTTTGACATCCCATCTTTGGGTCAGTAAAATCCACATCCATTTCTTTCAGTCATAATGTACGTGCTCAGTGTAAAAATGACATTTTTAAACCATTTGCCTAGGAAAACAGTGATTGTTGGAGATGTGATCTGGTTTTCCATGTCCTTCACACAGGTTTATAATCTAGAGATTCTCAGAGTATGGAGTTGCATGTATCTAAAAATGTGGTTCAAGGCTGAAGCACAGAGGGATTTCCCTGGTGGCCTAGTGGCTAAAAGTCTGAGCTCCCAATGCCAGGGGCCCAGGTTCAAACCCTGGTCAGGGAAGTAGATCCCACATGCCACAGCTAAGAGTTTGCAAGAAGCTGTTAAAAAAAAACAAAGCAAAAGGATCCTGCATGCTACAGCTATGACCAGGTGCAGCTTAATAAATAAATCGATAAATCAATATTTTTTAAAAAAATGGAAGAAAAGAGAGGAAGAAAGCTCAATGCTTTTGATCTGCCTTGACAATGTGCTTCTTCTGGGGTCGCTGTCACCTGATAAAGGAAAAGAGCTAGATTCTTTGATCTCTTATGTAGAAGCTACTCTCTCTCTGCCCATAAACTTTTATCAGTTTCCACGCTTCGTCAATGGCCGGTGGGAGCCATTTAATTAGTTGGCCCTGCCGGATACAGATCCTTTCACAAATGAATCCCGGTGGTGCTGAAAGCTCTGTGCAGTGAGCTGAGCTGTCAGGCACACACGTCTCATACCTCACGAAATGCCCAGTGGGAGTCAAGACGCTATACTGCCTCATGGTGACCATTCCCAGCTGATAAGGGCTTCCCAGGTGGCTCAGTGGTGAAGAACCCAGCTGCCAATGCAGGGGACTCAGGTCTGGTCCCTGGGTCGGGAAGATCCCCTGGAGGAGGAGATGGCACCCACTCTAGTATTCCCACCCGGGAAATCCCATGGACAAGATGCACATGGCGGCCATGGTCCATGGGGTCGGAAAGGGTCAGACATCCCCTGGAGGAGGAGATGGCACCCACTCCAGGATTCCCGCCCGGGAAATCCCATGGACAAGATGAACATGGCGGCTATGGTCCATGGGGTCGGAAAGGGTCAGACAGAGCTTAGCAGTTGAGTGTACACACACACACACACACCCCCAGTTGATGGGGAGGTCACCTCTTCCACATAACGCTGTAACACTGGGATGATCCTCCTGGGATCTTCCCCCCCCTGTGTTGACGCAATTAAGTATTCACTGCTCACCGCTCACATGCTCATTTCCACCTCAGTGTATAAAAAAGATGGGCCAAAATGAGACAGTTCTTCTCATGCCTGTTTGGCTGTCCATTTGACTGACTGCTTCGAAATACAGTACCCATGGTAAAATATAATAATATGCTCAAACGTCTCATTTACACTGTCACTCGGACTGGCAGGGGAGATGACACTTATTTAAAACGATATTTATTTACTCTGGAATCTGTGCTTGTTTTCAAGTCCCAACCTGCTCGTTAGTTGGGAAAAAACATCGACTACCTTTTGACATGGTTTTAGCATCTTGATTTCACTATATAATTGGAATAGTTTTCTTATTATTAGATTGAATTTCTTGGAAAGAAATAAGACCCTCAGCCTTCTTTTAAAAATAAAACCTTTGTAAATGACTGTGCTTTTTAAAAAGGTATTTATTTGGAGAATAACCAACTACCTTTTGATATGGTTTTAACATATTGATTTCATTATATAATTTGAATGTTTTTTTTTTTGTTATTAGATAAAATTTCTTGGAAAGAAATCTCAAGAGTCTCAGCGTTCATAAAAACAAACATATCATTCGTGACTGTGCCTTTTAAAGAAATATTTATCTGGATACGGAGTGTCTTCCTTGGTGCCTGTGGGCTTTCTCTGTCTGCAGTGAGCAGGGGCTCCTTGCTCTCTAGTTGCGGTCCATGGGCTTCTCCTTGCACTGACTTCTCCTGCTGAGGAGTGTGGGCCCTGGGGTGCGCAGGACTCAGGGTTCGCAGTGCGCAGGCTCAGCAGTTGTGGCACACAGGCTTGCTCGCTCCTGGGCGTGTGGGATCTTCCAAAGCAGGGACAGAACCCGTGGTCGCCTGCACGGGCGGGCAGATTCTCGACCACAGAGCCGCCAGGGAAGCCGGACGCTCAGCCTGCTCTCCTCTGCCTCTCCCCCAGAGACGTGGAGGAGAGGGGCATCTTTGGAATCCTGGATACAGGGAAGAGAGGGGACCAGTGGGTGCTTGCTGGTCTCTCCTGGTCACTGGCATCAGCTGTGTCCATCTGTCCCTCTCCTGATCTTGTGGCTCTAGCTGGTGCAGTGCACGGCCCCCCTGGCTGCCACGCCGTGGCCATGGGTGCCGTTGTGGTGGTCGACCCCAGGGACCCCCATTCCATCTGACCTAGGATCCTCCCTGGTCCCTGCTCCGGAATCCTGTGACCCTGGCTTGGTCCTAGTGGGCTGGAAGACTCCTGTGGACCCCAGGTATTGCAAGTGGTGGCCTGAGGGCAGGGCTGTCTGTGAAGTTTGTTGCTCTTAACTTTGACTGGGCTGTAGTTGGCTTGCAGTTCTCTCTTAGCTCCTACTGTATAACAGTATGAATCAGCTTTTTATATACGTACGACTGAGTGAGTGAAGTCCCTTGGTCGTGTCCAACTCTGCAACCCCATGGATTCTCGCCTACCAGGCTCCTCTGTTCATGGAATTTTCCAGGGAAAAATACTAGACTGGGTTGCTGTTTCCTCCTCCAGGGGATCTTCCCGACCCAGGGATCAAACCCAGGTCTCCTGCATTGCAGGTGGACGCTTTACTGTCTGAGCCACCACGGAAGGCCATGTTTATTTGTCTATATACACACACACACTCTCTTTTTTAGATTTCCTTCCCATTTAGATTATCAAAGGATACTGACTAGAGTCCCCTGTGCTCTACACTATATTCTCATTAGTTATCTATTTTATGTTGTTGTCTGCGAGGTGATTGCCGCTGTTTACTCCCTAAGTCGCATCTGACTCTGCGACCCCATGGTCTGTAGCCCGCCAGGCCCCTATGTTCCTGGAATCTCCCATCAAGAGTACTAGAGCGAGTTGCCATTTCTATGTAGTTATCAATGGTGTATGTATGTTAACTGCAATCTCCCAGTCCATCCCACCACCTGCCCCCCACTTCCCCTTGGTTTGGTCTCTTCATCTGTGTCTCTATTTCTGCTTTGTAATTAAGATCCTCTGTACTTTTTTCCTTTTTGTTTATTTTTCACATTCCACATATACGAGTTAATGATATTGGGTTTTCTCTGACTTTCCTCACTTTGTAAGACCGTCTCTAGGTCCAAACACATCTCTGCAAATGACCTGGATTTTTCAAGTGGTAGCCTCAGGGCAGGGCTGTCTCTCGAGGACTTTATTTCAGCCAGGATTGCTTGGCTGAAATCTGTATCTTTACCTTGTTTCCTAATCTCTTCACACTGTGCACGAGGATTCAGATCAGTTCAGTCACTCAGTCGTGTCAGACTCTTTGCGACCCCATGGACTACAGCTCTCCAGGCCTCCCTGTCCATCACCAACTCCCGGAGTTTATCCAAACTCATGTCCATTGATTTGGTGATGCCATCCAACCATCTCATCCTCTGTTGTCCGCTTCTCCTACCACCTTCAGTCTTTCTCAGCATCCCTGGGTCTTTTCCAGTGAGTCAGTTCTTCGCATCAGGTGGCCCAAGGATTGGAGTTTCAGCTTCAGCATCAGTCCTTCCAGTGAATAATCAGGACTGATTTCCTTTAGGGTTGACTGGTTGGATCGCCTTGCAGTCTCAAGAGTCTTCTCCAACAGCACAGTTCAAAAGAATCAATTCTTCTGCACTCAGCTTTCTTTATAGTCCAACTCTCAATATCCATACATGACAGCTGGAAAAACCATAGCTTTGTCTAGACTGACCTTTGTCAGCAAAGTAATGTCTCTGCTTTTTAATATGCTGTCTAGGTTGGTCATAGCCTTTCTTTCAAGCAGCAAGCATCTTTTAATTTCATGACTGCAGTCACCATTTTCAGTGATTTTGGAGCCCAAGAAAATAAAGTCTGTCACTGTTTCCCCGTGTATGAAGTGTATGTGACTGGATGCCATGATGTTAGTTTTCTGAATTTTGAGTTTTAAGCCAACATTTTCACTCTCCTGTTTCAGTTTCATCAAGAGGCTCTTTAGTTCCTCTTCACTTTCTAGTTCCTGTTGCGCTAGGATTAAAATGCAGTTTTTTTTCTTGGTTCACACACAAGTTCTTCAGGAGTGTTTGGCCCTCCTCAGAATCTTATTGTTCAGTTACCCAGTGTCTGACTCTTTGAATGGTCCTGTGCGGTCGTGAAGGAAGGATGAGCCCAAAGTCTGAAGGAAACACTTCATACTTCAGTTTCCCTCGGGGACTTTTATCAGTGAGCCACCTCCCCGAAGTTTGTAGTGAGTAGCTTCTAAGGGCCCTGATTTACATACAATCAAAGCCTTTGACTGTGTGGATCACAGCAAACTGTGGAATATTCTTAAAAGAGATGGGAATACCAGACTACCGCACCTGCCTCCTGAGAAATCGATACGCAGGTCAGGAAGCAACAGTTAGAACTGGACGTGGAAGAACAGACTGGTTCCAAATTGGGAAAGGAGTACATCAAGGCTGTATGTTGTCACCCTGCTTATTTAACTTATATGCGGAGTACATCATGAGAATGGCATGCTGGATGAAGCAGAAAATGAAGATCATGGCATCTGGTCCCATCACTTCACTGCAAATAAAATGGCGAAACAATGGAAACAAGTGGCAGACTTTATTTTCTTGGGCTCCAAAATCACTGCAGATGGTGAGTGTAGCCATGAGATTAAAAGATGCTTGCTCCTTGGAAGAAAAGCTATGACCAACCTAGACAGAATATTGAAAAGCAGAGACATTACTTTGCCAACAAAGGTCCGTCTTGTCAAGGCTGTGGTTTTTCCAGTGGTCATGTATGGATGTGAGAGTTGGGCTGTGAAGAAAGCTGAGCACCGAGGAATTGATGCTTTTGAACTGTGGTGTTGGAGAAGACTCCTGAGAGTCCCTTGGACTGCAAGGAGATCCAACCAGTCCATCCTAAAGGAAATCAGTCCTGAATATTCACTGGAAAGATGGATGCTGAAGCTAAAGCTCCAAATACTTTGGCCACCTGATGCAAAGAACTGACTCATGTGAAAAGACCTTGATGCTGGGAAAGATTGAGGGTAGGAGGAGAAGGGGACTACAGAGGATGAGATGGTTGGATGGCATCACTGACTCCATGGACATGAGTTTGAGCAAGCTCTGGGAATTGGTGATGGACAGGGAGGCCTGGCGTGCTGCAGTCCACGGTCGCGAAGAGTCAGACACAACTGATTGAAAGGAAGGAAACTAATAGCCCTGATTTACATAACAAGGGAAGGGAACGAAGGAGAAGGGGGTTTGTTGACTGAATTTACCTTGTTTTAGGACTCTCTGAAATATATATAAATAAGCCCAGTTGATAGAAGTGAATGTTCCCAGATTGCCCTGGGGAGGCTACTTTTCTGCCCAGCTTTAATAATCTAAGTTGTTTATGAAATACAGAAAGGTTGATAAAATATACTGCATCTGAACATTGACCAAGCTCTGTCTTGAAGCTTGCAATTTTGTTTTTGTTTTTGGCTATCCACTGTGTTTATTTTTGAGTTTATTTTTAATGGAAGGATAAGTGCGTTCAGATGTTGTTGGCTTCTGCTGTACAGTAGTGTGAATTAGCTGTACATGTTCATGTATCCCCTTCCACTTGAGCCTCCCAGCCCCCGTCCAGGTCGTCACGGAGGCCTGAGCTGAGTTCCACGAGCTGTCTGTTTTACACGGGGTCGTGTATATATGTCAGTGCTGCCCGCTCAATCTGTCTCACCCTCTCCTTCCCGCACTGTGTCCACGCGTCTGTTCCCTACGTCTGCTTGTTCATTGCTGCCCTGCAAATAGGCTCACTAGTGCCATTTTTCTACATCCCATGTACATATATGCATTAGTATACGATTTCCTTCACACTGTGTAACAGGCCTTTGGTTCATCCGCCTTGTTTCAGCCGACTCAGATTTGTTCCTTTTTATAGCTGAGTACTATTTCATTGTACGTCTGTCCCACATCTACTTTATATTCCTCAGTGGACATCTATGTTGCTTCCATGTCCTCCCTATTATAAATAGTGCTACAGTGAACATTGGGCTACATATGTCTTTTTGAATTACGGTTTTCTCAGGGTAGTTGCCCAGGAGTGGGATTGTTGTCGCCACACGTTCCGGGAAACAGACTTGCTGAGAAGGACAGTGCAGATCGTGGAGCACAGTTAATTACACCGGTGGGCCCAAGGCAGAGTCTCCTCTTAGCCACGGACCCCGACCAGTTTTTATGAAAACCTTATATACCGTAAGTGTATGTGCTCAAACCCACCTCCCCAAATTCTCTGAAGCTAGTCTGAACAAAGGAAAAGAAAGATACAATCAAAGTTAACCCGTGATTCGTATGCCTTAAACCCATGATTCGTATGCCTTAAATCCATGATTCGTATGCCTTAGGCCTAGGTAGTTAACAGTGGACAATTATCAGTAGGCCTGTGGTCATACCCCAATAAGCAGAATAGAATGTGTGATTCTTTTTGGTTGCACAGATAACTGGGGTATTCTTTGAGGCGACGGAGAGTCTAGGTACAAGCTCTGAGGCTCTTCCATCCAGGGTGGTCTGGTTTTCCAGTTGGTATGTCGTTTCCATAGATACTGGGCATAGAGCTCAAAGTCCACAGTCCAGCCCGAGATGGAATCCTGCTTTCAAGACGGAGCCTGTTCCTCCTTCAGGATTGCTGGCTCCTATGGCAGTGTTAGTCCTGGTTTTTTAAGGAATTTCTATACTGTTCTCCTTGGTGGCCGTCTCAATTTACATTCCCACCAGTAGTTCAAGATGGTTGACTTTTGCTTTATTTTTGACTGTTGGTGAGCCTCTGTCGGGTCACAGCCAGCAGGTCCACGACAGCTGCCGTAGTCCTGGTGAAAGGACGTCTCTGAGGAAGTCTCTTAAGTCCTCTTTGTGTCTTCCTGGTAGCTCAGCTGGTAAAGAATCTGCCTGCAATGCAGGGGACCCTGATTCAGTTCTTGGGTCAGGAAGATCCCTTGGAGAAGGGAAAGGCTGCCCACTCCAATCTTCTTGGCTTCCCTGGCGGCTCGTACGGTAAAGAATCAGCCTGCAGTGTGGGAGGACTGGGTTCGATCCCTGGGTGGGGAAGACCCCCTGGAGAAGTGAAAGGCTGCCCACTCCAAGAAGAATCCCTTGGACACAGGAGCCTGGTGGGCTATAGTCCAGGGGGTCACAAAGGGTTGGGCATGACTGACTGCTTCCACTTTAAGTTCTCTTTTGAGTCACTAAGGTTTTAAGTCAGCCCATTTCTTTTTCTTTTAAGGATAATAAGCAGAGGGAAATGAGTATTTTTTATGCACTGTAGTTCATTTCTGGTAACATTGAGCAGAGTTTACCTTTTTCTTTTGATTTTAGGCTTATATTTTTCAACCATGATTTATTTTTGTTTTTCATTTATTTTTTAGAGAATCCATTTATTGTACCTATACTAAAATGTGCTCCTAAAAGGTGGTTGTCTTTACTTTGTGTTTTCACTGTTACAGCAGTCTACCTGAACACACACACGTTAACACATTTTGAGACATTTTTGGAAAATACTCATTTTCTATTTCCTACAGCCATAACCTGTTGACAGGCTTTCAATTTTGGAAGTAGATCTTAAAGTTTTAGTGAGCTGAATATAGATGAATTGTCAGGGATTCTCAAGGACATAGCTTGCCAGTATATATTTTTTTCTTTAAGGGGACAAAAAAAGAAAAAAACATGAGAAGTCAGCATTAATCAGGCTACATTTTTAGAACCCTGAATAGTTCCAATATACATTTCTTTTTTAGTTTTCTTTTAAAGTGTCATCAAACAACGATCTCTGGTTAAAATATGTAAATTCAATTTTGGTTAACTTTCAGAATCAATTTTATTTTCTTTGGCTGCCACATTTTATTGACCTTAAGGAAGTCTAACCTAGAAAGCTATTCTTAAAGGTCAGAACATAAAGTTTTAAAAAACCTACTGTATTTTTAAATCAGAAATTACAGCTGCAAATAAGATAATAAGCATATTTCAATCAAAATGATTACTTAACAAAATATTGGGGAGGATCACTATTTTTGCTCCAAGTACAGATTTTTATTCTATTTAGGAAAAATATTGTTTTGTTAGACTATTACAGAAAGAAATAGATGACTATTTTTTTAATCCCATGAATGTTTTCCATACATATATTTCAAGTTTTTCACAGTGACACTGTCATTTTAGTTCATCAGAAAGGATACACATGTTGTATTCTTTGTTTTGAGAAAATGACACTCTTATATATACATACATATATACACACCAAAGTGTATTTTTTAAGTTTTTAACATATAATTTTATTTTTGGCTGCACTGGATCTTCATTGATGCAACATGCGCTTTCTCTCTTTGCAGCGAGCAGGAAGTACATTTTACTGTGCTGCAGGCTTCTCATTGAGTTGGTTTTCCTTTGCAGTGTCTTCTCTTGTGGCAGAGCACAGGCTCTAGTGGGCACGCTCAGTCACTGTGGCACAGGGGCTTAATTGCTCCAGGGCATGTGGAATCTTCCCAGATCAGGGATCGAACCTGTGTCCCCTGCATTGGCAGGTGAATGCTTAACCACTGAACCACCAGGGAGGTCCCATATATATTTAAATTTCAGCTCATTTCCTCTTTGAAAGTAAAAGTCACAGCATTTATAGCTGTATAATTTTAAAGTGATTATTACATCTTTCCTTTATTATATGCTTATATGAAATTGTTCTCACCAGTTTTTGCAGTTGCTGTGAAATTCTCAGTTTGTTGTAAAGAATGTATGCCCATGGCCTTTCAAAGGAAAGACACAGGTCTATAGATAGATCGCTATCTGATAGGGCCCACATGGGGTCTGATTGATAAGATGGCTCCTCGTCATGTTGGCCTTGCAAGTGAAGAGTAAAATCACAGTGATCTTAAAAAAAAAAAAAAAAAAAATCACAGTGACCTGTGAGACTGACCAAACTGCCCAAATGGCATCCTGTTATCTCATTGGTGCTTATCTTCTCAAAGCTGCAAGACCACCAGATTCCAGACCTCTGGCTACCTGACTGTCCCTTCAGAGAACTTTTCATTGGTGGGATATAAGAAGGACTCTGTCAGAAAGGGAGAATGCTGGTTCTCCTTAAGAGCCAGGCACCCTCCCTTTTGCCTGTAATAAATTTCCTTTTTCTTGTCTGACTGCCCAGCTTGCAATCTTTTTCTCTGCACTTGCCTCACACTATCCTTTTATACAAATTTCAGTCCCTCAACTTGTGGGTGGGAGGTGGTTACATAAAAGTGCTTAAGAATAATCACTCTGAATAATTAGTTAAGAGTAATCACTTTGCTGTGCATCAGAAATCAACACAGTATTGTATGTCAAGTTGAAAGCACATCTTCCACTATTTGGTAAAGTCTTGTCACTAAACAGTAGTTTTTAAAGGGAAAAAAAGAAACTTTTATTGTTCTTTTCTGGTATTGAATGAATGGATTGATTGATTCACAAAATAAGTACTGAATACCTGTTATGTGTCAAGTATGGTGCAGGGCTTTAGATGTAACTCTCGTGGCATGGCTCTAACAGGTAATAGATAGCAGAGATAATCAATAAATTAAATGGTATGTTAGAAAGTAGTAGAACAATTGAAAAACATCCCCTCAGATCAGAAGAAAAAGACATAGTGTGCACTTAATACCACTGAACTGTGCACTAAACATTTGTGAAGATACTAAGTTATATGTGTATTTGCCCACAATTTATAAAAAAGAAAATGAAAAGAAGCAGGATGCATTCAAAAGTGTATTGCTTCAGAAATTCAGTCTTGGACAAAAGCCTTTTCTACTTTCTCTCAGGTGTGCTTCAAAGCAAGACTTGAACAAACTATTTCCAAGTTACATGAGTATTCGAGAGGCAAATCTCAAGTATGTATACAGATACATCCTGCACCCACAATGGCAACATTTGTAAAGCCTGGTGTCTAAGGAAATATTATTGACATGCAAAAAAGGAGAAAATTAAGGGCCATTAGTGTGAAGAAAAGAGAAGATCAGTAAATAGAAACAGACCAAGAAATAACAGAAATCTTCAAGAAAGACACAAGGCAGGAGAAAGGGCTGACAGAGGATGAGATGGTTGGGTGGTATCACCAACTCTATGGCCATGAGTTTGAGCGAGCTCCAGGAGATGGTGAAAGACAGGGTAGCCTGGCGTGCCTCAGTGTCCATGGGGACACGACTTAGCAATGGAACAGCAACACAGAAATAATAGAATTAATAGTCAACGGTATGAAATAATTCTTAATTACTAAGAATTATTTTTAAGAATCCCATAATTTCAAGAAGGTGGTCAAAGGTTGACAGTGTCATAAAGAGGATCAGGCAAATTGTGAAAACAAAATCAGTAGTCTACAGTCAAAAGATACACTGTCTGAGATAAAGGTTCCATTGGATGGAATTCACAGCAGGCAGACACTGAAAATGAAAAGTTTGGGAAATTTTTTTAAAAAAAGAAAGCCATCCAGATTGAAACTTCCAGATTAAAATGATGGATTAACAAAGAGAACAGGATCCAGTGATCTGTGAGAAAAGTTCAGACAGAAGAATATGCATGTAAATTAGAATTCCAGAGAGAGTGTAAGGGAAAAAATAATTTAAATAAATAGTGCCATTTCCTCCCCCCCGCCCATGAAATTTAATGAAACCTGTAACTCACATTTCCAGAAAATGTCCTATGAATATGGATGAAATATGGGAGAAAACTGAGGAAAACGAAAGCAAGATGCATTTTCGTCAGACAGTAATAAAGATAGCCTTTTAAAGGGAGGCTCTGTAAAGAGATTTTCCCTTCAGAGGAACAAAGATAAGGATGACCTGACGTATCTCTTCAGAAACAATGCAAGCCAGCAAGGAGTGGCATGCCCTCCTTCAAGAGCAGAAAGTAGTCTTCATCCTAGAATGCTAAACTGAGTGGAGATATCTTTCAAAAATGAAAATTGTAATACAGACTTGTTGAGACACACACCGGTGAGGAAGTCACCCCAGCAGACCAGCCCAACAGGCAGTGTGAAAGAATTCTTAAAAACAGCAGGGTGACTGTAGCAAATAGAGACCTGGATCTGTGCGAAGGAATGAAAACCATCATAAATGATATGTATCACAGTCGACATAAAAGAATGTGCGTTTCTTAACACAGTATTGGCTAGGGGTGCATTAAAACTTTTTGTGTTACCTGAACGTTATTGACTGGAGACGTATAAATACATTTTTAGAGTCACCATGTAAAGTTGCTGGAGCTTATAAAATTGATCATGGGTTCATTATGCAACTTGTGACTGTAGATATCATTCACATTTTGCTCCATCAGGATTTTGTTCCAGCCTTGTGTATATTGTAAGCGCAAAGTTTATTATCCTAAGTGAAAGTTGCTCAGTTGTTTCTGACTCTTTGCGACTTCATGGAGTGCATAGTCCATGGAATTCTCCAGGCCAGAATCTTGGAGTGGGTCGCCTTTCCCTTCTCCAGGGGATCTTTCTGACCCAGGAATTGAACCGGGGTCTCCTGCACTGCAGGTGGATTCTTTACCAACTGAGCTATCAGGGAAGACCCTAAAACTTTCAAAAATTTTGTGCGAAGAATTTTGCGGTGAATTTTATGCAGAGAGTTTCTCTGATTGTGCAAGCTACCCATGTCCTCATGGCTTGGAAGATGATAGTTCTTCAGAATATGGTTCTGATTCAAAGTGAAGATTAGACTAACAAAAAGACAAGAAACCTTAGTGACTGATTCTGATGTGGAAAGTGAACATGAAACTCACAGTGCTGGAAAATGTTCTTTTGCGTCCACAATAGAGAGGATTGAAGAAGACTCTGGGAGATAGTTAAGGGCATGGGAGCCTGGCATGCTGCAGGCCACAGGGGTCACAAAGAGTCAGACACGACTGAGCAACTCAAGGACAACGGTGTTAGGAGGAGACAGTTAAGTTTATTACCTGGATTGTGGCGATGGTAACATTACTGTACAGAAATGTACGGAGTCAGCAAATTATGTACATTAATTATTTGCAGCTTTTTATGTACTCAGTAGACTTCAATAAACCTGGAAAAAAAAATAGTTTCACTCAGAAAAAAAAAATGTAGGTTGCAATTAAAGAAGTAATCACTTACAGGGATGTTTATATGATTAACATTTATATTGCAGAAGAAATAATGCTTCAAGTCACTGACTTAATTTTGTACTTTAAGCAGCTAGAAAATAAACCAGATATAAGCAGAAAAGGGGAAATAATAACAAAGCAGAAATCATTAGCTAGAAAACAGATAAACCATAGAACATAGCAAGGAAGCCAAAGATGGTTCTTTTGGAAATCAGTAAAACTCCTAAGCTTTTGGCCAAACTAGAAACAATTTACCAACACTGGAAATGAAAGATCTCTTTATCACTCCATCTCTGTAGGCCTTAAAATCATAGGAGAAGACTAAGAGCAAGTATATGAAAATTACTTCTGTATACAAGTTTCCTGAAAAACACACACAACCAACATTTGCTCAAGAAGGACTGCGTAACCTGAATATCCATAGAGGTATTAAATAAGTTGAATTTGTATTTAAGATCTTTTCCACCAAGAAATCAGCAGGCCCCAGTGGCCCCACTGCAGAATTTCCCTAAACATTTTTTTGTTAATCAAAGTACAGTTGACTTACAATATTGTGTTAGTTTCACATATTCAGCAAAGTGACTCTGTTATACATCCCCCCATATATATATATATGTGTGTGTGTGTGTGTGTGTGTGTGTGTGTGTATATGTATGTATATATGTTGTTCAGTCACTAAGTCGTGTCTGATTCTTTGTGACCCCTTGGAGCTGCAGCACACCAGGCTACAAATATCCATGCCTGCATATATATTTACAGTCTACATATATCTATTCTTTAAATTCTTTTCCCTTTGAGGTTATGACAAGACACTGAACATACTTTCCTGTGGGGGAAAAAAGTGGAAGTGTTAGTTGTTCAGCCCTGTCCAACTCTTTGCGACCCCATGGACTGTAGCCCCACTGGGCTCTTCTGTCCATGGGATTCTCCAGACAAGTATACTGGAGTGGGTTGTCATCTCCTTCTCCAGGGGGTCTTCCAGACCTAGGGGTCTAACCCAGGTCTCCTGCATTGCAGGCAGATTCTTTACCGTCGGAGCCATCAGGGAAGCCTACACTTTCCTGCCTGTGCTTTAGCATAAATCCTTATTGGTCGTATAACAGGGTATGTGTTCATCCCAAACTCTTAATTTATCCCTCCCCTTCCTTTCCCCTTTGGTAGCCATCAGTTTGTTTTCTGTATCTGTGCATCTGTTTCTGTCTCGTAAATAGTTTCGTTTATGTCATTAAGAAATCTAAACTTTTAATAGATAAAATATACTCGGTGTTGTTGTTCATCATCTAAGTCGTGTCCGACTTTTGTGACCCAATGGACTGCAGCACGCCAGGCTTCCCCGTCCATCACCAACTCCTGGAGCTCACTCACACCCATGTCCATCAACTCAGTGACGCCATCCAGCCATCTCATCCTCTGTCGTCCCCTTCTCCTCCTGCCTTCAATCTTTCCCATCACCAGAGTCTTTTCCAGTGAGTCGGCTCTTCACGTCATGTGGTCAGAATACTGGGGCTTCAGCTTCAGCGTAAGTCCTTCTACTGAATATTCAGAGTTGATTTCCTTTAGGATGGACTGGTTGGATCTCCTTGCTTTCCAGAGGACTCTCAAGGGTCTTCTCCAACACCACAGTTCAAAAGCATCAATTTTTTGGTGGTCTTCCTTTTTTATGGTCCAACATACATCCTTACATGGCTAC
>CM035303.1:130534429-130620577 GCA_020226075.1 Hydropotes inermis
TTAACTCACCCCAGTGATGACCATCTCTGTCTCCCTGTTTTCATGGATTTCCCGAGTTTCATCTTAGCTCTTTCGCTGTGTTCCCTCTTGCATGCAGGTCCACCCCATCTCTTTCATAGAGTCCCGGGCTCCATCCACCCTGTGCACAGCACCTCCTGGATGAAATCCTACTCTTGGGAACACTCATTCATGCAGACGTGCTTGTGTTCATTCCTGATCCTCCAGGTTATTTGCCATTCCTAAGTTAGCTTGTCCTGCCCACACTAACACAAGTGCATGCATCGCCCCCAGCTACCTTTCGAATCATACGGCGGCTAGAGGTTTGGGTGCTCCCAAGACTGGCTGGGTGAGATGATTCGGTTCAGCAGTCATGTTAGGGAACAGACTATATTCTTTTTTGGGCTTCCCTGGTGGCTCAGATGGTAAAGAGCCCACCTGCAATGCAGGAGACCAGAGTTTGATCCCTGGGTTGGGAAGATCCCCTGGAGGAGGGCATGGCAACCCACTCCAGTATTCTTGCCTGGAGAATCCTCATGGACAGAGGAGCCTGGTAGGCCCCAGTCATGGGATAGCGAAGAGTCGGACACCACTGAGTGACAAGTTTTCTTTTTTTTTTTTTTTAATAAAAGCTCTGGAGAAAACATCTCATACATGGGCTGAGACAGGAACAAAACATGAGGAGTCTATGGATTATTGTCAGAAATCTTGCTAGTGTGGACACTGGTTACATCATAAAACCCGTACCCATCACAAGACAGATTCACTGGTTAGTGTATTTTTTCCAGGTCTGGTCCGTATCATGCTCAGAGCCCTTGCCTTGGTAGGACTTTCACGTGTGTAGGAGAGATCATTTGACCAGATTCTCCAGACCGTAACATTCCTACCTCTTCACTTACACACTGTTACGTTCCTTACCTACAGACTTCTCTGTCATCTGCATAACATTTTAGACAACATGTGGGTATCTCGTCTTGCTCCAAATCTGACTTAAGCCTGACAGGGAAAGAGCATTTTTTTTTTAATTGATGTATCCTGCTTGTTACTAGAAATAGGGGTATATTACTTCTCAAACCTGGTTCTCTTGCATTGCAGGCAGATTCTTTACCTCCTGAGCCACCAGAGAAGCCCTATTACTTCTCACAGTTCTACAAAAACTGTCATCAACTGACAAAATTTTTTTTGATAATCTGAGTCTAATTATTTCCACTAGTCTGATAAATCCATTTTTCTTTCCTATTATATATGATAAAAACGTTGAAGGGAAAGCAAAGCAGGGTGAAAGCTTGTGCATGATATTCAGATCATGTCACCGCAGTGTTCAAGGTTTTCCCTTTAGAAGTAATTACTGTGCAAAGAACGCCTCAAGGGCCCTATATTTTTCCATCATAAAGCAAAACATACATTTAATAAAAGGGCCCGAAGACAGGCTTTTGGCACCATAATTAACTTTCAAAGGGGTTGTTTGAATTTTTTGACTCATTAAACCCTATTTCAGATTCAATTTGGTCTGTAATCAATACTTCACAGTTTTCTCTTTTGTGTGTGACATGTATTGAAACTGTTTTGCTTTTGTTGTTGTTTTAATTCACACTGCATAAATAACACTGTGATGTGTATTATACATGCTGAGAATGTGGAAATTGGAGAATATGTCAGAGTGTAGAATTGACTCAGGCTAGATCATTGATTTCTTAGATGTGAATAGGAAATAAGTTAAAGAAATCCTGTGCATTTTCTCGGAGAGAAAGAAACCAGAAACCCATAAGCCCATTCCAGGAGAGAAGCATGCTTGTTTCGACCCCAGACCAAAACTGAAGACTCAGTTAATCTTACTCTGGGATAAGACAGGGAGGTTACATTTTAACTGCTGCCTCAGATATTCTCAGCATCTGTTTTCCACCTTTTTCCTTGTGTGACTATGGTACTTATCATTCTATTTAAATTTTTTATTTTCATTTTTTAATATATATATTTTATGACCGTGTCAGATCTTCATTGTGTGAGGCGGGATCTTTTGTGACAGTGTGTGGGCTCAGTAGTTGCCGCGTGTAGACTCTAGTTGTGGTGTGTAGGCTCCGCTGCCCCAAGCCATGTTGGATCTTAGTTCCCTGATCGCGGGTCGAACCTGCAGCATAACTGCATTACAAGGCAGATTCTTAACCACTGGACCACCAGGGAAGTCCCTCATTCTGTGTTTTAAAGTCCCCATTGTAATTCAGTGACTTGTCTACCTAGCCAACTCACTGTGAATTATACCAGCTACATTCAGAGGCACTTCATGTGTCTAGAATCCACATAGATCAGTCTAGAATCTGCAGTGTTACCGACCCTCAGTCTATGATCCTCACCTCCTTTCTGTTACCTCTTCTGCTGGTGTGCGGGCTGAAACTAGGGCCCTGATTCTGTTGCGGGAAGTGGGGGACCCACTTTTAGGGCCTGGGAATGGGCTCTTGTCTAACACTTGGAAATGAATTGTCCGATGAGACACTGTGCTGACAAAGCAAGAGACTGTATTGGCAAAGGACGCCTGGGCAGAGAGCATGAGGGTAAGGGAACCCAGGAGAACTGTTCAGCCACATGGTTTTATGGTGACAGGGTCAGTTTCCAGGTTGTCTCTGGTCCATCGTTCTGACTCAGGGTCTTTCCTGGTGGCGCACGCATTGCTCAGCCAAGATGGATTCCAGCCAGGAGGATTCTGGGAGGTTTGTAGGACATGTGGTATATCCTTTTGACCTTTCCTGAACTCTCCCAGTTGATGGTGTCTTGTTAGTTCCATGTTCCTTACCAGGACCTTTTCTTGTAAGATAACTCATGAAAACAGTCACTCTGGTGCCTGGCGGGGGTGAATGGTTTCAGTCAGTGCTTCCCCTAACATTTCCAACTGGAAGATGACAGTGTAAGGCAGGTAGATAAGTGATAGATCAGGTAACACACCTGTGATCACACATGAATGAGTGGGATAGTTTCTGAAGCATCCGACTTCCGTGTCTGTTTTTGTGGAGAGAAAGTAAAAGTAGTTGCTCGGTCCTGTCCAAGGTCTTTGCGACCCCATGGACCGGAGCCCACCAGGCTCCTCTGAGAATTCCCATGGAATTCTCTAGGCAAGAATACTGAAGTGGATTGCTATTTCCTCTCCAAGGGATCTTCCTGACCCAGGAGTTGAACCCAGGTCTCCTGCATTGCAGGCGGATTCTTTACCAGCTGAGCCACCAGGGAAGCCCAAGAATACTGGAGTGGGTAGCCTATCCCTTCTCCAGGGGATCTTCCTGACCCAGGAATCGAATCGGAGTGTCCTGCATTGCAGGCGGATTCTTTACCAACTGAGCTATGAAGCGAAGGCCAGTTTACAGAGGGCCTTGTCAAGTCTCACCCAGACATCAGCACCACCACCACCCATAGACCTACATGCTCAACCAAGTTCAGCAACAGCAAACCAAGAAATCCCAAGCCCAGTGGGGAATTGAGCACGTCAGTCAGCTCATCCTTCAGGGCCCTGTAGTAGTGACCCAAACATTGTCTCAGGGTGAGCCCCAAACACGGTGTGATTACAAGGACAACACGGGATGAAGGTGCGTGGATGTGAACCCTGGGACTCTGGACCCAGCTCTGAAGGAAAATGAATTCCGTCCTTATTGAGTCTGTTGACCCTTGGGACGAGATCTGTCTCTGTGATGGGGTGTCCTGTGCACTGTGGGATGCTGAGCAACACTCGTGACCCACCAGATGCAGGTGGCCGACCTCCCACCCACAGTGGTGACTGAAAAATGTCCCCTGTGCTGAGTCGTGTCCAACTCTTTCCAATCCCATGGACTGTAGCCCACCAGGTTCCTCTGTCCCTGGGGATTCTCCAGGCAAGAACACTGGAGTGGGTAGCCATGTCATCCTCCAGGGAGTCTTCCCGACCCAGGGATTGAACCTGCGCCTCTCACGTTGCAGGTGGATTCTTTACCCATGAAGTCACTGGGGAAGCCCCGTCTCTGTCGTGAGGACTGCTTCCCACAGCCTTAGTAACTGCCGACTCTGTTGATCGGTATCACGCCTCCCCCCGCCCCTCCTTCAGGTACTGAGGAAAAGCGGAACTCTGACTTACAGAGCCCCAGAGCAAGGTCAGATGGTGAGACTGGAAAGTCCCCGGCTCAAGGTCAGACTGTGAGAATGGAAAGCCCCCGGCTCAAGGTCAGACGGTGAGAATGGAAAGCCCCTCGGCTCAAGGTCAGACTGTGAGAATGGAAAGCCCCCGGCTCAAGTGGAAGTTTATCATCGCATTTCTATACTAATTACAGCTCCAGTCAGGATAGCAACGCCAGGGGCGGTGGGAGGGGGGTCCCATGAATTCCTCTTTGAACTTCTGGCCCCTTGAGCACCCTAAAAGATCTTGTGCCGGGGGTGGGGTGAAGACTCTCCCTTGGAATGGCAATCCATCAACTGAATGGCACTTAATGATTTCTATTAGTTAGTTAGGGGAGGATTTCCATCTTAAAGTATGAAAGTGAAGGAGCCTGAAAAATTGAATTTACTCAAAATGCTCACCCGGGGTGATCTGTTAACATGGCGCCTTTGAAAGTCATCTCCCTGAGAGACCGCATAAAACTGTTGGAG
Source organism: Hydropotes inermis (assembly GCA_020226075.1). Classification (NCBI taxonomy): domain Eukaryota; kingdom Metazoa; phylum Chordata; class Mammalia; order Artiodactyla; family Cervidae; genus Hydropotes; species Hydropotes inermis. The sequence continues at coordinate 130,539,029 of CM035303.1, forward strand.
CCGGAAAACTGCCACGTCGAGATATTCTAGGTCTGAATCATCAGATCACTCAAGGGAGAGTCTGATTCTTTTCCAGGTTTCTGATGTCTTATTGACATGACTTCTCTTCATGATCTTGCCAACATGCTACTGTCCACAAGCACTGCTGTCGGATACTGAACTACGCATTTATCCTTAAAGTGCTGTGACTTTGCACACCAAATTTCTTACTCTGGTGTGTAATATGTTTTTTACTTCTTCAGGCTCAATCCAAATATTTTAAAATACTGAACTGGAGCATATGACTACATCTGCAGTGGATACATAGTTAAAATATACAGCACTCTGTAATTTGGGATCGTATTTCACCATGCATTTCGTAAATGCCTAGCTTTATTAATATTTTGTTAAATATCTATGCTGTTTTCCACAGTTGATATCAAGCACTCTTTTGGATTTGAAATAAAATACAGAATTCTCACAGAAGAACTGTACGAGAAAGTTCTCAGTGGCCTGATAACCACAATGGTGTGATCACTTACCTAGAGCTAGCCATCCTGGAGTGTGAAGTCCAGTGGGCCTTAGGAAGCATTAATATGACCAAAGTAGTGAAGGTGATGGAATTCCAGCTGAGCTATTTAAAATCCTGAAAGATGATGCTCTTAAAGTGCTGCACTCAGTATGTCAGCAAATTTGGAAAACTTAGCAGTGGCCATAGGACTGGAAAAGGTCAGTTTTCCCTCCAGTCCCAAAGATGGGCAATGCCAAAGAATGTTCAGACTATCCCCACTTGCACTCATTCACATGCTAGCGAGGCAATGCTCAAAATCCATCAAGTTAGACTTCAGAAGTATGTGAACTGAGATCTTCCAGATGTACAAGCTGGATTTTGAATAGGCAGAGGAACCAGAGGTAAATTGCCAGCATCTGTTGGACCATAGAAAAAGCAAGGGAATTCCAGAAAAACATCTACTTCTTCATTGACTACACTAATGACTCTGACTCTGTGATTTCAGAAAACTGGAAAATTTTTCAAGAGATGGGAAAACCAGACTACCTTACCTGCCTCCTGAGAAACCTGTATGCAGGTCAAGAAGCAACAGTTAGTACCGGACATGGAACAATGAACTGGTTGGAACAATGAACTGGTTAGAAATTGGGAAAGGAGTACATCAAGGCTGTATATTGTCACTCTTATTTAACTTATATGTAGAGTACATCATGGCAAACGCCAGGATGCAAGAATCACAAACTAGTATCAATATTGCCAGGAGAAGTATCAATAGCCTCAAATAGGCAGATGAGACCACCATTATGGCCGAAAGCAAGAGGAAAGAGCCTCTTGATGAGGGTGAAAGAGGAGAGTGAAAAGGTTGGCTTAAAACTCAACATTGAAAAACGAAGATCATGGCATCCGGTCCCATCACTTCATGGCAAATAGAAGGGGAAAAGTGAAAACAGTTACAGATTTTATTTTCTTGGGCTCCAGAATCATTGTGGACGATGACTGCAGCCATGAAATTAAAAGATGCTTGCTTCTTTGAAGAAAAGGTATGACAAACCTAGGCAGAGTCTTAAAAAGCAGAAACAACACTTTTTTAGCAACGGTCTGTCTAGTCGAAGCTATAGTTTTTCCAGTAGTCATATATGGATGTGAGAGTTGGACCATAAAGAATGCTGAAGAATTGATGCCTCTATTTTTCTGTTGAACCCAGTATTCAAAGACAATAAGATTATAAAAATTGTATATTTCATGGACTTTGGTTTTACAGTACTAAATGTTTTGAGTTGGGACATTTTAAAATTAATTATTTTTTGGCCATGCTGTGCTGAGTCTTCACCACTTCACGGGCTTTCTCCCACTTAGGGCAATAAGGGCTACACTCTAGCCGTACGCAGGCTTCTCATTGTGGTCGCCTCTCTTATTGTGGAACATGGGCTCTGGGCACATGGGCACAGCAGTTGTGGTGCACACATGGGCTTAGTTGCCATGCGGCATGTGGGATCTTCCCAAGCCAGGGATTGAACCCATGTACCCTGCATTGGCAGGTTGATTCTTAACCATTGGACCAGCACATTTTGCTTTCAGACTTAGTGCCTTAGGGTGACTAAGGAACAAGCAAGAAAGAGTTGTAGTAGAATTATGGATGTGTGACAAACATTCTTTCGATCCATAGGTTCTCAAGTCTAGTCAAGATCCTGTCCCTCACACGTATCCTAAATAATGTGTTTTTTAGAGGGGCATGGCAAAACCTCTCTGGTTGCCTTAAGGTAAAGTTCATTATGTACGGCAGTAAGAGTCCTGTAAAATAGACTCTTTCACACATTGATTTGCCAACAAGAAAGTCACAGATTTGTATCTGCTAATTAATTCAGGAATGAGTATAATAATTCTATGGTACATTCAGTGTCCCTTGAAACAGATGTAAGGCACAAAAACACCAAAAAGCTATGGTGATGTTCTTGGATGTAGATAACCTTAGAAATGTAATCATTTGTTCCCCTTTTTAATGAAAACAAAATGCAAGTAATTAATATATGATTGTGTATGTACACACACACACAACATTAGTTATATAGCAAGCAGCAAAGGTGAGGTTTATGGAACATGTTATTTTAAGAAGGGACAGTTAAGTGTGTTCGGTCCAAATCTAATTGCACTGTATAGATATATAAATCGTTTCATACTAGTCTTTGAGTGAATATTGCTCAGAATTGAATCCCAACTTTAGGTATATTTGTTTCACCTTATGCCTTTTGAATCCACTAGGCTCATGACTCAGATGGTAAAAAATCTCCCTGCAATGCAGGAGACCCTGGTTTGATACCTGGGTTGGGAAGTTCCCTTGGAGAAGGGAATGGCTACCCACTCCAGTATTCTTGCTTAGAGAATCCCGTGGACAGAGGAGCCTGGCAGGCCACACTCCATGGTGAGGCAGAGTCGGACACGAGTGAGCAACTTTCCCTTTCATTCATGATGAAAGTGACTGCCTTTATTCTTTACACACTCCTGTTTCTAATTTACACAGCATCCTGGCTTGTGTGTCTCTTGTATAGACAAATATCAGTGCTTGATCTGTCACTGTTTTGTTGTGTCTATAAAAATACCCAGGATGAATCTCCCTTTTTTCCTGTCACTGCACAAAGAAACTATATCAACTGTTGACCGCATTCCCCACATTGTACATTTCACACCAATGACCCATTCATTTTGCACCTGGAAGTTTGTGCTTCTTTCTTGATTTTATTTATTTATTGCCTGTCCTCCTCAGAAGCTTTAGGAGCAAAGATGGGAACTTTATAATGAATCTATCAACATGACCTAAAGAGAAAAAGTAAGAAATATTGAGGGAAATGATAGTCATCAGGCGTAGGTGTCATGATTTTTATTCCTAGGTTTTCTAGCCTCTAATCTTGTTGTTTGGTTGGTTCCTTGGTAAGTAACCTGACTATCCTCTACAAAAAATTAAAAAATGCCCAGGACATAAATTTGTAGTTCAGTTCAATTCATTTGCTCAGTGATGTCTGACTCTTTGCCTCCCCGTGGACTGCAGCACGCCAGGCCTCCCTGTCCATCTCCAACTCCCCAGAGCTTGCTCAAACTGGTGATGCCATCCAACTGTCGTCCCCTTCTCCTCCCACCATCAGTCTTTCCCAGCATCAGGGTCTTTCCCGAGGAGTCAGTTCTTCACGTCAGGTGGCCAAAGTATTGGAGATTCAGCTTCAGCATCAGTCCTTCCAATGAACATTCAGGACTGATGTCCTTGAGGATGGACTGGTTGGATCTCCTTGCAGTCCAAGGGACTCTCAGGAGTCTTCTCCAGCACCACAGTTGGAGAGCATCAATTCTTTGGCACATCAATTCTTTAGAGTCCAGCTCTCACTATAAACGTGTCAAGCAGGACCAAATGCCATGCAGTTTGTTTTGTTCCAGTTAACCTTAAATTGACGCTAACCCTGTACTTTGGAGTTTGTCTACATTGAAGAAATCTTTAGGCACGGATATTTGTGAAATCTTTTAACATATGAATGAATGTACACTTGCAAATGTAGATTTGCATTTTCATCATGAAATGCACTTCTTATCATCCCCTGATTATGCAGTCTGACTTCAGAGTGTGCCCTTTGCAGAAGCTCTTCCTTTTCCGGTAACTTTCTTCCTCGTCTTGGCTCTCAGGTTGATTTCCACTCTGCCCTGTGGTATCTAGCCTGTCTTTCTCTTCCTTCTCACTCTGCTGGTGGCTCAGATGGTAAAGAATCTGCCTGCAGTGCAGGAGACATAAGAGACCCGGGTTTCATTCCTGGGTTGGAAAGATGCCCTGGAGAAGGACGTGGCAACCCACTCCAGAATTCCTGCCTGGAGAATCCCATGGACAGAGGAGCCTGGTGGGCTACAGTCCACGGGGTCGCAGAGAGCCAGACACGACTGAACAGCTAACTCTTAGGCTTCCCTGGTGGCTCAGACGGTGAAGAATTCGCCTGCAGTGTGTGAGACCTGGCTTCCATCTCTGGGCTGGGAAGATCCCCTGGAGAAGGAAATGGCAACCCGCTCCAGTGTTCTTCCCTGAGGAATTCCATGGACAGAGGAGCCTGGAGGGCTACAGTCTATAGGGTCACAAAGGGTTGGACACGACTGAGCGACTTTCCCTTTTTCATTTTTCATCCAGTGAGGCTGATCCAGGTTCCTTGGTCAAGTGATGCCCTCTTACAAACATGATGCCAAGGGCATGTTTGAAAACAGGGAACAGATGGTGATTAGTTTTGGGGGGGATAGGTGCCATCCTCAAGGGTCGATGGTTGTGTCTTGCCTATTTTCCCGTGTCTTCTTTTTAACCCAAATGATGGTGCACAGCTTGCCTTGTTAATCACTTTTGACTTATGTGTTCATGATGTATTATTACAAAATGTTTCCTTAAGGCAAGTGAGAAGTGAGAGTCTTACTTAAGGAGCTGTATATGATTAAAGAAAATCAGAAGGACTCTCCTTCCCAATGAGTCCAATTCAGTATAGAAACTTAAATAAAAACTAATGTCTTCCTACCCAAATGATACTTAATGTGAACACTGCTTGGCTATAATTTGAACTAAGTTTAAGAAATGGTTATATATATGCATTGTTGGGCTTCCCTGGTGGTCCGGTGGTTAAGACTTCACCTTCCACTGCAGTGGGTGCAAGTTCCATCCTTGGTTGGGGAACAAAGATCCCACAAGCCATACATTGTGGCCAAAAGAAAAGGGAAAAAAGATATGTATACATTATTTCTAAAAATCCATTCATTTTGGGGGAGGTGGAGGAACTGAGACATCAGTTCAGTCCCTGGGTCGGGAAGATTCCTTGGAGGAGGAAATGACCTGCTCCAGTATTCTTGCCTGGAGAATCCCATGGACAGAGGGGCCTGGCGGGCTACAAGTCCATGAGGTCGACTGAGTGGATTACATTTTCACTCTCACTTGGACCTGAAGCATCGAAGACCAAATCTCAACATATATTTAATTAAATTCACTTACAGGGGACAAAAACAAAGTGAAATAGGAAATTAAAAAAAAATCTATTATTCTCAAGTTAGACATCTCAGCATATATAAACATCATTTAATCAGGGGGGAAAAAAAAATCCTGCCCTGTGCCAACAATTGCTTGTCAACAATCTGAGGCAAATGCTTCCTTTGTGTTGATTCTAAAGAACAGAGATAAGCTGGAAGACAATAATCTGTCTGCTGAGGTGGGGATATGGGAAATTGAGACAGTTGCCATTCTCAGTTGCCTCCAAAGGGTTAGACAAAGAAAATGAAACAAAATGAAGACAGAGAGAGAAGGAAGCCGCTAGGCCTCCAGCCCATGTGCCCAGAGGTTTCATCACAGGAAAAAGGAGGAAATCTCAGAGCTGAGGGCAGAAAATTGCGTGGCAGAGCTGACACAGGAAGAAAAAACAAAAAAAAAACAAAATCGTGGTGCAGTTGAATGCATTGCTGTTGTTTTATGTTTTGGTTGTCTGGCCCCCAGGCATGTGGGCTCTAGCTCCCTGACCGGGGATGGAACCTACACCCCCTCCAATGCAGGCGTTGGAAGGCGGAGGTTTTTTTTATTATTCCAATTTTATTCCCGTATTGAGCGTGTTTGCTTTTGACAGTGCTGGGTGCCCGTTGCTTTTCCCTAGTTGTGGTGAGGGGTTGGGCGGGGCGGGGCTCACCTCTGGTTGTGGCTCCCTGGGCTTCTCAGGGCAGTGGCTTCTCTGGTTGCAGAGCACAGGCTCTAGGGTGCTTGCGCTCAGTATTGGTAGCTCCCAGGCTCTAGAGCGCAGGCTCAGCAGGCGTGGCGCATAGGACTTAGTTGCTCCAAGGCACGTGGGGTCTTCCCAGAGGAGAGACTGAACTCAGGTCCCCCTGCATTTGCAGGCAGAGTCTTCACCCCAGGACCACCGGGGAAGCCTGGAGGGCAAAGTTGTAACCGCTGGACTGCCAGGGCAGTCCCGCGCCTTGCAGTGTTTTAAATGAACCAAAGCAGGTTTGGCCAACCAGATGAGGGGATTGCCAGTCACATCACAGGTGGTGTCTCGAATCATCTGATTCTTTTTCAGAGCTAGTTTTATTTGGCTGCGTATAGGGAGAACAGAGAAATACAAATACGTATCTTTGAACTAAGGAATTTTTTTGAAAAGATCGGGCCATGCTGCACAGCAGTGTATAAATCTTAGTTCTGCCTGAAAGTGAAAGTCACTCAGTTCTGTCTGACTCTTCGGGACCCCATGGACTGTAACCCGCCAGGCTCCTCTGTCCATAGGATTCTCCAGGCAAGAATACTGGAGTGGGCTGCCATTTCCCAGTCCAGAGAATCTTCCCGACCCAGGGATGGAACCCAGGTCTCCCTCATTGCAGGCGGATTATTTACCGATTGAGCCTCCAGGGAAGCCCAAGAATACTGGAGTGAGTAGCCTATTCCTTCTCCAGGGGATCTTCCCAACCCGTTACCAAACGACCTGGTGTGCTCACTCACTCAGTCTTGTCCAAGTCTTTGCAACTTCATGGGCTGTAGCCCTGCCAGGCTCCTCTGTCCCTGGGGTTTCCCAGGCAAGAATACTGGAGTGAGTTGCCATTTCCCAGTCCAGGGGATCTTCCCGAACCAGGATTCAAACCTGAGCCTCTTAGGTCTGCTGAATCGGCAAGCGGATTCTTGACCACTGCACCACCCGGGCAGACAAGCCAAACTGCCCCCAGTTGAGAAACACCCCTCCACTCCATTAATCCCAGTTCACTCTTGTGTTTCATTTATTAATTTCATTTTCCTTTTTTTATGATGATTAATTTTTCATCCATTATGACAGCTTCAGATTTTCATTTTTTCAGTTAATGGTTTAGCATCTTTCCAGAGGATTACTGAAGAAGCATTTTTCTTTTTATTTTATTTATTTTTTAAAAATTTATTTCTTTTAATTGGAGGCTAATTGCTTTACAAATTAATGTGTTTTCATTGGAGGACAATTTCTTTGCCATATTGTGGTGGGCTTTGCCATGCATTGAGCAAACCGTACATATTTGTTTCATTCGCTGCTTCAGTTCTTAGCTGCAGCACATGGGATACTTCACTGTGGTCACAGCCCCTCTAGTGGTGGGACTTGGGGCTCAGTTGCTCCATGGCATGTAGGACCTTAGCTCCCCAACTAGGACTCAGACGCGAGTCCCTTGCATTTGAAGGCAGATTCTTAACCAGTGGGTCACCTGGGAAGTCCCCACTCTCGTGTTTTAAAACAAAGGAGGTCTTTAAAAAAAAAAAGTTTTATTTATTTTTGGCTGTGCTGGGTCTTCATTGCTGTGCGGGCTTTTATGTAGTTGCGTCAGGTGGGGGCTCCTCTCTAGTTGTGACACACGGTTTTCTCTCGTGGTGAAGCAGGTGGTCTAGGGCCTTGGGCTTCAGTCGCTGGAGCACATGGGCTCAGTTGGCTCTTGGCACGTGGCATCTTCCCAAACCGGGGATTGAACCATGTCTCTTGCATCGACAGGCAGATTCTTTACCGCTGAGCCATGTGGGAAGCTGCTGTGTGTGGACTTTATGACGGCAGCGTTTCTGACGTGTATGAGGCCTTCTCTAAGTGTGGTTTGATGAGTAGTGGTGTTTTGAACCACTGTGCTGCCTGTTGGCCATCTGTACGTCTTCTGAGGAAAAAAGCCTGTTCAGACCCTCTTGCCTGTTTTTGAATTGGGTGGTTTGGTTTCCTCTCTGCAGTTGTATCTGTTGTCTGTTTTCGGTATTAACCCCGTATGAAACATATGATTTGCGTATGTTTTCTCCCATTAAGTAGGCTGTCTTTTTATTGATCCTTTTCTTGTGCGGAAAATTTGTAGTTTGGTGTACTCCCACTGACTTATTTTTGCTTTTGTTTCTTTGCCTTTTGAAGTCGTGTCCACAAAAATTATCACCAATGTGTATTTCTCTCTTGGAGTTTTATGGCTTCAAGTCTTTAGTCCTTCAGAGTTAATGTTTGCGTGTGGTGTAAGATACCTGCTGCTGCTGCTAAGTCACTTCAGCCGTGTCCGACTCTGTGCGACCCCATAGAGTGCAGCCCACCAGGCTCTCCCATGCCTGGGGTTCTCCAGGCAGGAACATTGGAGTGGGTTGCCATTTCCTTCTCCAACGTGTGAAAGTGAAGTTGCTCAGTTGTGTCTGACTCTTAGTGACCCCATGGACTGCAGCCCACCAGGTTCCTCCATCCATGGTATTTTCCAGGCAAGAATACTGGAGGGGGTGCCACTGCCTTCTCTGGGTGTAAGATAGGGGTCCAGTTAATTTCTTTTGGGTGTGGCTGACCAGTTTCCTCAACACTGTTCATTGAAGATAGTGTCCCTTTTTCATTGTATATTCCTAGTTTCTTTGTCATAAACTATTTGACCATATATGGGTCGACTGGTGGCTCAGATGGTAAAGAAGCCGTGGGCAGTGCGGGAGACTTGGGTTCCATCCCTGGGTCATGAAGGAGACATGGCGGCCCGCTCCAGTGTTCTTGCCTGGAGAATCCCATGGACAGAGGAGCCTGGTGGGCTGCAGTCCATGGGGTTTGCAGACTGTCAGACGTGACTAAGTGACTAACCCTTTCACACTTCCAAATTGCTTTACATGCATAAGGGCTTTCCTGGTGGTTCAGACACTAAAGACTCTGCCTGCAGTGTAGTAGACCTGGGTTCCATCCCTGGGCTGAGAAGATCCCCTGGAGAAGGGAATGGCAACCCGCTCCAGTATTCTTGCCTGGAGAATCCCATGGACAGAGGAGCCTGGCGGGCTACAGTCCATGGGATCACAAAGAGTCAGACACGACTGAGTGACTAACACTTACTTATGTGCATAAAATATATTGTTGCTTTTCAGATTTAATTTTCATTGGTTTTTACATCTGTATACCTCTGCGTTAAACATACTTGTGAGATGGCTTATATACTATCTGGAAACTCGAAAAGGAGCACCACTAAATTTTTAAACACGCAATAGAAATTTATATTAAATGTGAATCCCCACATCTAAGAACTGTATTTTACAATTTCAAATAGGTCCATTTTGCAGTTTCTAACTTTCAAAACCCAGCATAGTGGAATTCACCTACAATGGTACTAAATTATTTATGTGGGTTTTTTTTTTTTTTTTTGCATAAATGGCTCAAAAAATAGACCAGAAGCTTTCTCTGAGGGTAATTTGGCCCCCAATCTCAGATTTTTTCACCAAGACACACACTGGAAAGAAAGGCCTGGACCAGGCAGCCTGCTCGCTGTAATTGAGTGCTTAATGGAAAAGAATTGACCCTCCAGAGTTGCTCTTTTCTGCAAATGCGTCTTTCTCTCTTCTGCCAAGATATTTGTCTTTATCCACTTTCACCTACAGTCAATAGAGCCAGCATGAGCAGAATACAAATGCACACTCATTTCAGAAAGAGCTCTCCGTTCATACCAAGAGCGGAAGACACGGGGCTTTCTCTGAGAGCTGGACTCAATCTCCAGAAATCAATGGGTCCTGTGTTACAGTGAAAACGCAGGAGTAGGTGACTGCGGATCTGACCTTCCACTCCAGAACCTCCACGGTTTGTGTTTGTCACACACAACTCAGGAACCCCCTCTATTTATGTTTGTCACAGACAAATCTGCACAAATGGGTGCTGTGTGCTGGCCACAGTTTCAGGCCAAAGTTATTGAACAGACCGAGGGACTTCACATCCGTGCACGTGTTCAGACAGCTTAATTTCTCTCAGCGGACTGGTTCAAAGTGCACAGGAGGCTTGGCGGCCCAGATTCACTGTCTGCCTTGTTAGAACGTGTGCCGACATTGACGTTAACATAGTTAGTGCTGAGTTGCTTCAGTCATGCCCGACTCTTTGTGACCCCATGGACCGTATAGCCTGCCAGGCTGCTCTGTCCATGGGATTCTTCAGGCAAGAATCCTGGCATGAGTTTCCATGCCCTCCTTCAGGGGATCTTCCTGACCCAGGGATCAAACCCACATCTCTTATGTCTCCTGAATTGGCAGGCTGGCTCTTTACCATTAAGTTCAGTTCAGTCTCTCACTTGTGTCCTACTCTTTGCACCCCCATGAACCACAGCACACCACGTCTCCCTGTCCATCAGCAACTCCTGGAGTCCACCCAAACCCATGTCCATAGAGTCGGTGATGCCACCCAACCATCTCATCCTCTGTCGTCCCCTTCTCTTCCTGCCCTCAGTCTCTCCCAGCATCAGGGTCTTTTCATATGAGTCAGCTCTTTGAATCAGGTGGCCAAAGGATTGGAGTTTCAGCTTCAACATCAGTCCTTCCAATGTACACCCAGGACTGACCTCAGTCTTAACTTGCTTGTGCTTAGCAGTTACTGCTGTCACATTCCTCGGGTGCTAGGTAATGTCCATAGTCTGGTTGTATCACGTGTTTCACATGGATAATACAAACTATAATTATGCTCAATATATGGAAAGACAAGGAAGAAGGATGATGTGAAAGTATTTCGGTCTTTGAAAATTACCTAGCTTTGCTTATGACAAAAACATGGAAAGCTAGAAAGTGAAATTATAGAATGAAGAGGTCTAAAATATATCTCTTCAAGGAGGAAAAGTGAGGGAAGAAACAAAACAAAACAGGGCAGGGGTGAAGCTTTCTTTGAAAAGGTTCAGTTCAGTTCAGTTCAGTTCAGTCACTCAGTCGTGTCCAACTCTTTGCGACCCCATGGACTGTAGCACGCCAGGCTTCCCTGTCCATTACCGGCTCCCAGAGTTTACCCAAACTCATGTCCTTCGAGTTGGTGATTCCGTCCAACCATCTAATCTTCTGTCGTCCCCTTCACCTCCCACCTTCAGTCTTTCCCAGCATCAGGGTCTTTTCAAATGAATCAGCTCTTCGCATCAGGTGGCCAAAGCATTGGAGTTTCAGCTTCAGCACCAGTCCTTCCAATGAACACCCAGGACTGATCTTTAGGATGGACTGGTTGGATCTCCTTGCAGTCCAAGGGACTCTCAAGAGTCTTCTCCAACACCACAGTTCAAAAGATTCAATTCTTCAGCGCTCAAGAAAAGCTTGTAAATTTTATCATCTAAGAATTTTGCCAAGTTGATTAAAGTCACCAACTTTGAGTTTAAAAACCAGAGTAAATCCAACCATGATTAGTACAAACCAGCTCAGACCTAGAAAGCACAGGTTTTAAAATCAGAATAGCAAGGCAAAGAAAATAGTTTTTTTTTTTTTTTTTTGGTTTGTTTTATTTTTGGCCGCACTGTGCAGCTTGTGGGATCTTATCTGCGGCTAGGGATCAAACCCAGGACCGTGGCAGGAACAGCACCAAGTCCTAGCCACTTGACCACCAGGGGAAGTCCCTGAAAACATCTTAAAAGTTGGAAAGGATTGAGGGAAGAAAACCCCCAAAGGAATAACAACTAGTCTGACATCAGATTTCTGAGTGCTAATGTCAGCCTAGATTTCTGAATTTGGAAAAAAATATCCTTCCACAGCAAGGGCAGAGTCAACACATTTTAAGTCCAAGAGATAGCCTTAGAATTTGCCTTACTGATGGCAGTGAAGGTCTCAGAGACACTTTTAACCTGATTTGAATAACAGTGGGAAAGTCTCAGAAGAAAGGTGCATAATTTCAGATTAAAAGGCTAGGACATAAGGAGACATGGAGACTGTTGACAGTGAGAAATGCGCAGCAACAGAGAAACTCGTCTTTACGAATTGAAAATAAGAACGCCTTACAGCAATGATGGTGCGGTGTGAGCTACCTAAATATATATGACAGCACCGGCTTATAAGCTGGAAAGGAAATGTCCACCCTTTACATTTCTAAAGGTACTTGTCCCAGCTAGGAGCAGGAGAAGTGCATTGTTTACATGCAGACTTCGATTAAGGCATGCCATCTGTGATAGAGAACAGATAGTGGAGAGGAAAAATGGTAAAAGGAAAAAATCGAACATTTAAACGATAAACACAGCCAAATAGAAAGTGAAGTTGCTCAGTCGTGTCTGACTCTTTGCGACCCCATGGACCGCAGCCTGTAGACTGTAACCAGGGTCCTCTGTCCTTGGGATTCTCCAGGCAAGAATACTGGAGTGGGTTGCCATTTCCTCCTCCAGATCTTCCTGACCCGGGGATTGAACCCGAGTCTCCCGTATTGTAGGCAGATGCTTTACCATCCGAGCCACCAGGGAAGTAGTCCAGCCAAATAGATCACATGGGAAAAAAATGAAAAATAAATATTTAGAAATAACTGAAACATTTAGGGTCTATCTTGCTTAACACATCATTGAACAGAGACGTATTAACATGTTTTTTTGTTACCTACACGTTATTGTTTAGTCGCTCAGTCTTGTCACAGTCTTTGTGACCCTGTGGACTGTAGCCCACCAGGCTCCTCTGTCCATGGGATTCTCTGGGCAAGAATGCTGGAGTGGGCTGGCATTTCCTCCTCCAGAGGATCTTCCCGCCCCAGGGATGGAAGCCGGGTCTCCTGGGTCTCCTGCACTTGCACTGACAGGTGGGGTCTTTACCACTGAGCCACCTGGGAAGCCCCAAGCCCAAACATTATTGACTGGAGACATGTTCACTTATATAACAAATCGCTGGCCACAGGCATTAGTTTCTGCAAAAAAAAAAAAAAATCCCCTGGTCAATCATGTGATAACATGAACCCTCCACTCTTGAAAACAAGGTGGTTTCTCTTGAAACACTCACCAGGAAGCCCGCACAGGCAATGAAGGGGTAGGTGCAGGGATCACGGCACTGACATGATGCAGTTTTGCAGGCTTGAAGGTGACAGGTGGCTCTAGACCCAGTGGTCTCCATGCAAGTTTCAGATCCACAAAGACTAAGGAGACAGGGCTTCTGTATGGTTCCATATGTGTCATTGAGCTTTTCTTTGCTTCTGTAAGAAAGCCAGAGAGCAGAAGTCATAAGGTAGAGTGGAGAACAATGGAAGATGTATTTTAAAAAGCACTGTGTGCATAGCACAAGGGCTTGTGAAAGAAGATAAGATGAAAGAAAAGAGTTTGGGGCAGCATATTAGAACCCAGCGGAGAGGGCAATGGCACCCCACTCTAGTACTCTTGCCTGGAAAATCCCGTGGACAGAGGAGGCTGGTGGGCTACAGTCCATGGGGTTGCTAGGAGTCAGATATGACTGAGTGACTTCACTTTCACTTTTCACTTTCCTGCATTGGAGAAGGAAATGGCCACCCACTCCAGTGTTCCTGCCTGGGGAATCCCAGGGATGGGGGAGCCTGGTGGGCTGCCGTCTATGGGGTCGCACAGAGTCGGCCATGACTGAAGTGACTTAGCAGCAGCAGCAGCATTAGAACCGAGACAGTCTGGAAATAAGCATGCAAGAAGATCCTTAGAGTATGAGGCCAACAGACATGGGAATAAAGATAACACTTGTCCTCTGGAGTGTTTCCACTCAAGACACAAGTTGATGATACTGTAGCTTCCATTTCTTCTTTCGAGTTTCAACATGGCAGACTTGGAAATAGCTTGATGACCCAGCTAGGGGGAATAACCAATTGTTTCATGTGGTGAGAAAGGTACAAAAGCTCAGTACGGTTTAAAACCAGATTTCCTTTCACTAAATTAAGTTGCAAGGCCCCCAAATTAAGTAAATGTGCTAGTTTTTAACCTCATGAACTAGACATAAGACATGCTCAGACGGTAAAGAATCCGCCTGCAGTTCAGGAGATATGAGTTTGATCCCTGGGTCCAGAAGATCCCCTGGAGGAGGAAATGGCAACCCATTCCAGTATTCTTGCCTGGGAAATATCATGGACAGAGGAGACTGGTGGACTACATTCCATGGGATCCTGAAGAGTCAGAAATGACTTAGCAACTAAACAACAGCAACATGACGTGTTTTGCTTCATGATCCTGCTGACACCCCAGATTTACAACAGTGTGTGAGATATTTTGAGGGTCACCATGTCCTGAGGTCCAGTGGACTTCCTAACTTGTGAGCCCTGGTTGACCTGGAAGGGTTAATGTGTGTTTGGATCTCAGACTCAGTACAAGTTTTAGCTCACCACAGGCGTCTTAGCACACCCCTTGAAAGTCCCTGTATGAAAACACGGGGACAGCATCACCTTGAAGCACGCAATCGTTGTATGCCTCGCCTGGGAGTTTCAGCGTCCTGCCCATCACGTTTCTCCTGGCTGTATGTTGGACTTCTTGGGGACAGGCATCCTGAAGCAAAGGGAAGCAGTGTGGCCATGAAGGCTCCGCTGAGCTGTCCTCTGTAGAGGGGGCTACTTGGGGTCTGTAGTGTTCTGCCATCTTGGTAAGTCAGCACACAGTCTGTAACTCACCCGCAAAATCAGACACCTCAGCCTTTGGGACAGAAGTAACGAATGCAGTCTAACAACTCCTCCAAGCACTGGAGCCCAGCATTCAGGACCTTAGAGAAACAAATCGTGGCAGTGAAACGCCAGCTTTCTATCCAAAGAGGTCATCTCACCAGACCACCATAGCCGTGTCCTGTCAAGCCAATGCACACAGCTTCAGTTTCAGCCAGATACACTCTTAGTAGCAGGGCGTATCTAATTCATTCCACAGTACCAATACCTTGATGAGATCAGTTTACCTTTCTGAGTGTCATTGATGTTGACAGTTATACCTTCCAATATTTTTATTGGTGAAACTTTATATTACTGTGTCTAATTATTTTACACGTGTTTATTACCTGGTTCCTGTGGGGCAGACACTAATGGAATTTTATATCTTTTATTTTATAAGCTCTAGTGTTTTTTTATTTTTTTCTTGTTCAACTCACTAAAGTGATAAGTAGCTAATATTAGTCGGTTTATGCTTTATGAAATAATTCTGAAAAGTCAGGAATGGATATAAAACTCATGTTTCTGTATGGTATGTGTGTGTATATGTTTTTGTACCAGTAACAGTATAAAGGGCAATTTCAATGTATTGAAATCTCTTTAACCCAGTGGACTGGGCTAAAATGCAATTCAGATAGAGTTCATAGATTATGACAGTTAAAAAAAGAAATGATTTCCCAATGTTCCCATGTCAAGTTCTTATCTTTCCTTTTAATTATTAGTATTAAATATTTGATAAAGCTTTCATTGAGTGTTTATAGTCTGTGCAACATTATGGAATTAGGACAAAAAAGTAAGACAGTTTCTGAATCTAAAATGTAAAACTGTGAGCATAAAGACTATTTGAGAATACTTGAACCATCTAAAGAAAGAAAAAAGAACATGTAACAATCAAAAACTGTATTTTAGATAAGAGTATTTAGAGCTGAATAGGATTACTGGATGAAAGTCTTTTCTTAGAAATCCATTATAAGCTGCATCTTTTAAAGCATTGTAGCTACCGAAATCAAGAAGTCCTTTCACACAGAACTGGAAAACATCTCAGAGAGGAGTACACAGCAAAACTCAACTGCAAACAGTATCGCTCTTTGCTTCCTCAGAGTCCAAAGCAGTGATTGCTCAATTCGTTTGCTATTTTCCTCTTTACTAACAGAAACAAATCTCTTCCAAGATTATGTTTGTTGCTTATGGAATAATTAACTGCTTCAGACATTTCATATGTGCGCACCTGACTTTAAGTATTGAAATGAAACGACTCTTGGTAGACTCTGACTTTAATGCTTATAGAATTCATAGTATGATGTGTGCAGTGCAGAGGTGGTGGTTCAGTCATTAGGTCGTTTGTGTCCCACCCTGGTAACCCCATGGACTGTAGCTCACCAGGCTCCTCTGTCAATGGGAATTCTCCAGGCAGGAATACTGGAGTGGGTTGCCATTCCCTTCTCCAGGGGATCTTCCCAACCCAGGGATCAAACCTGGGTGTCCTGCATGGCATGCAAATTCTTTACCACCTTGGCTCTGGGGCACATATTATTTCTTACCAAATGTTTAAAAATATTTTTTGTCATAATTAAGATCTATGCCCTAAGTCATATTTTGAAATAATGACAATAACATGTCTTTTTCCCTTTAATTTTCTACTAAGTAGCATTTGACTCTTACGGAAGACTCTTCCCTGGTGGCTCAGACAGTAAAGAATCTGCCTGCCAATGCGGGAGACCTTGCTCTTTCTGTTGGGAAAACCAGGATAAGAGGATTGTGCAAGCTTCCTGACGGGAAGGACAGGGTGTGGGGAAAACTGGGTCAGTTGGGCAGGGGCCATGATCACTCAAACTTCCATTGTCTGCTGACAGGTGGGTCTGTGATCATTCCCTGTTACTGGTTTGGCTTGAGGCCACCGAGTCCTGGATTCTATGGGCTTCTATTTGTTGTTGTTCAGTTGCTCAGTCCTGTCTGACTCTTTGCGACCCCATGGACTGCAGCATGCCGGGCCTCCCTGTTCATCACCAACTCCCAAATCTTGCTTACACTCATGTCCATCGCATCGGTGATGCCGTCCCACCATCTCATCCTCTGTCGTCCCCTCCTCCTCTTGCCTTCGATCTTTCCCATCATCAGAGTCTTTTCGAATGAGTTGGCTGTTTGCATCAGGTGGCCAAAGGATTGGACTGTGGGCTTCTGTAGTAGGGCTGTTGGTGACCTCTAAGTGGACTTATGCCAAGATGCATCTCCCAGGGCTGCTGCTGCCATTGGCAATCCACTGCCATGCCACGCCTCTGCAGGAGACCCTCAAACAGTCACAGGCAGGTCTGGCTCAGTCTCCTGTGGGGTCTCACTGCTCCTTTCTCCTGGGCTCTGATGTGCATGTTTCAGTGCTCTTCTCTCAGGACCATCCCACACTCGCCTTCTCCCACAGAGTCCAAAAGTCTGTTCTGTACAACTCTGTGTCTTTCACTGTCCCGCTTATAGGGTCATCGCTACCGTCTTTCTAAATTCAATATCCATGCGTTAATATGCTGTATTGGTGTTTCTCTTTCTGACTTACGTCACTCTGTATAATAGACTCCAGTTTCATGCACCTCATTAGAGCTGATTCTAATGCTTTCCTTTTTATAGCTGAGTAATGTCCCACTGTGTATATGTACACCAGCTTTCTTATCCATTCTTCTGCCAGTGGACATCTGGCTTGCTTCCATGTCCTGGCTATTGTAAACAGTGCTGCGATGAACATTGGGTTACATGTGTTTCCTTCGATGCTGAACACCCTCATCTTTTTATAGTCTTTCTCCCTGCCTTTTTGCTGGAGGTACATCCTTAGATACAATGTTGAATCAGTGCAGCATTATCTTTTTCTCTGAGTACTTCTGATTCTTGCAGAATGTTGAGAAGCGAATCCTTTATGAAGTAAAAGAAGCCCCCTCCTAACATTAGTCTCCTAAAGATATTCCTGTAATCAGGGACTGGTGTTCCTTTGGGGAGATTAGGTTTTAAAATAGTTGACTTTTAAAACACTTGCCAATGTAGAGAAATGAGTATAATGAATTTACTCACTACTGACCTTCAGATTTAGAACCAGCTTGTTTCAAAGCTCCTCCCCACTCTTCCCACCACCCTGGAAAATGTCATGCATTGTAGCTAATTATCCAGTCATGTCAGGATTAGAGTGTCTCCTGGGTTGTATTGGGCTGTTTCATGGTTTATATACATAGTCTGTGGGATATAAAATGATGCATTATAATTTCCTTAAACCTCTATCAAGAAATTATCTAATGTTTCAATATGTACTATTGACTGTTTATGCTTTTCTTTCTTTCTTCCTGACCAAGCTTGTCAGTGTTTTTCCGATTACTACTTTTCCCATAAGGCAATATTTTAAATTTTATTAGCTATACTATCGATTTCTCCCAGGCATTCCACAGTAAGTCATGTGGTTATTTTCTTCTGTGTTTCCTTCTCAGTTCTCTCTTGCTGCTCTCTTTTGCATTTAATCTAGGTTTTCCAACTTTTAATTACTTTGTTTTTTATCAGTTTGGTTCAGTTCAGTCGCTCAGTCGTGTCCGACACTTTGCGACCCCATGAACCACACCACAACAGGCCTCCCTGTCCATCACCAACTCCCGGAGTTCACCCAAACCCATGTCCATTGAGTCGGTGATGCCATCCAGCCATCTCACCCTCTGTCGTCTCCTTCTCCTCCTGCCCTCAATCTTTCCTAGCATCAGTGTCTTTTATATTTCTCCATTAAAATTCGTCACATTAAAAATTAAATTTTGTGAACTTAGTTCCCTTAGCTTTGCTTCACATGGCTTGGTGTAGGATGTCGTCGGTGTTTCTGGATTCTGCTTATTTTCTGAGTTATACTTTTCTTTTGACTACCCTGAATTGCTTAGAAGTATGTGCTTCATGATCCAAGCCAATGGCATGCTTTCCACTGATGTTTTATCAATTTCTGATTGTACCACAGTGTTGTCACGTTCTCATTTTTATTGTGTTATTCTGTTGCTGAGTGTCAGAGTGCTGGTCAGCGCGGTACGTTTGTAATTGTTCCCAGTGCGCAATGTTCAGTAAAGGTCATTGGTAGAGGCCTTTGAATATTCCATGTTGTATCTGCATCTCTGTTCTAAATACCTTTCTATTCTCAGACATGTTCAGAGAGAGATTATTTAAATCTAGCACTGATTTTGGACTTTTCAGTTTTTCTATTTCCTTCTGGCTGTGTGTGTTTGTGTTTGAGTGTATGTCTGTGTGTGTGTGTGTCTGGGTGTTTATGTGTGTGAGAGAGCATTTACTATTTTGTTAGGTGAAGACAATATCAGAACCTTAGTGGTTTCTTATTTGCCTTTTATTACAAGTTTCTGTGAGTTGAGGGTGTGTTTGAGAGAACATTTACTGTTTTGTTAGGTGAAGGCAAGATCAGAATTTTAGTGATTTGTCTTTTGTCTTTTATTAAAAATTTCTGGCAGTTGTGGGTGTGTATGTGTGGGTGTGTATGACAGAGCATTTAGTGTTTTGTTAGGTGAAGGCAAGATTAGAATATTAGTGATTTTTCTGTCTTTTATTTCAGATTTCTGGGAGTTGTGTCTGTGTGGGCGTGTATGGATGTGCATGTCTGTGTATGTGTATGTGAGAGAGCATTTACTAGTTTTTTAGGTGAAAGCAAGATCAGAATTTTAGTGATTGTCTTTTATTACAAATTTCTGGGAATTGTGTGTGTATGTGTGTGCATGTCTGTATTTATGTCTATGTGTGTAAGAGAGCATTTACTAGTTTGTTAGGTGGAAGCAAAATCAGAATTTTAGTGATTTTTTTTTTGTTTTTATTACAAATTTCTGGGAGTTTCTTTTTGCTTGCCAACAGTGGTACTCTGTAGACCTTGCAATGCAGAGCTGGGGAAATGGCAGCCCTCAGGCTCCAAGAAATTCTGAGAGGAGGTTTACTCTTTCATTATTATAAATAGTAACACTTCTCTTTCCAGAAGGCTCACTACCCAGTATTGTAAGTAACGTGCAGAGCAGTCTGTCCTCATGAGAGTAACTCACTTTAGCTGAATGCCTGAGTAACGGAGACGTAGACAAAGTTAGCACAGAGAAGGTATCCGTCATTCAAGAAAACAAAGACCAGGGATTTACGTAGATGAAAATTGCTGCCTTTTTCCCTGCAGAAGAGAAACACACACACACAAACACACACTCACTCACCATAAATGTGGTCTGAGTTGTAAACATGGGCTTCACCCACCATACAGTACACACACGCACATGCCAACACGGAGTCACGATTCCATATCGCGCTGTTATTTGCAGAATGATCTGTCAGTGCTGATGGTTGACCTCCTCCAGGGTTTCTGCTTCAGTGAACAAGACTTGTCCATAAGTCAGCACAGGAGTGAGGCCATGGCCAAAGTCCAGGCTTTTCCCTGGCTTAGGACAGTCAGCTCTGCTGCAGGATGAACCTTGGATGTGGGGAAATCGCAGCTGTGGGCCCTTCACCAGGAGGAGTCACTTCTGCAGGAGAGAATTGTTCCTCTTCTCTGTCCAGCTGCCTTCTCTCCTCTCCGTCTGTACTTCACGGCTCTGAACCACTGCAGCATTCATTCTAGAGATGTGTGGTTTTTCCAATACCTGTCCCAGTGGTTAATTCATAACAGGTGGGGCAGATGTGTGTGCATACATTTGTAAATATGTGCTGTGCATATATATATGTAAAGTGACGTGATACGGGGTTATGCTGGGCACTGTCCACTGACTGGTGTCCTTAAAAGGGAGAGAAAGACTTGGATACACAGAGACGGGAGAAGCCACTTGAAGATGGAGGCAGAGACAGGAGGGAGGCAGCCACAAGCCCAGGGACTCCTGGAGCCCCCCAGAAGGTGGAAGAGGTGGGAAGGATCATCCCCTGGAGACTCTGGAGGGAGTGGGACCATGCCCACACCTTGATTTCTAACCTTTGCCCTCCAGAAATAAGGGGAATACATATGTTATTTTACACATCTCTCTAGTAGCCAACAGCTTTGTAGTGATTTTTTGTAGTAGTTACAGAAAACTCATACAAGTTGCATACATGGACATAGGTATGTTCATATATATATATATACACACACATTTTTATATATTTGTATATTTCAAATTTTACTGTATATAATAACTCTATATATACATTCTTTTTGTTTGGAAAATTACCTTGTTTGCCAGCATTTTCTGGCACTCAGTTGATAACATGTGTGATGGACATATATGTGCATACACACACACGTACACACACACAGTGAAAATATGTATTATTGGAATGGTATCTGGAAAAGGTCACAAATTTGGGTCGTTAGTAGATACTTATTCCTTTCCAAAATGTCCATAAGATGTTTGGTCTGTAAGACGCTTATTTCACACCAAATGATCCTTCATGTTTGGTCCTCTTCAAAACATCCATGTTTGTATTCAGTCCATGCCAAATGGCTTTTAGACAAGACCAGCCATCCCAGAGAGAGAGGAGCCTGGTGTGCTGCCATATGTGGGGCTGCACAGAGTCAGACACGACTGAAGCGACTTACCAGCAGCAGCAGCAGCAGCTATCAAGGACCGTTTGGTGTGGAGCAGTTGTCTAAGGGTCATTTTGGACAGAACCAAATATGACCAGGCATCAGGGACCTTTTGGTGTGGAACAGATATCTTAGGGTCATTTTGGACAGGACCAGATATGACCAAATATCAGGGACCTTTTGATGTGGAGTGGTTATCTTCGGCTTATTTTGAACAGGACCAAGTATGACCAGGTATCAGGGACCTTTTGGTGTGTAACAAATGTCTTAAGGTCATTTTGGAGAGGACCAAATATGACTAGATATCAGGGACCTTTTGTTATGGAGCATTTGTCTTAGGGGGTCTTGAGTATGTTTTAGCTGCTCAGTCATGTGTCCAACTCTTTTTGACTCCATGGACTGTAGCCTGCCATGGGATGCCATCACTGTCCATGGGATTCTCCAGGCAAGAATACTGGAGTGGGTTGCCATTTCCTCCTCCAGGGAATCTTCCCGAACCAGGGATCAAACCCAGTCTCCTCCATTGCAGACGGATTCTTTACTATCTGAGCCGCCAGGGAAACCTTAGTGAAATTGAAAGTTGCTCAGTCATGTGTGACTCTGTGACCCCAAGGAATATACAGTCCGTGGAATTCTCCAGGCCAGAATCCTGGAGTGGGTAGCTTTTCCCTTCTCCAGGTCATCTTTCCAACCCAGGGATTGAACTCAGGTCTCCTGCATTGCAGGCGGATTCTTTACCAACTGAGCCACAAGGGAAGCCCAAGAATACTGGAATGGGTAGCCTTTCCCTTCTCCAGGGGATCTCCAGGAATGGAACTGGGGTCTCCTGCATTGCAGGCAGGTTCTTTACCAACTGAGCTATCAGGGAGCCCAGGGAAGCCTTAGGGTGGCAGTACATAAAATGGCAGTAAAGACAGCCAGATATCAAGTCCCTTTTGGCGTGGAGCAGATGTCTTAGGGGCACTTTGGACGGGACCCCCGATCCTAAGATAACCCAGGCGACTCTTCTCATTGCTCAGCTTCCCTTTTCACTTCTGATTTTCTAGTCTTTTCCATGTGGATGCTTCAGCTGTTTTTAGGAACCACCCTTAGATGCATTTGTCATGGGTCTAGATGACATCATAAAAGTCTGTCCTTCAGTGAATGGCCATCAGCTCAAGCATCCCATTGTCCCAGCCAGTCTCTACTGTCTCCAAGAGCAGTAAAAATAGCCCTTCCGTGCTCTGCATACCTGTGACAACCTTTGCCACTCTTAGAGTGTTGTCACAACGAGACTTTGTCTGCTGGTTCCCGAGAGATCACAGACACCCCTTTTCCCAGTAACAGGGTAGGTAGCAGCAATGCTGTAAGTGCTCAGTACAATGTATATGGTCGAGATGCATTGCTCCGGAGAGTAGCTCCTCAGGTGAACCTTGTTATATGTACATGGGCTTCTCAAAAATATTTCACCCTTGCCTGCCCCTCCTGCTATGCTTGGACTCATGTGTACAAGGAACCCTGGCTTCTGCCCTCTGGAATGTAAATGTCATTCAAGTCATATGAGGCATGCAGAAAAGGTAATAATAGTAAGGTAATATTACGAGGACTTGTTGTAAGAAAATATGTAATTACTGACAAACGAATATATTTTGGAGGCGCTTAGAAAGGTGGATGTAGACAAGTGTCCATAAGGAAGGTTGGGTTTAGAAATTGCACATATACTCTGAAGCCACATAAGTGGGGCAGTGGCCCTAGCGGTGGGGATGGTGAAGCAGAAGACAGTGTGTTCGAGGGAGCTTTTCCTGGGGAGGAGGCAGGTCAGCAGGCCGTGACTGGAGAACCCGATGGCTGGAAACATGGGAGAGAGCACGTGGAGGCCCATGTGTACAGAAAGAAGCCTGAGGTGGGGGCAAGGGTCAGGCAAGATGTAGTCACATTTCTCCGTCTGCTCAGGGCAATTCCTAGACAGAGTCCCCATCCCTGAATGACCCCCAGACCATGCAGTCTCTCTATGAAGATTGCTGCGGGTAGCTTCTAATGAACGTGCACACGGCGGCATGCTTGGTGCTGGAATTTTACACACATTCATCCATTGATGACACATCAGTTGTGCAAGGCGGGTGGCGCTAGCGAGTGGACTTGCTTGGGATGGCCCGTCTCCCCAGTCCCTGCCCCTTTGCGGGCAACGATCCACTTTCTTACGTTGCACTTCACCACCTTTCGTTCACACCTCGTGATCACAGCATTGTGTATCCCTCTGCAGCAGTCGCTTCAAGTTCTGCAGGACCAGCTGCAGTTGGAAACTCAGCTGCAGAGACTCAGAACAGAGAGGAATCAACGGACATGGGTGGAGATTTTAACAGCCCTCTCTCAGGGGAGATGCAGGATCCGTCGATTATAAATAGGTAGGGCTGTAAGAGCCTGTTGACCACGTGCTGTCAAATGTCATTTGTTTGTGGCTGTGCCAGGTCTTCGTTACGGCTCGGCTGTTTCCCTAGTTGTGGAGAGCAGGGGCTGCACTCCAGCTGTGGTTTGCGAGCTTCTCACTGCGGGGACTTTTGTTGCAGAGCACGGGCTGTGGGGCCTGCGGGCTTCAGCAGCCAGAGCTCATGGGCTCCGCACTTGCGGCCCCCGGGCTCTGGTGCTCGGCCTCAGTGCTTGCGGCACACGGGCTTCGCTGTCCCGAGGCATGCGGGCTCTTCCGGGGCCAGGGGTCGAGCCCACGCCTCCTGCATTGGAACGTGGGTTCTTCACCGCTGAGACACCAGGGTCGGCTCGTTTATACTTACACTTACAAAATTCTTCACTTCCTTGGAAGAAAAGATGGCGTAAAGCCATGTTAAAAGATGGTCTTTCTGCTGTATCACCAGGAAGAAGACATGATCGAATAAAAGCAAATACTAGACTCCTCAGTTTTCACATTTCCCTGGCTATACTTGGTTTTCTCGTTGTCTGAAAATATTTTTATTCTAATGCATTATCTTCAGCATCTACTTACACTTCCACACATTAGATAGAGGGAAGAAATGTGAAAAAACAGATTGTCTGTAGGCTGTACTTAGGTCCAACTTTCATGTTTTGCCAGGCTACATCTGCTTGTATGTGTGTTCTAGTTTTTGGATTTCTCTAAAGCTGGTTACTCTACATCTTGATTCTGTTCTAAATTCAATATAGTTTCCAGATCAATCCATACCACTGTCAGAATATTCTTTTATTACCGCTGCTACATGGTGAAATATTGTTATGATAAAGAATTAGCATAACCAAATACTAACAATTCAGGACACAGGAGACAGGGACTCAAGTAAAAAATACATTAAGACAGATGTCTTTGTATGTAGGGATGATATTAACAAACTGCATTCTAGACAAGGACTACACAATGTCAGAAATAATTAATGGTAATCTAGCCAAACAAACATGATAACACTGTACTGCATGTCAGCATGCCAACAAGTTTAATCATGAACCTCATACATCTCACTTTTTTTATTATCTTATAAGACAGTAAATTATTAGGTTGACTTCTCCACTTTTCAACTCTATCACACAGCTTTATTGCCATCCCCGCTATCACAATAAATTACCAATTATTATCAAGATAATGTAACCAGTTTTGTGCCATGGGTCTTTATGATCACAGTTTTCCTTTATGAAAATGCCCTAATTTGACAGATAAATGTATGATAGAGTTTATAGTTGGATTGAGGCAAAAATGTAAATGCATACAATTTTAGTGACACACACACATAGAAATAGAAATATTTCCCACAGTGTTATATAGCTTGCTTCTCTGTTTTAATTTTGTCGAGAGAATTAATAAGCAGACCAGAAGGTGACTCACACCTTTCGGGGAAGTCACATAACTTTCTTGTGACAAGTCTGAAAATTTTAAAATTGGTTTATTATGGAGTTAGCAATCCAAGCACAGAACGCTTCATTACGCATCGGCAAGTCTGCTTAGCTATGTTTTCCCAGCCACCATTGAAGCTTTCTCCTGTGTCAGCTTTATTAAGTGGTTTTATGGCAGTTAATCTATACTACAATTTATAATTTGTTATAAGGGGTATGTGTAGAAGGACACTTAGGTGTGGTGAGTGACATGAAAGCACAGATTTGTAGTGTGTTTCCCAGCCATGGATAGCTCCAGGGGAGGCATCATCATGGGCCACTCCTCCAGGGGTGAAACCAGATGTAGAAACCAGTTCTCCAGTCATTTCTGACCCTTGATGGTGACATGCATGTTGCATTCAACCTAGACATAGAGAGAAACAGAAAATATTTTTGTTGAAAAAATTCCATCAAGCCACAAATTATTATTAGTGATAAAACGAACACTGTTGGACTATAAAGTTAAAGTTGGACTATAATATAATATAATTGGACTATAAAGTCCAACTCATAATCTAGTTGGGCTATAAAGTTTATAGTCTGTAAAGATATAGTTGGACTATAAAGAAAGCTGAGCGCTGAAGAATTGATGGTTTTAAACTGTGGTGTTGTATAAGACTCTTGAGAGTCCCTTGAACTGCAAGGAGATCCAACCAGTCAATCCTAAAGGAGATCAGTCCTGAATATTCATTAGAAGGACTGGTGCTGAAGCTCCAATTCTTTGGCCACCTGATGCGAAGAACTGGCTCGTTGGAAAAGACCCTGATGCTGGGAAAGATTGAAGGCAGGAGGAGAAGGGGACAGCAGAGGTTAAGATGGTTGGATGGCATGACCGACTCGATGGACGTGAGTTTGAGCAAACTCCGGGAGATGGTGATCGACAGCGAAGCCTGGCACGCTGCAGTTCATGGGGTTACAAAGAGTCGGACTTGACTGAGTGACTGAACTGAACTGAACTGAGTGATAAAAATTCATAGGTGATAGCCCTTGGCTCCTTACCGAATTCATTGTTAAGAACATTCTCTAAGCATTATATTAAAAAAAAAAATTGTTTCGCTCTTCTGGGTCTTAGGTGTGGCATGCAGAATCTAGCATTGTGGCATACCTACTGTTAGTTACGACACGGGAGATCTAGTTGCTGAACCAGGGATTGAACCAGAGCCCCCTGCATTGGGGACGAGGAATCCTAGCTACTGGACCACGAGGGAGGTCCCTCTCTCAGCACTCTTGTTGGCTTCTCATGTTAACTCTGTGAGCTGGGGATCGTTGTTATCCCATTTCACAGATGGGAAAATTGAGGCTTTGAGTGGTAAAAAAAGCACTATTTATTGTTAACCGCTAACTGATTGCCTGGGCCAGTGAGGAACTCAGAGTAAAAGTGGGGTTTTAAAGGAGACAGATTTATATTGAACTGCTTTCCATTTGTAAAAAAAGGTTCTACTACTTTTTTTACAATTAATTTATTTTAATTGGAGGCTAATTACTCTACAGTATTGTGGCGGCTTTTGCCATGCATTGACATGAATCAGCCATGGGTGTACATGTGTCCCCCATCCTGAACCCTACTCCCACTTCCCTCCTCACCCCATCCCTCTGGGTTGTCCCAGAGCACTGGCTTTGAGTGCCCTCCTTCACGCATCAAACTTGGGCTGGTCCTCTATTTCACATATGGTAATATACCTGTCTCAGTGTTACTCTCTCAAATCATCCCACCCTCACCTTCTCCCACAGAGTCCAAAAGTCTGTTCTTTATATCTGCGTCTGTTTTGCTGTCTTGCATATAGAGTCATCGTTACCATCTTTCTAAATTCCATATATAGTCATTAATATACTGTGTTGGTGTTTTTCTTTCTGTCTGACTTCACTCTGTATAATAGACTCCAGTTTCATCCACCTCATTAGAACTGATTCAAGTGCGTTATTTTTTATAGTTGAGTAATATTCCATGGTGTATATGTACCACAACTTCCTTATCCATTCGTCTGCTGATGGGCATCTAAGTCACTTCCGTGTCCTGGCTATTATAAACAGTGCTGCGATGAACACGGGGATGCATGTGTCTCTTTCAATTCTGGATTCCTCGGTGTGTATGCCCAGCAGTGGGATTGCTGGGTCATATGGCAGTTCTATTTCTAGTTTTTTAAGGCGTCTCCACACTGTTCTCCATAGCGGCTGTACTAGTTTGCATTCCCACCAACAGTGTAAGAGGGTTCCCTTTTCTCCACACCTTCTCCAGCATTATTGTTTGTAGACTTGTTGATGACAGCCATTCTGACTGGTGTGAGATGATACCTCATTGTGGTTTTGATTTGCATTTCTTTGATAATGAGTGACTTTGAGCATCTTATTATGTGTTTGTTAGCCATGTGTATGTATTCCTTGGGAAATGTCTGTTTAGTTCTTTGGCCCACTTTTTGATTGGGTCATTCATTTTTCTTTTATTGAGCTGCATGAGCTGCTTGTATATTTTAGAGGTTAATTCTTTGTCAGTTGTTTTATTTGCTATCATTTTCTCCCATTCTGAAGGCTGTCTTTTCACGTTTCTTATAGTTTCCTTTGTTGTGCAAAAGCTTTTAAGTTTAATTAGGTCCCATTTGTTTATTTTTGCTTCTACTTCCATCTCTAGGAAGTGGGTCATGGGGGATCCTGCTGTGATTTATGTCATTGACTATTCTGCCTGTGTTTTTCTCTAAGAGTTCTACAGTTTCTGGTCTTACATTTAGATCTTTAATCCATTTTGAGTTTATTTTTGTATATGGTGTTAGAAAGTATTCTAGTTTCATTCTTTTACAGGTGGTTGACCACTTTTCCCAGCACCACTGGTTAAAGAGATTGTCTTTTCTCCATTGTATATTTTTGCCTCGTCTGTCAAAGATATGGTATCCATAGACACATGGATTTATCTCTGGGCTTTCTGTTTTGTTCCATTGATCTGTATTTCTGTCTTTGTGCCAGTACTATACTGTCTTGATGACTGTAGCTTTGTAGTATAGTCTGAAGTCAGGAAGGTTGATCTACTTCTAATATGTCAGTCCAGAAGGGTTATTTTGATGATAAAACAGGGTAATAATTGTTAAGCCCTTACAACAATTGTTGATGTGGTCCTTGGTAATGCAGTTCTTTTTATTTGTGTGTGTGTGTGTGTGTGTGTGTGTGTTTGTGTGTGTGTGTGTGTGTGTGTGTATGTGTAGAGAGAGAGAGAGCGAGAATTATTGAAGCCACATGTATTATTTTACCTGACCATCCTTATCTGTTTCTAAGAGATGGCAATTTTCTTTGACATATACAATACTATTGTCATACTCAACAAAATGATCAATAATTCCTTAATATAATAGGCAAACTATTTTCGGTTTCCTCAATTATTGTTTAAGGTTTTGTTGCTGTTGTTGAAGACTGTTGGTTAATGATTGTGCTTGTACACCATTCATTTCTATCTTTCCTTATTAACATCTGTGTTTATGCTTGGAAAGAGGTCTACCCCATCTGGGAGCAAGTTGATTCTTTGAAATAATGCAAGATGTCAAGCATGTGCTGTTAAAAATAGCAACAAAATAAGCTTTGTTGTCTGCTGAACATATTGCTTCTGCTAGTGTATGTGAGGTGAATGGATCAATCCATTTATGTAATAAATACCTAAGTGATACTATAAATTATTTTTGTCAGGTTCACGGACGCTCATCCCACATGAGATTTTTGTTATGGGATAATCATTTTTTCTATTGTGTGTGTCTGATAAGATACAGAATACAGAGGAAGCCAACTAGTCATACAGCTTATAAAAAATAATTCATTCATCTGTTTTTGGTTGTTCGGGGTCTTCACTGCTGCGAGGGTTCTTTCTGGTTGCAGTGCGAGGGCTTCTCATTTGGTGGCTTCTTATGCGGCTTTAGCAGTTGCGGCTCTCAGGTTCTAGAGGACAGGGTCAAGTGTCGTGGTGCCCGGGTTTAGTTGCTCCACGGCTTGTGGGATCTTCTCATTTGGTGGCTTCTTACGTGGCTTTAGCAGTTGCGGCTCTCAGGTTCTAGAGGACAGGGTCAATTGTCGTGGTGCCCGGGCTTAGTTGCTCCACGGCTCGTGGGATCTTCCCAGACCAGGGACTGAACCGGTGGCCCCTCCTTTGGCAGGTGGATCCTGAACCACTAGGGAAGTCCTGGTCATACAACTTGAAAGTGACCCTGCTGAGAGAGACATTGAAAATTTCAACTACTGCTTAAAAATAAAAAATAGAGAACACGTGATTGTATAACACTCTAAAAGATGTTTACTGTCCTCTTCTGCCCTCGGGGCCAATTTTAGTATACCCAGTTTCTATACTGCTGTGTTTCTTTAAAAAAAAAGTGATAAAACTTCTCCAATTAACCTCTTTAAAATTTTCCCATAAATCCTTACAGGAACTCCTTCAGTGAAAAAAAAAAAAAAAGACGGGTATATTATTTTTAAGAAAAAGATATCTTAGCTCTTGTTAATTTGGCAAGCATTTAGCCAGCCTGCAGGTCCTAGGAGATGCCAAGAGATAACCAGCTCTCCATGATCAGTCTTTGAGTATTTGCAGCAATCCATGGAAAACTTTGGAGCTCTCCTCTAATTGGTTTCTTTCTTTCTGTAAAAATATTAATTTTCTTTATTTGGCTGGGCCAGGTCTCAGTTGTGTTGTGCAAACCCTGAGTTGCAGCATTGTGGGATCCAGCTCCAAAACCAGGGATCGAACCCTCAGATTCACTAGAGTGAAGTGAATCGCCTCTGTGTATACATATGTCACCTCTATACGTGACATACAAACCCGCACATTCACTAGAGTGAAGTGAGTCACCTCTATGTATACCTCTGTGAGCAGAGTTCCCTGAGCTGTGCAGCAGGTCCTTGCGGGTTCTCCATGTTAAATACAGCCGTGTGTCCACGTCCATCCCAGACTCCCTGACTGTCCCTCCCCCATCCTTCCCCCTGGTGACCATCAGGTTATTACAGAGTGTTGAGCAGAGTTCCCCGTGTGTGCAGCAGGTCCTTGCTGGTTCTCCATGTTGAACACAGCAGTGTGTCCACCACTAAATTCTTCTGTCGCAATATGCATCCATCCTGGGAATCACTAAACTTCTCAGTGGTTTGCTTTTGTTTGTTTTCATTTGCAAAGCTTACTTTCAGTCTTTGTGCTGTAAAGTTCTGTGACTTTTGACAGATGCATAGTCTCATGTATTTACCAGCAGTGTGTCATACGGAATAGCTGTGCATTCTAAGAGTGTCCCCTGCACTTCACCTAAAACTCCTCCACGCTAAAGCCTGGTTAACAGTGATGTGTTTACTTCCTTTCTGGTTTTGGCTATTCCAGAATATCGTGTTACATAAATGAAATCATTCAGTGTATATTCTATTCAGGCTGCAACCATTTTTTCTTTTTTTTTTAATTATGAAATTTTAGAATTGTTAAATTTTTAACTGGAGGATAATTGCTTTACAATATTGTGTCAGTTTCTGTTGTACAACAGCATGAATCAGCTAGAATGATACTTTTTTCCCTTTTTAACTGAAGTATAGTTGAAGTTCTGGGTATACATCAGTGATTCTGTACTAAGTGTGTATGTCTATACACAAACACACGTACACATATTTTTTTTTTCTGATTTTTTTGCATTATAGAGAGTGTCTTCTTCACTTAGCAGTATGCATGGAAGGTTCTTTTTGAAACGTATTGGCATTTTTTAAAATTGCTGAACAGAGGATCCCTTACGTGCATGACCACCACTTCTTTGGTTAAGTAAATGGTTTCAAGGAGTCAGCTTCTTGTTTTAATAGTAAAATCCATGAAATTTACAAAGCTGGGATAGGACTATATTCACATGACCTAGTTCTCAGCCAGGGATGGTCCCCTGCCCACCTCAGCCTTGGCCTCAAGTCCTTTATCATGATTCACAGTGTGGAGAAGGCACCTACTGGGACCTCCTATTCTCCTCCAGATTTGGGGACTGTAGTGAACATGGGGATGGCTCTGTCGTCTGGCCTGCCTGAGGCTCCTGAAATCTGTCCTGCAGAAAGGCTGCAAGTCGCCTGCTTAATGGTGCACACGGTGCTCCCCTGGCATTCCTGGATGGCACTCTTTGCCCAGCTTTGACAGAAATTTCCTGCTCGGACACACCGTCTTCTGCCTTGACGAGCTGCTTGGGACACGGGTCTGCTGTTGCAGTTGCAATGAGTTTCTTCTGGCTGCTGTAACGAATACTCCTCCTAGGGGCTAAGACAGTTCACATGGATTATCTTGCTCCGCTGTGGTCAGAAGTCTCACTTGGCTTTCGCAGGAGTGAGTGCAAGGTGACCCTTGCTCATGGCCCCCCGTCCATCTGTGAAGCCAGCCACATCGGGTCAGACTTTCTTACCAAGCTGTCTCTCAGTCTGTCCAGTCTCAGCCCTTCTTCACCACGGGATACAGGACCTTTGCAGTGACGCTGAGTCTGCCTGGGTCATCCATGATAAGTTCCCAGCTCAGGTCCTCCACTTAATCGTATCTGCCAAACCCAGTTTTGTCCTGTAAGACAGTGGTCTCCAACCGTTTTGGTGCCAGAGACTGGTTTCATAGAAGACAGTTCTCCCACTCACCAGGGATAAAGCAGGCATGGTTTTGCACTGATTCAAGATCACTCCATTTATCACGCACTTTGTCTCTAGTGTTATTCCATCAGCTGCACCTCAGATTATCAGGCACTGGATCCTGGAGATTGGGGAACCCCAGCTGTAAGGTCAAGTCTTTTCACAGATTCCAGGGTCAGGATGGGGGGAAGTTTTGGGAAGTGGAGGCAAGTGGGAATCTTTCTGCATCCCACATGGGGTCATCCCTGGTATTTGTAAGACTTGAGCAACTTGGCATAAGATTTTCAAGTCTTATATGTCTCAGGTGGCGCTTGTGGCAAAGAACCTTCCTGCCAAGGCAGGAGACGGAGACGTGGGTTTGATTCTTAAGTCGGGAAGATCCCCTGGAGGAGGAAATGGCAGCCCGCTCCAGTGTTCTTGCCTGGCAAATCCCACAGACAGAGGAGCCTGGCAGGCTACAGTCCACAGGGTCACAAAGAGTCAGACACGACTGAAGCGACTTAGCACATACTCTTCAATGAAGGACATAATGAGTCCATGTCTGCCGTCCTGAGGAGCCAGTGCATTTATGTGCATGGAGACTTGTGGTTCAGGGGTCACTGTCTGCAAAAGACACCCCCTTTCCCCACCACTCCACCCCCAGCCGAGATCTCCCAGTTGACCGTTGGCCTGATCTCGAAAAGGCAGCCTACAAGCAAAGCCAGAGTCAACACTCTTGATGTGTGTGTGTCCCAGGCAATGGATGGCAAAGTGAAACACAGTAGACACACACAGTGGGGCGCTTTCTACAAGCTCACCGAGAAGAATGCAGAGGGTTTAGCCTCCACCCCTTAGTGGGGGCCAGCACCCACCTCGTGGTGTTCTTCTCTTTAGATGTGAGCACAGCCTCAAGCTACCGTGAGCAGTGGCATTTATCATCTTGTGAATACATCACCTCAAGCATTGCTGCTTTGGTTAAAAAAAAAAAAAACAAAGACCAATGCTGAGAGAGAGAGTGAGTTACCAGGCCTGTCCACCTTGGTTATATTTCCAACAGCTTCATCTTGGCTTCTTTGCAGTCCTAGGGAGCTGTGTACTCAATGAGGTAGGATATGCACTTTGGAGAAGACTCTTGAGAGTCCGTCCCTTGGATGGCAAGGAGATCCAACCAGTCCATCCTAAAGGAGATCAGTGCTGGGTGTTCATTGGAAGGACTGATGTTGAAGTGGAAACTCCAGTCCTGTGTCCACCTCATGAGAAGAGCTGACTCATTGGAAAAGACCCTGATGCTGGGAAAGATTGAAGGCGGGAGGAGAAGGGGACGACAGGCGATGAGATGGTTGGATGGCATCACTGACTCAGTGGACATGAGTTTGGGTGGACTCCGGGAGTTGGTGATGGGCAGGGAGGCCTGGCGTGCTGCAGTCCATGGGGTCACAGAGAGTCGGACACGACTGAGTGACCGAACTGAACTGAATGCCCTTGCTTGAAGCCTTTGACATTTCTGGAATGCTTTATTGAAGTGGTGGCCTCGCTCCTGACAATTTTCAGAAGTCACGATCAGATTATGAGGGGAGGGAGAGGATGCCTTTTCTCTAACCTGTCATTCCCGCTTGGCAAGGTAAAGCCCGGCGCGCAGCGGTCATGCTTTCATGCTGTGTGCTCCCAGAATCTTTTCAGGCTGCGGGCACCTTTGCTGTCACTGAGCCTCTTCGCTCTCCCTGCCTGGGACCACCAGCTTCTGATTGATGGTGTCGGTGTCGGGTACAGAAAAGACAGTTCCCTGCCGATGCCCAGAGCATCTGGGCCATGGATGGAATGACCTCACCCTCCCTGCAGATCTCCGCTGTACTGTCACGGCTAGGCAGCTGCTGTCTGAGCTTGCCCACCATCTCTTAAAACCACCAGAACTTTTTAATTGCTTTGTCTTGTAAAAGGCACTGGCTTGTTCCCTAACCACGATGTTACTGGCAAGTCCAGGCTCCGGGGCTGCCAAACCCTAGCGGGACGTGTCTTCTCAGGGCGGCATAAACACGTCAGAAAGCAGGGAGCAAGATGGAAAACCCATAGGTGCCACCCGCAGGGAGTACTAAATAGTTCAGCAGCTCATGCTCCCTCAAGCAGAGACAGAATCTGTGTTCTGTGACAGAGGTCCCCAACCTTCTTAGCCACAGGGACCGCTTTCTCAGAAGCCAGTTTTGCCAGCGACTTGAAGTGGCGGGAGGGGGAGGAGGTTTCGGGATGATTCAAGAGCACTGCATTTACTGTGTGCTTTATTTCTAGTATTGTTGCATCAGCTCCACCTCAGATCGTCAGGCGTTAGATCCTGGAAGTTGGGGATCCCTGTAAGCTA
Organism: Hydropotes inermis; assembly: GCA_020226075.1. Lineage (NCBI taxonomy): Eukaryota > Metazoa > Chordata > Mammalia > Artiodactyla > Cervidae > Hydropotes > Hydropotes inermis. Next base: position 130,573,150 of record CM035303.1, read on the forward strand.
AGACACAGGGACCTATTATCATGTTGATGAAAGGAGATCCAACCAGTCCATCCTAAAGGAAATCAGTCCTGAAGATTCATTGGAAGGACTGATGCTGAAGCTGAAACTCCAGTGCTTTGGCCACCTGATGCAAAGAGCCGACTCATTTGAAAAGACCCTGATGCTGGGAAAGATTGAAGGCAGGAGGGGAAGGGGATGACAGAGGATGAGATGGTTGGGTGGCATCACTGACTCAATGAACGTGAGTTTGAGTAAACTCCAGGAGTTGGTGATGGACAAGGAAGCCTTGTGTGCTGCAGTCCATGGGGTCGCCAAGAGTCGGACACAACTGAGCGACTGAACTGAGCTGACTGAACTGAAAGAGGGTCAATCCCAGGCGTCATCCTTCACCACCTGCAGAAGAAAGACGAACTGACAAGCATTTTGTTTTGGTCAGTAGTGTGGACAATTTAGAGCATCACTCATGACACAGATGGGAACTTTGAGGGTCTGCGTGTGGCCTTGTCACCAAGGTAGACGTGCCGAGGTGGCAGTCCTATCAACTCAGGTGATAAAGGAGTTTCCCAGAACACAGAGCGTGAGAGATCTCTTCATCGTGGCTGCTTCCCTGGGTAGCAGGGCTCTGGTAAGAGTCAGCTTTGCTCACTTCTAGAGGTGGCTGTACCCTCTGTTACAGAGGGTAAACCTATTGAGTACTTTGCTGTTGCTGCTTTAAGAGGGTTACAGCAAGACATTTATTGAAGGCAACTTCTTGGTGCTAATTTTCCCAGTAACATCAGGTCATTGGAATCCTAAGTAAGTAGTAAGTAATCTTAAGTGTCCACATGACATTTGCTCAAAGATGGCCTGCTACTAATTAAATATAAGCTTATTTTCAATCTGTAGTTTGCTATGTTTGAGTCAGAAACCACAGAGATTTCAGATACCACCCCCCCAAAAAAAAACCTTTCAGTTGCTAAGTAACTGTAGTCATCTATTTCCATCATTGTCTTTTCTCAAAAAGTGAACATTAGAATACTGATTGGCTGTCCCCAATTGGCTTGAAGCCCACTAGAGCCATCACCAGTGATCAGCAGTGGTCTTTGGGTTCTCACCTGTGTTTCTTTACAATATTTTCCTACCTGATTCTTTTCTTGTGTAGGTAATTCTCCAGAAACAGGAGAGGGGGCAGAAAATGTCATCACAAATACAGGGACCTAACTATTTCTGTTGAGTGTCAGTGCACTAAGATCAAATCTTGGCAGTGGAATTCAAAGAAGGTAGGTGTTGAAAGTGTGTGGATTTGTTGAGACTGAGATAGAGAATTAATTCCTACAGGCAGGGATTACAGTGAAAGCAGTGTGAGTGCACACAAAACAATGAGGCACAATTCTTTAGGTGTGCATGTTTTAAAACCACACATGAAAGAATTCAGTATCTTGTCAGCTTTCGTTAATTCTGTATATCCAAATGTTGGCATAATTTTATTGATCTAAAATAACAAACTAGCTTTGCTTCCATAATCCAGTTTTCTGAGTGTTTCTGTCATGTCTCAAAATTACAATAATTTTCTTTTAGAAAAACAGTCTTTATCCTCTGGAATAACGTATCGGTAACCACAACATGTGGTGGTTTGACTCATGCTGCTTTCAGAAAAATGAGTAAAATGACTGAAAATTGTTCTGTAATGTGTAGCCTAGACTTATCCTGAAAAAAAGCCAGCTCTTTGCTTTGTAAATTCAGTGCAGGGCTCATGTTACAGAGCTTTCAGTAAGGCACGGGGCTGTACTTCTTCTGTAAGGATTATTACTTGAAAATGAATTATAAAAAATCAAATTAATACTTGGGAGTAGATATATATAATTTTATTTACCAAGTCTTATTCAATACAGGAGTTAAATTACTATCTGGAAGACAGCATGAAATACCTATACAGAATATATATTTGCAACCCCCGTTTCCCTTTATGTCCCCAGACTCATAGAGCCCTATCACCCAGTTATGCTTAGACATGCGTAATTGAAGGAACTAAGGAACACGTTCCTAGGAAAAAGACCTTGGACTTTCACTGTCCTTCCCCCAACCTCTCAACACTTCGATTGCGTGTAAAAGTGGGAGAGATGGAAGGATAGATGAGAGAGAGACAAACAATGATGGTTAGATGGAAGAAGGAACAGAAGTTAATGACGTGTGTAAAAACAATGAGATGACAGAAAAGATAATGTGAATGCTGTAAAAGATGACTGAATATACTTAAAACACAAACTTCATTCTCTTTATGTCCTTCGAAAGCTATTTGAACACACACACTTATTATGACTTCACTGGAATAAAGATGGTTGCCTTCTCTAATATGGCGGTGTGCAACTTCCACCTTCCACTTATTTAAAGTCTTCTGTTCTAGCATCATCATTCCTTCATGCCTTTGGGGCCTGGTACAAACCTGACGGAAGCCTAGGAGAGGCAGGAACCTGATCCACGGACCACACCAAGGAACAGGAAGAAGATGATGAAAATGTGTGTGGGTCTGTGTGTGCATGCATATCATATATACAGGATGAAAATACATGTACCTGTATATATAAGGGGAAAAGGGTAATATGTATATATATTCCCTGGGTAATACCCAGAGCAATATATATCTATATCTATATTTATCTATATCTATTTAAAAGAATATGTATGTATAATACTTAAAAGACTATATAAAAGTTCTTGTGTATATTGTTTGTATGCTTTTCCACATGTATCCTGTAGGTATTATGAGAGGATAGAAACACAGAGAGAAGAGAGCTGTCTAGATATAGACAGTGAAGAGAGAGGTAGAGAAAAGATATCTTAATACAGAGACATAGAAGGTGGCTAGACATATAGAGAGAAGGTAGGGAGAGAGAGAGAAGTTAGGATATAGATTAAATTCCTATACAACAGGGACGGAAGATGGATTTATATAAAGGGAGATAGATGCAAGCATCGATAGATACAAAGGGAGAGGGAGAAGGCGTATATAGAGAGAAGACTGCTAATTATAGAGCGGCAGAATGTAGCTAGACCTACAGCAGGAGAGAAAACAGGTACAGTTCAGTTCAGTTCAGTGGCTGAGTCTTGGCCGACTCTTTGCGACCCCATGGAATGCAGCACGCCAGGCCTCCCTGTCCATCACCAGCTCCTGGAGTCTACCCAAACTCATGTCCATGGAGTTGGTGATGCCATCCTACCATCTCATCCTCTGTCATCCCCTTCTCCTCCTGCCCTCAATCTTTTCCAGCATCAGGGTCTTTTCCAGTGAGTCAGCTTTTCACATCAGGTGGCCAAAGTACTGGAGTTTCAGCTTCAACATCAGTCCTTCCAATGAACACCCAGGACTGCTCTCTTTTAGGATGGACTGGTTGGATCTCCTCGCAGTCCAAGGGACTCTCAACAGTCTTCTCCAACACCACAGTTCAAAAGCATCAATTCTTTGGCACTCAGCTTTCTTTATAGTCCAACCGTCACATCCATACATGATCACTGGAAAAACCATAGCCTTGACTAGATGGACCTTTGTTGGCAGAGTAATGTCTCTGCTTTTTAATATGCTGTCTATGTTGGTCATAACTTTCCTTCCAAGGAGTAAGCATCTTTTATTAATTTCATGTCTGCAATCACCATCTGCAGTGATTTTGGAGCCCAGAAAAATAAAGTCAGCCACTGTTTCCCCATCTATTTGCCATGAAGTGATGGTACTGGATGCCATGATCTTAGTTTTGTGAATGTTGAGCTTTCAGCCAACCCTTTCACTCTCCTGTTTCACTTTCATCAAGAGGCTCTTTAGTTCTTCTTCACTTTCTTCCATAAGGGTGGTGTCATCTGCATATCTGAGGTTATTTATATTTCTCCTGGCAATCTTGATTCCAGCTTGTGCTTCTTCCAGCCCAGCATTTCTCATGATGTACTCTGCATATAAGTTAAATAAGCAGAGTGTCAACATATAGCCTTGAGGTACTCCTTTACCTATTAAACTCTGTACTAAGGGTTATATAACAACAAGGTATCCTCCTTGAGGACAGTTTCTCCTTGAAAACCTTCTGACTAATCCTGTTATCTCAGAATGTATATTATGGGAATGGCTCTGGTAAGATCTTTTAAAGTTCTCATCCTATCATTTTAAAGTGTAAAATGTGGGAGTGAGCCTGGTAAAAACTTTACAATCTTGAGACATTCTTTTGATGTTGTACAATAACCAATTATTGAAATATGGTAATTATTGTAATAACCAAATATTGTAATAACGAATTGAAAAAGTATATAGCTCCCTTTTCTAAGACTAGCGAGGTGAGCACTCTTCTTCCCCCTTCTGATGTCTGTGTCAGAAGGTTTGTCTGTCCCCTTTTCACTGTAATAAAAACTCTGCTACACAGAATCTCTTCAGTGATGAGGCCTGGTCCCTGGTCCCAGAGCTGAATCTTCTTCAGAGATCACAAATCTGATGCCATTTAGTGTAAGCTATCATCCTGTACACATTATTTAAACATGAAATGTGAAACATACCCCAAAGTGAAATTCAGACCTCACGTCAGTTTATGAAGAATGCGTACAATTTTCATCCTAAAGACAACCGTGTGTAGCTGGTCATTTTATCCATGTAACGACTGAGGAAGCTGACATCTAGTGACTTTACCTCTTGAACTGAAGAGATCTCAGAGGTAACAGGTGATTAAGACTTGCAAATGTGTTCCAGAGTGAGAATATATTCCATGGTGTCAGTGTATTCTGTGGTTTCCCATTGGACTACTTATTTCATAAAGCCCACGTTTCAAATTTGTGTATGTGTGTGTGGTGTGTTTTCACTGGTCAAAGTTGCTAGGGAATTGAAAACAACACATTTTAAGCCATTTAAGCACTCAATCATAAAGGAAATCAGTCCTGAAAATATTCATTGGAAGGGCTGATGCTGAAGCTGAAACTTCAATCCTTTTGCCACCTGATGGGAAGAAGTGACTCATTGGAAAAGACCCTGATGCTGGGGATGATTGAAGGCGGGAGGAGAAGGGGACAACAGAGGATGAGATAGTTGGATGGCATCACTGACTCGATGGACGTGAGTTTGAGCAAAGTCTGGGAGTCGGTGATGGACAGGGAGGCCTGGTGTGCTGCCGTCCATGGGGTCGAAAAGCGTTGGACACGACCGAGTGACTGAACTGAACTGAAGCCCCCAGCATGAGCACACAGAATTGTTGCTCTGACTACAGAACAAACCAGAAACACCGAAGTCAGAGGACAATCACTTAGACATGTAGACATAAATCTGTGTGTGCATGCAAGGCTTCTCACAGAAATGAAAGCTGTGGGGCTGCTGACTCCCTCCACCAAAACTCCTAATTTCTGGATGTGATGAGCACATTTCTCTGGCTCTGTTACCTTTCCATGGATGATAAAGTATTATATATATAGTCAGTTCATTGTGTAATTTAGTGCAAGGTTTTAAAACCGCCTCTCTCTGCCCTGATGCCTTTCTCATCAGCATCATCTTTTGTTCCCTTAATGAAATGGCATGGTTTACTCCAGACGAGCAGCGAGGCCTAAGAGTTAATGTCAGGCGCCAGAGATTTCAGGGTCAGAAACAGTCATACTCCTGCAGAGGGAAGGAAAATGGGAAAGAGGCAAGATTTTTTCAATGTGTGAATGCCCACTTACCCCTCCATGTGAAGCTTTGACACACAGCAGCAGTTCACTTACCTCTGAATATCTCTCTGCTGATGATAAGTAAGAAGCATCAACTATTTGGAGCATTATTAGTAACATACAGCCATATGGTCTTGTGAATTTGGAAAGACCCAAAGTTTCATATCAAATTCACACACACACGCACACACAGATGCTTTCTGTTCAAATGCATTTCAAAGACTGTACAGACTCTCTATTCTGCCTAAAACTCACCTGTCCACTAGAAGATAAAGCACTTCCATGTATCCACGCAGGCTGTGTAATGATCAGAACAGCTCTTCAAGATGTAATCACTGAAGTAAAGGTTGACACAAGCTCAAAAACAAACTATTTTTTCAAATAGCAAATCTTGTAAGTTTTCACTGACTATTCAGCAGCAGTCCACCTGTGTACTGAATCTTCAGACAGATAGTATAAATGGTTCTTTGAAGTGTCATTGAACCAAGCCACACTGTTAAATGTTGGGCTTCATAATGTACATGTTACTTCAATAATGATAATAACCATGCATCCATTTGGATTTAAAAAGATTTCAACAATCAGAAAAATGAAGGAAAGGCGGGAGAAAGTAGTGGAAATAATTTATTCTGACACTGATCCTTAGGACAGCAGTTACGTTTAACACAGTCTTGAGTTCTGAGTGTTTGTGGTGCTTGACGGAGAGACAGGAATCTATGAAATTCAGTATCGCTCAGAAAGAGTGTGATCAGATAGCTTCTTCCAGACCACTTGTTGCTCACTGGGATGGATGCAGAATTAACACTCACGTTGATTGTATAAAAATAATAGGCTTTATAATCAATTGAAACCCATTTCATGAAAGCTTACTATCCCCCCCTTAATCCTGAAATATCTTTTAAACTGTAGCAGTTCACTCCTGATAAGTGGTCATCTGAAGTGACACTTTTGTCAATAGATGTCAAAAAATAAATCTATAAACATTTTTGAGCCTGTGTCCTTGTAAATGGAAATTCAGAGGAGCTCTCTTAACAAAGGAAACGGCCCTCTGAAGACACACAACAAATAATGTACACGTGTTATTTAGCACAGGAAAAAATACCCTGTTGTATTCTTTTTTTTAAATTTTTTATTTTTTTCACTTATTTTTATTAGTTGTAGGCTAATTACTTTACAATATTGTAACCTATTGTATTCTGTCACCACTTCTATTCTTTACTCCACTGGCTAGAGAAAGGTATTCTATATCCAGGATGTGGTAATACTGAGAGAAAACCCACACAGACCTACAGAGAGGAGGTCAAATCAGTATGAGCATTTTATTTATTTATTTATTTATTTATTTATTTATTTATTTATTTATTTTCACTATGAGCATTTTAATGGTGTGGTTAGAGAATCAACTTATAATAGTCAGTTTCCTTTAGAAAATGCAACCTGTAATAATCCTTTAGAAAATGTGGACAAGGGTATCATATTATAGTGGCAAGAAAACAACAATTTTGTTGGCGTCAACGTGTACAAGACTCAAAGATGTCAGTTCTCTCTGACTAACCGACTGATTCAATTAAGTTCAAATAAAATTGTCAAAACTACGTTCTGTGGGACTTGATAAGCTGTTTCAAAAACTCATTTTAGAAAAACCGTGGTGTGAGGAGACAAGGAGCCCTTCGAGGAAAAAGATGCAGGTGGGCGGAGATTTCATGCCCTCGTGATAAACCCTTATTAGAAGGGCGTGGGATTCGCAGGAAGATACACATTGCAGTGGGAAAATAAGAGTGAACCCATGGAGACACAGAGAAACATACTTTATGAATACTGAGTAGAGAAAGGCAAACTTTCAGTTAATTACGCTTGTACACTTAAAAAATGAATCAATTAAACCAGGTAGGTTTGTTAAGACCTTAAAGCCAAATATCCAAATTCCTGAACTTCTAGAAGAATATTTGAAAAGGACTTTACAACCCTGGATTGCGAACTATATAATTAAAACTGAGAAAGGAGAGGGAAATAGCAACCCTCTCCAGTATTCTTGCCTGGAGAATCCCATGGACGGAGGAGCCTGGCGGGCTACAGTCCATTGGGTCACAAGGAGCAGGACATGACTGAGTGACTAAGCAGGTACACAACACCAGAACAAAAAGTTTGATTACTTCACTTACATGAAAATGTAAGATTCTGTCTCTAATGGCAAAGGGTGAGAAGTGAACCATCCATTTTCAAGGATATATTTTCAATCTTTTTATCCTGCCCATATAAAACACACACACACATAAATACGTAACCCCCGATACAAAAAAGGAAGGAAATTAGAAATAGGTAGTTCAGAGAGAGGTAATCATTTATTCTTTTTTTAAGTGGTTTTTTTTCTTAATAGACTTTATATTTTGGAGCAGTATTAGGTTTGCAGCAAAACTGAATTGAAAGTAGACAGTTTCACATGCCCCTTCCTCCCACACAGTTAAGAGCCTCCCCCACTAGCAACATCCCTAACCAGAGCTGTACTTTGTACCAATGAACCTACCCTGACACATCATTATCACCCTAAATCCATAGATACATTAGGCTGAGTAGCTTTTATTTATGTATTCTTTCAATATGTAAATGTATTTGCGATATGAACAGCATCAAGTTATAAGGATAAAATTATTGCTGTAAAAAGTGTTATGCTTTATAAGGATGGGGTGGGAGGTGGGAGGGGGGGTTCAGGATGGGGAACACATGTACACCCGTGGTGGATTCATGTCAATGTATGGCAAAACCACTACAATATTGTAAAGTAATTAGCCTCCAATTAAATACATTTATATTAAAAAAAAAGTTCCCTCATGATCCTCTATGACTAATTCTTTCCCTACAATCCTAGTCCTTGGCAACAACTAATCTGATATCTGTGAAACATAATTTTCAGTTACCTCAGTATGTGTATATTTTAAATATATACGGATGTATATGAGAAGTAATCATTTAGATAGAGAAGTAGAGGAAGAAATAGAGGAAAACAACAGAATGGGAAAGACTCGAGATCTCTTTAAGAAAATTAGAGATACCAAGGGAACATTTCATGCAAAAATGGGCTCAGTAAAGGACAGAAATGGTATGGACCTAACAGAAGCAGAAGATATTAAGAAGAGGTGGCAAGAATACACAGAAGAACTGTACAAAAAAGAACTTCATGACCCAGATCATCACATTGGTGTGATCACTCACCTAGAGCCAGACATCCTGGAATGTGAAGTCAAGTGGGCCTTAGAAAGCATCACTACGAACTAAGCTAGTGGATGTGATGGAATTCCAGTTGAGCTATTTCAAATCCTGAAAGATGATGCTGTGAAAGTGCTGCACTCAATATGCCAGCAAATTTGGAAAACTCAGCAGTGGCCACAGGACTGGAAAAGGTCAGTTTTCATTCCAGTCCCTAAGAAAGGCAATCCCAAAGAATGCTCAAACTACCGCACAATTGCACTCATCTCACACGCTAGTAAGGTAATGCTCAAAATTCTCCAAGCCAGGCTTCAGCAGTACATGAACTGAGAACTTCCAGATATTCAAGCTGGTTTTAGAAATGGCAGAAGAACCAGAGATCAAATTGCCAATATCTGCTGGATCATTGAAAAAGCAAGAGAGTTCTGGAAAAACACCTATTTCTGCTTTATTGACTAAGCCAAAGCCTTTGACTGTGTGGATCACAAGAAACTGTGGAAAATTCTGAAGGAGATGGGCACACCAGACCACCTGACCTGCCTCTTGAGAAACCTGTATGCAGGTCAGGAAGCAACAGTTAGAACTGGACATGGAACAACAGACTGGTTCCCAATAGGAAAAGGAGTACGTCAAGGCTGTATATTGTCACCCTGCTTATTTAACTTATATGCAGAGTACATCATGAGAAACACTGGGTTGGAAGAAGCACAAGCTGGAATCAAGATTACTGGGAGAAATATCAGTAACCTCAGATATGCAGATGACACCACCCTTATGGCAGAAAGTGAAGAGGAACTAAAAAGCCTCTTGATGAAAGTTAAAGAGGAGAGTGAAAATTTGGCTTAGAGCTTAACATTCAGAAAACTGAGATCATGGCATCTGGTCCCATCACCTCATGGGAAATAGATGGGGAGACAGTGGAAGCAGTGTCAGACTTTATTATTTTTTTTTTTTGGCTCCAAAATCACTGCAGATGGTGACTGCAGCCAAGAAATTAAAAGACGCTTACTCCTTGGAAAGAGAGTTATGACTAACCTAGATAGCATATTAAAAAGCAGAGACATTACTTTGCCAGCAAAGGTCTGTCTGGTCAAGGCTATGGTTTTTCCAGTGGCCCTGTATGGATGTGAGAGTTGTACTGTGAAGAAAGCTGAGTGCTGGAAAATTGATGCTTTTGAACTTTGGTGTTGGAGAAGACTCTTGAGAATCCCTTGGACTGCAAGGAGATCCAACCAGTCCATCCTGAAGGAGATAAGTCCTGGGTGTTCATTGGAAGGACTCATCCCAAAGCTGAAACTCCAATACTTTGGCCACCTCATGCAAAGAGTTGACTCGTTGGAAAAGACCCTGATTCTTGGAGGGATTGGGGGCAGGAGGAGAAGGGGATGACAGAGGATGAGATGGCTGGATGGCATCACCGACTCGATGGGCTTGAGTTTGAGTAAACTCCAGGAGTTGGTGATGGACAGGGAGGCCTGGCATGCTGCAATTCATGGGGTCGCAAAGAGTCAGGCCCGACTGAGTGACTGAACTGAACTGAGTCATTTAGAACTCATAGACATGAAACGTTTTTACACGTAGGTGGTCACTCATAGAATATAAACATAAACATCATAAGGAAGTATCATGTCTTTACCCGTCAAGTTGGCTAAGACAACGCATACTCGAAAAATACTGACGGAACTTGGAGCTGTCAATCAGTGGGGCATTATTACTACCCACATCTTCTCAGCTTATACACTGTCATCAACGTTTCAGAGTAATGTTCAGCTTATGCTGGAAATCCACCAACGTAAGAGTAACTCATGAATCAACAGTGGTACTTGCAGACACATATCACAGATGTCTCACAAATGTTTAGACCCTTAGGTGCTTAACCAGCAATATTCATAGCAGCTTCTTTTGTACAAAAGAACATGTACAGACATGTGATATGAACAGTTTCTTGAAGCATCGATGCTAACCAACCTTCACTCTTAAATATTTGGCTTCATAATATACAGATCAGTGCATTAATGATAAATAACCATGCATCCATTTGGATTTAAAAACAGATCAAGAATAAGACAAACTTATGGTGAGAGAAATTGTTGGAAATTATTTATTCCAACACTGGTCCTTTAGAATAGCAGTGACATTTGACACTTACCTGTCCCAGCCTTGAGTTCTGAGGGTTTGCAATGCTGGTTGGAGATGCAGGAATCTATGAAATTCAAGGTCACCCTGAAAGGGTGTGGTCAGACAGCTTCTTCCACACCAAAGTCGCTCATCAGGGTGGATGTAGAATTAACACACAAGTTGATTGTATAAAAACAACTTTATGATCAACTGAAGCCCATTTCACGCAGCATAATGTGCCCCTTTCAGTAAAAACATATTATTCCCCTTAAGGCTGGAATATTTTTTTCAACACATGGAAAAAAAAAAAAAAAAAAAAATCCTACAGACCTTTATGAGAAATCTCTTAGAAAACTGGAATTGAAAGGAGCTCTTTTAACAAAGGCAAAGGCTTCGTAAAAACCTACAGTGGATGATGCACATGTAATAGGTCTCACAGGAGCAATACCCTGCTAGCCTCAGTTACCACGTCTGTTCTGCGCTGGCTAGAGAAAGGTGTTTCTAAGTCCACGATGTGATCATACAGAGAGAAAACCCACACAGACGTACAGAACAGGTGGTCAAATCAATACGAGCATTTTGGCAGGAACATAAACAGTTCAGTGGGGGAAGAGAAATAGAGAAACACACTTCTCAGAATACTGACTACCAAAAGGCCAACTTTCAGTTAACTATGCTTGCACCCTTAAAAAAATGAATCAATTAACACTATAGGCTTATGAAGAACTTAGAGCCAAATATAAAAATTTGCTAACCTTTCAGGACAATGTTCTAAAATGACTTTATCACACTGGATTGTGGAATGCATAAATGAAAACCCCAAACAACGTTTGATTAACTGACTTACCTGGAAATGTTAAATTCTGTCTCTAACGTTAGAATGGAAAATGAGCCATCTATTTACGAGGATAGATTTTTCAGTCCATTTCTCCAAGAAATATCAAAAACAATACACAGAAATACATAACCCCCAAGACAAGCTAAATGAGCGAAATTACAAATAAATAGTTCAGAGATAAGTAATCATTTACAACTCATAGACAGACATATGAAAAGTTTTTAAGTTCACCCATAGAATATAAACATAAATGTAACAAGAATATATCATGTCTTTACCCATAAAATTGGCTAGGATAACATACCCGAAAAATCCCAGTTAAACTTGGAGCTGTGAATCAATGGACATTATCACCCACATCTTTTTGGAGTGTAAATTGTCATCCAGTTTCAGAATAGAGGTCAGCTTCTGCTGGAAATCTACCACAAGGATAACTCATGAACCAACAATTATACTTGAATGCATGTATCACTGATAACTCATAAATGTTTAGACTCTAAAGCATGTACTGTGATATTCATAGAAGCTTCTTTTGTATGAGCAATACCCTGGATCATACATACGCCTGTCAAAAGTAGACTGGGTAAAAAAAAAAGTCTTATATTAATATGAAAAAATGCTGTACAACAATGAGGAATAATAAAGCACACATATTTAAATCACCCTGGGTATATCTCTGAACACAGAGTTCAAGGACAGAGTCTAAGAAAGGCATGCACAGTCTGGTTCTCTTACATACTGTTCAAAATCAGACAAAATTTAAGATTAATTTACCTACAAAATATACAAACAACTTGTACAGCTCAATGTCAGTAAAAACATGTTAAATGGGCAGAAGATATCAATAGACATTTCTCTCCAAAGAATACATAAGAGTTAGCAAAAAAGCACGTGATAAGATACTCCACATCACAAAATATCAGAGCAATGCAAATCAAAACTACAGTGAGAGATCACCTGAGACCAGTCAGAATGGCCATCATGAAACAGTGTACAAACAATAAGTCTGCAGAGGGTGTGGAGAAAAGGGACCCTTCCTACTACAGTGTTGGTGGGAATGTAAATTGGTGGAGTCACTATGGAGAACAGTATGGAGGCTCTTTAGAAAACTAAAAATAGAGTTACCATGTGATCTAGCAATCCCACTACTGGGCATATTCCCAGAAAAATCCCAATGCTCATGGCAGCACTATTTACAGTAGCCAGGACATGGAAGCAACCTAGATGTCTGTCAACAGATGAGTAGATAAAGAAGACTTGGTACATATATATAATGGAATATTCTTGAACCATAAAAAAGGATGAAATGATGCCATTTGAGGCAACATGGATGGACCTAGAAATTATCATACTCAGTGAATTAACTCAAAGAAATATGATGTCACTTATGTGGAAACTTAAAACGATACAGAGAAATGAATATGCCTCTGTGTGAGTAAAACTTTATTGACAAAAATATATTTAAGATGAGAGTTGGCCCTGAACCCTAGTCATCCCATGGATATGCTTGAGACTTCCCTATCAAGTGAAAGTCACTCAGTTGTACCTGACTGTGTGTGACCCCGTGGACTGTACAGTCCATGGAATTCTCCAGGCCAGAATACTGGAGAGAGTAGCCTTTCCCTTCTCCAGGAGATCTTCCCAAAGCAGGGATTGCACCCAGGTCTCCCGCATTGCAGGTGGATTCTTGACCAGCTGAGCCACCAGGGAAACCCAAGAATACTGGAGAGGGTAGCCGTTCCCTTCTCCAGGGGATCTTCCCAACCCAGGGATTGAACCTGGGTCTCCTGCATTGCAGGTGAATTCTTGACGAGCTGAGCCACAAGGAAAGCCCAAGAGCGCTTATCATTATCAAGCTTACTTATCAACTCCAAGGACACGTAAAGCACTGAGCGTGTGTTTTATTAAACATTTCTCAGTGTTTGATGATTGGTGTGCATTTGCGTAGTGTTTCACAGTAACTACAGACAGGGCCCTTAGTCCAGAGTTTTCAGCATCCGGGGGCTCTAGGGGAGGAGGTACTCTCATGTATATCCATCATGATTCCATGTACCCTTCTCCTCCTCACCGTGCAAGGGAGAGGGGGGAAAAATGCCAGTCCCGTCGTGATGTGTTTCTAACAGCTCCTGGTCGTATTTCCCAAGGATTGTTATCCTTCAAACAGGCCTCAGAAAGCCAATCCACTGGGGGCACAAATGTTTCCTGTCCTCCAGCCGCAAAATCTGCCCATCTTCATCTTCTGTCATTCTGACCCAGGAGAAATACTACAGGGTTCTATGAATACCTGATGTGGAGAGGTGCATGCAGGGCAATAAATCTCTGTGGCATATGCAGAGTCTCCCGCCTGCCAGAGGTGAGGGTGAAACAACACGGACGTGTGAAACTCCGCACGGAGGCATCAACTGTCTCCCTCCCTTTAGGAGTTCGGACCTGATGAACATGTCCGGGAAGGAAATTATGTTCTCATTCCTCGCAGAACTACGGCCCAGTTCTTGTGACAGCACCTGCCAATAACTCTTCCTGAAAGTCTCTGCTTCTCTAAGGAAGTTCCTAGCTTAACCAGAAGTTTCCACCTCTTTTAAGACAGGCTGGTGGGACCACTTACTGAGATAATAAGCTCAAATGGTAATGGGCAAAGGAGTGTGATAGAGGACCATAGAAGAAACTGCTAGAGACATAGTAGAAACACCTTGAGAGTCCCTTGGACTGCAAGGAGATCCAACCAGTTCGTCCTAAAGGAAATCAGTCCTGAATATTCATTGGAAGGACTGCTGCTGAAGCTGAAGCCCCAATCCTTTCGCCACCTGATGCAAAGAACTGACTCATTTGAAAAGACGCTGATCCTGGGAAAGATTGAAGGCGGGAGGAGAAGGGGACGACAGAGGATGAGATGGTTGGATGGCATCACTGACTCGATGGACATGAGTCTGGGTGATAGTGAAGGACAGGAAGTCCTGGTGTGCTACAGTCCATGGGGTCGCAAAGAGTTGGACACGACTGAACTGAACTGAACTGAAAGAATCTGCCTGCAATGCAGAAGACCCTGGTTCAATCCCTGGGTTGGGGAGCTCCCCTGGAGAAGGGAAAGGCTACCCACTCCAGTATTCTGGCCTGGAGAATTCCATAAACGGTATTGTCCACGGGGTCGCAAAGAGTCGGACATGACTGAGTGACTTTCACTTTCAAAATGTCAACACACAAATCAAGATGGCAGGACAGAAGGACACGGACATCTCCTCCTGTAAATACATCAAACATAAATCTACATATGGACCACTTCTTGCAGAATAGTTACTGAGCTCTGGCAGAAGGTCTCATACAGCCGACTTGTAAGATTGCCATGTAACTCTGTATGAGAAAAAAAAAACAGAGAGAAAGAGGAATCAGTTTATTCAGTGTTTTGACAACATTCATCATGCAGAAAAATCTGTTTCTTTAGAAGTATTTTCATGATGGCACTCTTTCTCCCTGAAATACAAATTTAAAAGGTCACTACTGGAATTTCCTACTGGTCAGCTGTTATTGTTGTTGTTTCCCTGTTGAGTCATGTCTGACTTTTTAGTGACCTCATGCACTATAGCCCACCTTGCTCTTCTGTCCATGGGATTCTCCATGTCAGAATACTGGAGTGGGTTGCCATGTCCTCGTCCAGAGGATCTTCCCCAAACCAGGGTCAAACTCACACAATCAATGCAGCACAGTGAGTGGAGAGAGAAAAAAAAAAGAATATAAGGCACCCATAGGATAATACAAAAGATTCCAATATATGCATAATAGGAATTCTTGAAGGAGAAAAACAGAGAAAGGAGTCAAAAATGTCTTTGAAGAAATTGCAGCCACATGTATAAAAGGAAAGGTCCCCAAGAAGATGAACCCAAACAGACCTACACCAAGACATATGGTGATTAAAAGGGCAAAAGTTAGAGTATTCCAAGGGCAGCTAGAGACACTCAACCAGATATTTACAAGGGAACTCCCCTTAAGGCTGTGAGCTGATTGCTCTGCAGAAACTCTAGAGGCCACAAGGGGGCAGCAAGATCTATTCAAAATCCTGAAACAGAAAAACCTGCAACCTAGGATACTCTGGCCTTCCCTGGTGGCTCAGCTGGCCAAGGATCCACCAGCTATGCAGGAGACTCCAGTTCGATCCCTGGGTCGGGAAGATCTGCTGGGGAAGGGATGGGCTACCCACTCTAGTATTCTTGGGCTTCCCTTGTGGCTCAGCTGGTAAAGAATGCACCTCAGTGCATGAGACCCCTGTTTGATTGCTGGGTCGGGAAGATCTGCTAAAGAAGTAGGCTACCCACTCCAGTATTCTTGGGCTTCATTGGAGGCTCAGCAGGTAAAGAATCCACCTGCAATGCGGGAGACCTGGGTTCGATCCCTGGGTTGGGAAGATCCCCTAGAGGAGGGAAAGGCTGCCCACTCCAGTATTCTGTCCTAGAGAATTCCATGGACTGTATACTCCATGGGGTTGCAAAGAGTCGGACACGACTGAGGGACTTTGACTTTAGGATACACTACCCAGCAAGGTTTTCACTTAGAATAGATGGGGAGAGAAAGAAGTTCTCAGACAAGCAAACTGGAAGAATACAGCAATATTAAACCTATCCGAAAAGAAAACTCGGACCTTCTTCTCTACATAGAAAAGAAGCAAGAATCTCTAAGAAAGGGAAAAAATCACAGTAGGAAAAGCAAACACATAGAAGGACTGAAAAGTAAGGTGTTAGTCATTCAGTCATGTCTGACTGTTTGCAACCCCATGGACTGTAGCCCACCAGGCTCCTCTGTCCATAGGATTCCCCAGACAAGAATACTGGTTCCCTTCTCTAGCAGATCTTTGAGACCCAAGGATTGAACCTGGGTCTCCTGCATAGCAAGCAGATTTTTTTTTAACTGTCTGAGGCACCAAGGAAGCCCTATGCATAACAGGGATCACTGAGAAGAAAGAAGAGAAAAGGGAGCCAAAAAGAAGTTATGGCTTATTTTTTTTTTTTTTTAATTTTAATAAATTATGAAACCATCACTGAAAACCTAAAGGTGGAAACATATGCAGGTACAGAAAACTTAGAGAATCCCAAACAAGATGAACCCAAACAGATGCACTTCAATCCATATCATGATTAAAATGGCAAAACTTAAGAGAATTCTAAAGGCAGCAAAGAGAAGAACAAAGAGTTACACACAAGGAATCCCCCACTAGACTATTCGGATTTTTCTGTAGAAACACTGGAGGCCCACAAGGGGGCAGCAAGGTATATTCAAAGTCCTGAAGAGGAAAAGAAAAGGAAAAAAAAAAAAACCTGCAACCTAGGTTACTGGACCCAGCAAGGTGATCACTTAGGACCACAGAGAAAGAATTTCTCAGACAAACAAAAACTAAACAAACACAGCAATACTGAACCTATCCTAAAAAAACAAAAAAATATTAACAGATCTCCTCTAAATAAAAAAGAAGCAAGAAGCTATAGGAAAGTCACAATGGGAAAGTAAATCACTTACGTAAGTCAGGGCAGAGATTAAAAAAAAAAAAAAGAATCTGTTAAAGAGATGATAATGAACAGCAAGAGGTTTCACACACGGATGTAAAAGAGGACATCAAAATCATAAAATGTGGGGAAGGACAGTAAGAAATTCACATGTTTTCCCCCAGAATATGTTTGAGCCTGTATGATTACTAGTCTAAAGCAGGTAGGTAAGATATAGGAAGGGTGTGGACCCCTGTACCACGGGTCACAGGACAAACATCTCCAGAATTAACCAAGCCCCATAGCAACTGCTACTGTGAGCCCTCCTAACCTAAACCAGCCAGTTCCCTGATACTTTATTTGGTAAAATACCCACTCTATTACCTTTTGGCAGCCTAACCAATCACATGATGTCCCCTTTCCAGCAGGAGTTTTTTCTGTCTTGAGGCTATAAAAATCAGCTACTAGCCTGCAAAAAAGACATCAGCTCTCCCTTGAGCCATTCTACTGTTCTAACAGTGTCTCCCACTCTAATGAATTCTATTCTCTGCTCATTCACCCTCATGTCTAGAAATTCTTTTCTAACCCATGCAGAGACTATGACAAAGGGGTTAACACACCTGAAAAACAGGGCAACCACAAATCAAAAGCATAAAATAGATTCACAGAGAAGACAACGTAAGCATAATACAAAAGAACATCAACAAATCAGAAAAGGGAAAAGGAAATAACAAGAAGTATAAAACAAGATTTAAAATGGCAATAATAAACATATATATATATATATATATATCTTTCAGTAATGACCTAAAAGGTCAATGGACTTAAATGCTCCAGTAAAAAACATAGAGTGCAGATTGAATTAAAAAAAGAAAAAAGACTCCAGAATATGCTGCCTTTGGAAAGTGAAGTTGCTCAGTTGTGTCCAAATCTTTGCTACCCCGTGGACTGTAGCCCACCAGGTTCCTCTGTCCATGGGATTTTCCAGGGAAGAATACTGGAGTGGGTTGCCATTTCCTTCTCCGACATACTGTTTTGGAGTACCACTAAGAAAGATATTAAAATATAATTGATATTCTGGACCATAAGTCATCTGTAGATTTAAACAGTAGAAAATCATACAACTATGTTTCTGATGTAAGGACCCACTTTAGGACAAAGGGATACACAGAGAATGAAAGTGAGGGAATGCAAAAAGGTATTTCATGAAAATGGAGATGACGAGAAAGCAGTGGTTACCATATTCATACCAAGCAAAGTGAAAGTGAAAGTTGCTCAGTCGTGTCCAACTCTCTGCGACCCCATGGACTATACAGTCCAGGGAATTCTCCAGGCCAGAATACTAGAGTGGATAGCCTTTCCCTTCTCCAGGGCATCTTCCCAAGCCAGGGATCGAACCCAGGTCTCCTGCACTGCAGGCGGATTCTTTATCAGCTTAACCACCAGGGAAGCCCAAGAATGCTGGAGTGGGTAGCCTATCCTTTCTCCAGTGGATCTTCCCAACCCAGGAATTGAACTGGGATCTCCTCCATTGCAGGTGCCAACTGAACTATCAGGGAAGCCCCAGACCAAACAAAATAGACTTTAAAGCAAAAGCTATAACATGGGAGAAAGAAGATCGCTATGTAGTGATCAAAGGATATTACACTCACCAACATATATGCACCCTTTATAGGTAGCACAAAGACTAGTATGTATAAAGGGAGAAACTGATGGAGTACAATAATAGTAGGAGACCTTAAAACCCCTCTCACATGAACACCAAGATCTTCTAGAAAATCAATAAGGCAACACATATCCTAAAGGATACAATAGAACAGCTAGACTTAGTTGACATCTTCAGGATGTTACATCTCCATCCCCCCACAGAAAGAAAAAAAAACCCAGAATACATATTATTTTCAATTGCACATGGAATATTCTCAGGATTGACCACATACTACGGCACCAAATGGGCTTTCCAGGAGGCACTAGTGGTAAATAACCCGCCTGCCAATGCAGCAGACGTAGGTTTGATTCCTGGGTCGGGAAGACACCCTGGAGAAGGAAATGGCAACCCACTCTAGTATTCTTGCCTGGAGAATCCCCATGGACAGAGGAGCCTGGCGGGCTACAGTCCATGGGGTTGCAAAGAATTGGACATGACTGCAGGCAGGCATGGGACAAACTAAGCCTCAGCAAATTTAGGAGTACAGAAATTATGTCAAGCGTCTTTTCTGACCACAAAGCCATGAAGCGAGAAAATCATTCGCAGATAAAGAAACAAAGGGAAAAAAATTACATGGAAATTAAAAATATGCTCCTAAAAAAAGCCAGTGGGGCAAAAATGAAACCAAAGAGGAAATTTAAAAATCGTGTAAGACCACAGACAATGGAAACACATCCATATAGGGACTTCCCTGGTGGTGCAGTGGTTGAGAATCCATATGCCAGTGCAAGGAACATGGGTTTGATCCCTGGTGTGAGAAGATCCTACCTGCCATGGAGCATCTAAGCCCATACACCTGGAGCCTGTGCCCCACAAGAGAAGCAGCTCCTGCTCAGTGAGGCTAGAGAAAGCCCACATACAGCAATGGAGGCCCAGCACAGTGAAAAAATGCATGTGCAAAATATTGGGAGAAACATTCAAAAACTGGGAAAACGGGACAGCTGCACAGAAGAGAGTAAAGTTAGAACACTGCCTAGCACCATACACAAAGATAAAATGGATTAAAGGCCTAAATGTAAGACCAGAAACTACAAAAATCTTAGAGGAAAACAGAGGCAAAAATATTGTCTAGATAAACAACAATCATAAAAAAATCTGTGAGATGCAACAAAATTAATTTTTAGAGGGAAACTGATACTGATACAGGCCTTCTTCTAGAAACAAGAAAAATGTCACACAGTCTAACCTGTAGACTAAAACAGTCAGAAAAGGAACTGACAGGACCCCAAATCAGTGCAATGGAGGAAGTTATAAATATCACAGAGGAAATAAATAAAACATAGATTAAGACAACAGTAGGAAAATAAATAAAACCAAAAATTGGTTCTGTGAAAGGGTAGACAACACTGACAAGCTTCTAGCCAGCCTCACAGAGAAGACCAAAATTAAAAAGAAAAGAAATGAAAGAGAAGAAATCACAACTGATCACTACAGAAATACAAGAATCATGAGAGAAAACTATGAACAATTATATGCCAACAAACTGGACAACCTAGGACATAAGGGCAAGCTTGTGGAAACATAGCCCAGCAAAACTGAACCAAAAAAGAAGTAATTTGAAAGAACTGATCACAAGATGGAAGTGAAATAGAATCCACCAAACAAACAAAAAACAAAAAACCACCTCCCAGTGAATAAAAGGCCAGGACCAGATGGCTTCACAGGCCAGTTCTACCAAACAGAAAAAGAACTTGTACCGATCTTTCTCAAACTCTTTCTAAAGAATATATAGGAGGGAACAGTCCCAAAGTCACTTCATGAAGCCGTCATCACCCTGATACCAAAACAAGACAAAGGCAGTACCAAAATAGAAAATTACAGGCCAGTATCTTTGATGAAAACAGAGGCAAAGATTCTCAAGAAAATATGAGGAAACCGAATCCAACAACACAACGAAATGATCATACATTGTGACCCAGTGGGATTCATCCCAAGTTCACAAGGATGGTTCAGTGGTTCAACACTCGGAAACCAACTGACGTACTACACCACAAAAAGGAAAAAAGACCAAAACCACACGATGATCTCCATAGATGCAGAAAAAGTATTTGATAAAATTTAACCTCCATTTGTTATTAAAATAACTCTTATGAAAATGGTATAGAGGGAACATGTCACACACATGTGTGGGCATGATGGCTTCAGTCATGTCTGGTTCTTTGAGACCCCCCAGGGACTGTACCCCACCATGCTCCTCTGTCCATGGGATTCTCCAGGCAAGAATACTGGAGTGGGTTGCCATTTCCTCCTCCAGGTGATCTTCCTGACCCAGGGATCGAGCCAAAGTCACCTGCATTGGCAGGTGGATTCTTTACCATTAGCACCACCTGGGAAGCCCTGAGGGAACATATCTAAACATAATAAAAGTTATTTATGACAAACCCATAAGTGGTATAATACTCAGTGGTAAAAAAAAATCTTCCCTTTAAAATATGGAACAAGACAGGGGTGCCCACTCTCATCACTTCTATTCAGTATAGTATTGGAAGTCCCTAGCCACAGCAATCAGACAAGGAAAAGAGATAAAAGGTATCCAAATTGAAAGGGAAGAGGTAAAACTGTCATTATACATAGATGCTAGGATACTATATTTTGTTGTTTGGTCTCTAAGCTGTGTTTGACTCTTTCTGATACTGTATTTAGAAAACCCTAAGGACCCAAGATAAAAGCTAGTCTAATTGATAAATGAATTCAGCAAGGTTGCAGGATACGAGGTCGTCACACAGAAATCGGTTGCATTTCTTTACATTAACAATGAAATATCAGAAATGGAATGTAAGAAATGCAATCTCTTAGAATTGCATCGAAAAGGAAAAAATAATTTTCTAAATAAACCTGAGGTCCATCTAGTCAAGGCTATGGATTTTCCAGTAGTCATGTATGGATGTGTGAGTTGGACTATAAAGAAAGTTGAGCACCGAAGAATTGATGCTTTTGAACTGTGGTGTTGGAGAAGACTCTTGAGACTCCCTTGGACTGCAAGGAGATCCAACCAGTTCATCCTAAAGGAAATCAATCCTGAATGCTCATTGGAAGGACTGATGTTGAAGCTGAAACTCCAATACTTTGACCATCTGATGCGAAGAGCTGACTCATTGGAAAAGACCCTGACGCTGGGAAAGATTGAAGGCAGGAGGAGAAAGGGATGACAGAGGATGAGATGGTTGGATGGCATCATAGACTCAATGGACATGAGTTTGAGTAAACTGCGGGAGTTGGTGATGGACAGGGAGGCCTGATGTGCTGCGATTCATGGGGTTGCAAAGAGTCAGACACAGCTCAGCGACTGAACTGAACTGATCACCTGCATAGAAATGCATACTACACTGCCTGTCACACCCTAATGAGATATTAGAATGCTTTAGTAAGACACATACAGAGTTTCAGATAAACACATTAAGTGCAAAAAATGTTTTATTTACTCAAATGTGGGTATTTCAATACTCACTTACATGACAAATCACCAGTCACAAGGCATTAGTTTCTGCATAAATCTCCCAGTCAGTAATGTGTTAAAATGACCATATTACCCAAGCATTCTACAGATTTAATGTTGTTGTTCAGTTGCTCAGTTGTGTCTGACTTGTTGTGACTCCATGGACTGCAGCACGCCAGATTTAATGTGACCTCTATCAAACTAGTCATGATATTTTTCACAGAATGAGAACAATCTCAAAATTTATGTGGAACTATGGAAGACACGGCATTAAAAAAATGAAGATCATGGCATCTGGTCCCACCACTTCATGGCAAACAGATGGGAGAACAATGGAAACAGTGACAGATTTTATTTTCTTGGGCTCCAAAATCATTGCAGATGGTGATTGCAGCCATGAAATTAAAAGATGCTTGCTCCTTGGCAGAAAAGATATGACCAACCCAGACAGCATATTAAAAAGCAGAGACATTACTTTACCAACAAAAGTCTTTCTAGTCAAAACTATGGTTTTTTGCAGTTGTCATGTATGGATGTGAGAGTTGGACCAGAAAGAAAGTTGAGGACTGAAGAATGGATGCTTTTGAACTGTGGTGTTGGAGAAGACTCTTGAGAGTCCCTTGGCGAGGGACTTTCAAGTTAAGGAGATTCAACCAGTCAACCCTAAAGGAAATCAGTCTTGAATATTCATTGGAAGGACTGAGGCTGAAGCTGAAGCTCCAAAATTTTGGCCACCTGATGCAAAGAACTAGTCATTGGCAAAAATCCTGATGCTGGGAAAGTCTGAAGGCAGGAGGAGAAGGGAATGACTGAGGATGAAATGGTTGGATGGTATCACCAACTCAAATATATAAATTTGAACAAGCCCTGGGAAGTGGTGGTGGACAGGGAAGCCTGGAGTGCTGCAGTCTATGGGGGTGCAAAGAGTTAGACATGACTGAGCTACTGAACTGAATAGAAGACCCAGAATAGCCAAAGCAATCCTGAGGAAAAAGAACAGTGTAGGAGGCATAGCCCTCCCAGACTTCAGACAATTCTACCAATCTACAATAGTCAAAACACTGTGATATTGGCACAAAAAAGGACATATACATCAATGGAACATAAAGTAGAACCCAGAAATGAACCCACACACCAAGGTCAATTAATCTTTGACAAAGGAGGCAAGAATATACAGTGGAGAAAAGAGTCTCTTTTGCAGGTACTGTTGGGAAAGTTGGACAGACTCATGAGGTTAGTTCACACCCTCACACCATGCACAGAAATAAACTCAAAATGGCTTAAGGACTTAAATATAAATCACAATACCATAAAATTTCTAAAACTGTACACTGGCAAAACATTCTCTGATGAAAATTACACCAATGTCTTCTTAGGTCACACTCTCCCAAGGCAATAGAAATAAAAGCAAAAAATAAACAAGTGGGACCCAATCAAACTTACAAGGTTTTGGAAAGCAAAGGAAAACATAAGACAAGAAGAGAACCTGTTGGCTGGGAGGAAATATTTGTAAATGATGCAACAGATGAGGGCTGAATTTCCCAAATATCAAAAAATAAAAACCGCATAACTCAATACCAAGAAAAACAATGCAATAAAAAAAGTGGGCCAAAGACTTAAATAGATACTTCTTCAAAGAAGACAGATGACCAACAGGCAAAGGAAAAGATAATCAGGATCACCAATTATTAGAGAAATGTAAATCAAAACTACAATGAGGTACCAGATTACACTGGTCAGAATGGCTATCACTCCGAGGTCTACAAATAGTACATGGTGGAAACATTGTGAAGAAAAGGGAACCCTCCTACACTATTGGTGGTAATGTAAAATGCTGGAAAATAGTATGGAGGTTTCTAAGAAAACTAAGAGTTGCCATATAATCCTGCAACCCCACTCCTGGACATATATCTGGACAAAGATCTAGTTTGAAAAAAAAAAATTCATGCACCTGTGTATTCATAGCTGCTGCTGCCACTAAGTCTCTTCAGTCGTGTCTGACTCTGTGTGACCCCATAGAGAGCAGCCCTCCAGGCTCCCCTGTCCCTGGGATTCTCCAGGCAAGAACAGTGGAGTGGGTTGCCATTTCCTTCTCCAGTGCATGAAAGTGAAAAGTGAAAGTGAAGTCGCTCAGTCATGTCCAACTCTTTGCGACTCCATGGACTGCAGCCCACCAGGCTCCTCCGTCCATGGGATCTTCCAGGCAAGAGTACTGGAGTGGGTTGCCATTGCCTTCTCCATATGTTCATAGCAGCACTATTTATAATAGCTGGGACATAGAAGCAACCTAAATATCCATTGACAGATGAATGCATAAAGAAGATGTGGTATTTATAGACAATGACATCCTACTACTGAGCTATTAAAAAAAAAAAGAAGGAAATGATGTCATATGCAGCAAAGTGAATGGGCACAGAAATTATCATACTAAGTGACATAAGCCGGGCAGAGAAACATAAGTATTGCATCATATCATTTATATGTGGAATCTAAACTATGACACAAACCTCACTTATCTACTAAAGAGAAACAGATTTTCAGACATAGAGGACAGGTCTGTGGATGCCAGAGGGGGGTGAAGAGAAGAGTTGGAAGTTTGGGGCTAGTGGATGCAAGCTATGATACGTGGGATAGGTCAAGAGCAAGGTCCGACTGCAGGACGCAGGGAACTATACTCAGCATCTTTGGATAAACCATCACGGAAGAGAAAATGAAAAAGAACGTTCATTTGTGTATAACTTAGTCACTTTTCCATACAGCAGATGTTAACACATTATAAATCAATTATACTTCAGTAACAGAAAATCTATGAAAAAGAAGTAGTAACATAAATTCAGACTTGAAATAAACACCAACACACCATAGATATATATGTAAATGTTAAGTATGGCATGCAGCCAGGTTTAGAGTTCATCTCTGTTTATGTACACAGTTATGAAGAACCTTCATAGCATATTAAAAAGCAGAGACATTACTTTGTCAACAAAGGTCCATCTAGTCAAGGCTATGGTTTTTCCGGTAGTCATGTATGGATGTGAGAGTTGGACTGTGAAGAAGGCTGAGCGCCAAACAATTGATGCTTTTGAACTGTGGTGTTGGAGAAGACTCTTGAGAGTCGCTTGGACTGCAAGGAGATCCAACCAGTCCATCCTAAAGGAGATCAGTCCTGGGTATTCATTGGAAGGACTAATCCTGAAGCTGAAACTCCAATACTTTGGCCACCTGATGCAAAGAGCTGACTCTTGAAAAGACTCTGATGCTAGGAAAGATTGAGGGTGCGAGGAGAAGGGGATGACTGAGGGTGAGATGGTTGGATGGCATCACTGACTCAGTGGATATGGGTTTGGGTGGACTCTGGGAGTTGGTGATGGACAGGGAGTCCTGGTGTGCTGCGGTTCATGGGGTCGCAAAGAGTTGGACACATGAGTTGGTTGCAAAGAGCCTCGACACTATTGAGCAACTGAACTGAGCTGAACTGATATACATAGTTGTACTTAGTAAGAGCAGTTGTGGTACAGTTTTCATTCTCTTTGCATGTGACATTTGCATCTCTGTGTTTCAGTATTTTAAGCCACCAAAATCTCATTTAGGGTTTCCCAGGTAGTGCTGAAGTGGTAAAGAATCCACCTGCAGATGCATGGTTAAGAGACATGGTTCGATCCCTGGGTCAGGAAGATCCCCTGGAGAAGGGCATGGCGACCCACTCCAGCATTCTCACCTGGAGAATCCCCTGGACAGAGAAGCCTGGTGGATTCCAGCTCATGGGGTTGCAAAGAGTCGGACATGACTGAGCAACTTAGCACATAGAAGGCAAACCTCATTTAAGTCTGACAGTTCCAGAAAGTGCAGCACTTTTACCACCGTTGATAACGGCACCTAGGCGGTCCTGTTACTGTAGTTTCTAAACCACCAGCAAATATGGGCCAAACCAATATGGCCCAACTTGGCTCAGACCAAATGGCCCACCCCAATATGATGCATTTGTTATTTTTAATTCTGAAATGTCTATAAGTTATACATTGCTATCGTATTTTCCCCCCAAAATCCATGTGCCCACCAGTCATAATTTGTAAAAGATTCAGTACACCTTGTTTCTGTTCTTTCTGAATCTGAGCTCTCAAAGAAACTCATACTATACTTCACAATTATTAGTTGATACACAAATTCTGCATTTGTCCCCCAAGATACCAGCTTCCTTGTAGGGTATACTCAGCTTAGGTGAGAATGTTTTATCTTGCAACTGAATATCCTGGAAATCAAAGAATATAGAGCCAAGTTTCAGTATGGTGCATTTGGGACTTCCCTGGTGGTTGGTCCAATGGTTAAGATTTCACCTTCCAAGGCAGGATATGTGGGTTCGATCCCTGGTTGGGGAACAAAATCCCACATGCCTTGCATTCAGAAATCTGAAACATCAAACAGAAGCAATATTGTAATGAATTCAACAAAGGCTTTAAAAAAAATGGCCCAACCCAATATGATGCATTTGTTATTTTTAATTCAGAAATGTCTATAAGTTATACATTGCTATCATATTTTTTTCCCAAAAATCCATGTGCCCACCAGTCATAATTTGTAAAAGATTGAGTACACCTTGGTTCTGTTCTTTAAATCAAATTATGATCGATAAATCTAAAGTTAAATAATTAAGTCAAATTGTGATTGATACATTTGAAGTTGGCTCAGTATTCAACTTCCTCTCTCTGCAGAGGTGGAGGTAGACTAACTGCTTTATAAAATTCTCACAGAATTTGAAAGCTGTATGTCACTGAAAATATAAAAAAAACACAGTGAATACTTTTAAATTTGGTATTAGAAGTTCATTAATGTATATGTATTTTCCTAATTATTTGACTCTTTGTTATTGCAGTCATGTGTGTGTTAGTTGCACGGTTGTGTCCCCTGAACTGTCGCCCACCAGGCTCCTCTGTCCATGGGATTCTCTAGGTGAGAGTACTGGAGTGGGCTGCCATTTCCTCCTCCAGGGGATCTTCCCGACCCTGGGACCGAACCCAGGTCTCTTGCACTGACAGGCAGACTCTTTACCACTGAGCCACCAGGGAAGCCCTTGTTATACATAAATCTAGCCAACTCTTTTAAACTCCAGTAGAATACACTCTTGTATGCAGGCAAATACTCACATTTACTTATTTACACCTCCTGCTGGCTCTAACTCATTTCCATTTTTTTTTCTTTTACAACAATACAGCCAAGAAACATGCTGTCAGTGCATTTTTTGTGTACATATGTAAGCTTTTATGGTGTATTTTTGAAAAATGCTCTTTATACGCATTAAGCTCAGCTGTTGTCAGCAAAACTCTACTTTCCCTAACTTATATACTGGAGTCTTTGGGGTAGTATCTAAATTCTAAAATCACATGGTCAGCAAGCAGGAAAGTTGAGATCAAAACCAAATTCTATCCATAAAGAAAAGAAAAAACCAAACAGCAATTACATATGTCCTGGTTTCTCAGTGAAAGGGTTAGCTGAATAAGATAAAGCATAGCTTTTCTATTTTACTAAAGCATACCAAGGGACTCAGGGGATCTAACCCATCAATCCTAAAGGAAATCAACACTAAATATTCATTGGAAGGATTGACATTGAAGCTCCAATACTTTGGCCACCTGATGTGAAGAGCTGACTCACTGGAAAAGACCCTGATGCTGGGAGAGATTGAAGGCGGGAGGAGAAGGGGACGACAGAGGGTGAGATGGTTGGATGGAATCACCGACTCGATGGGCATGAGTTTGAGCAAGCTCTGGGAGATGGAAAAGGACAGGGAAGCTTGGTGTGTTACACTTTGTGCGTGCAGTAGGTACTTAAATGTTTGCTGACCTAATGTCTGTGCAATTATATTTAAATTTTTTATTTCATGATGAGTAAGTTAGAATCTGTATGTCTGTTCACCATTAACATTTTCCTCAATGGGGGAAATTCAGCTTTCTTTTGGTAGCTTAAAGATCAAGAAGCTACTGTTCTTGTCACCCACTGTATCAGTGGGTTTTTTAAAATGAAGTTATTGAATCAAAACTTGACGATGACATTCATTATTTTCTAATTAAACATTCATAGTCCAGTAGACAAACAGCTAGATTCTAAGAAGAAACAGAGTTTTGTAAAAATGTGGGAACAATGTACTGAAATAACCTATTTTGCTTTACTGTATGCTGACATAAGATGTATGATCTCAACTTTTATGTGTGATCAAATATAGATATTTGATTTCAGCTTTTCTGCTTGCTCGTCATCTGATTTGAGAATTTAGTTACTACCCTATAGACTCCAACATATAAATTAGGGAAACTAGAGTTTTGCTGATGACAGCTGAGTTTAATGCTTATAAAGGGCATTTTTAAAAATACACCATAAAAATGCTTGCATATGTCGTATATGTAAGATGCTGACTCCTGGGCATACATACCAAGGAAACCAGAATTGGAAAAGACATTGTAGCCCATTGTTCATTGCAGTGCTGTTTACAATAGTTGGGACATGGAAGCAACCTAGATGTCCACTGGCAGACGAAAGGATAAGGAAGTTGTGGTACATACGCATAATGGAATATTACTCAGCTATAAAAAAGAACACATTTGAGTCAGTTCTAATGAGATGGATGAAACTGGAGTCTATTATACAGAGTGAAGTAAGTCAGAAAGAGAAACACCAATGCAGTATATTAACACATGTATATGGAATTTAGAAAGATGGTAATGATAACCCTATATGCAAGACAGCGAAAGAGACACAGATGTAGAGAACAGACTTTTGGACTCTGCAGGAGAAGGAGAGGGTGGGATGGTTTGAGAGAATAGCATTGAAACATGTGTATTACCATCTGTGAAATAGATGACCAGTCCAAGTTTGATGCATGAAAGAGGGCAGTCAAAGTCAGTGCAATGGAACAACTCTAAGGGATGGGATGGGGAGGGAGGTCAGAGCAGGGCTTCAGGATGAGGGACCATGTCCACCTATGGCTGATTCATGTCAATGCATGGCAAAACCCACTACAATATTGTAAAGTCATTAGCCTCCAGTTATAATAAATAAATTAAGAAAAAAGAAAAGAGCTGTGAAACTAAAAGCTGATTCTTGAAAAGATAAACTGAAGTGATAAACCTTCAGCCAGACTCACCAGGAAAAAAAGCAGGGGGTGGGGTGGCGGGGAGGGCTAACTCAAATCGGTATAATTAGAAATGAGAAAGGAGACGTTACACATGGACACCACAGAAATAAAAAGGAGAGGACTTGCCTGGTGGCCCAGTGGATAAGGCTTCACGCTCCCAGTGCAGGGGGGAGCTAAGATCCCATGTGTCACTACTAGAGAGCCCAGGCATTGCAGCTCCTGAGGCCTCACACTCTACAGCCTGCACATCACAACCAGAGATGCCCACACATCACAACAGATACCCCAGAGCAGCCAAAGAGGGGGGGAATACAAAGGACCATGAACAGCTCCTGCAAACCACTGTATGCAAATACAACAGAAAAACCTAGAAGAAACTGACAAATGCTCAGAAAGGTACAATCTTCCAAGACTGAGCCGGGAAGAAACAGAAAATGTGAACAGGCCAATCATAAGTACTGAAAATGAAACTGATTAAAAAGCTCCCAGCAGACAAAAGCACAGGACCTGATGGTTTCACAGGGGAATTCTATCAGACATCTAGAGGAGGGTGTCCCTTGTGGCTCAGCTGGTAGAGAATCCGCCTGCCATGCAGGAGGCCTGGGTTCGATCCCCTGGAGAACGGAAAGGCTACCACTGCAGTATTCTGGCCTGTAGAATTCCATGGACTATATAGTCCATGGGGGTCACAAAAAGTCAGACATGACTGAGCAACTTTCACTTTGACTTGACACTTATCCTTCTGAAACACTTCCAAAAAACTGCAGAGGAAGAAACACTCCAAAAATAATTTTATGAGGCCACCATCACCCTGATACCAAAACCTGAGATACCACAAAAAGATAAAAATCTCAGGAGAGTATCACTGATGAACATAGATGCAAAATCCTCAACAAAATACTGGGAAATCAAATCCAACAATACATTACAAGGATCATACACCATGATCAAGTGGGGTTTGTCCCAGAGATGCAAGGATTTTTCAGTATTTGCAAAACAATCAGTGTGATACAACACATCAACAAACTAAAGAATAAAAACCACATCACCATCTCCAGAAAAAGCTTTTGACAAAATTCAGCACCCAGTTATGATAAGAACTGTCCAGACTGTGGGCATATTGTTGTCCAGATCGTTGAGGGAACCTACCTCAGTGAAATAAAAGCCATGTACAAGAACCCTGCAGCCAAGAGCATTTCCTCTAAGATCAGGAACAAGACAAGAAGACCCGCTCTTGCCAGTTTTATTCAACATAGTTTTGGAAGTTGTAGCCATAGTGAACAGAGAAGAAAGAAGAATAAAGGGGATGCAGATTGGAAAGGAAGAAGAAAATGTCACTGCTTGCAGGTGCGAAGTCACTTCAGTCGTGTCCGACTCTTTTTCGACCCTGTGGACTATAGCCCACCAGGCTCCACTGTCCATGGGATTCTCCAGACAAGCATACTGGAATGGGTTGCCATTCCCTTCTACAGGGGGTCTTCCTGACCCAGGGATAAAACCCACATCTCTTCTGTCCCTTGCACTGTGAACAGACTCTCCAGACTTGTAGATAACATGACACTATGCCAAGACAACCCTAAAAATGCTCCTAGGAAACTACTAAAGCTCATCAATGAATCTGGTAGTTTCGGGACACAAAATTGACACCTTTTGCATTTCTATACACTAACAGAAGAAAATCAGAAAGAAAAGGGGGAAATCCCATTTACCATGGCATCTAAGAGAATAAAATACCTAGGAATAAACCCAGCTAAGATGCAAAAGACCTGTTCTCTGCAAACTCTAGATGCTGAAGATAATACAAATAGATAAAAAAAAATATACCATGTCCTTGGACTGGAAGAAACAATATTATGAAATGATTGTACTACCATCTACGTATTCAGTGCAATCCCTATCAAATGACCAAAGGCATTTTTCACAGAACTAAAACAAAACGTTTTATGTAGGCATGCTAAGTTTTATTTTTTTTTCATTTATTTTTATTAGTTGGAGGCTAATTACTTTACAATACTGTAGTGGGTTTTATCAAAAAGTTTTAAAACAGGTGTAGAAACTCAAAAGAAACTCTGAATAACCAAAGCTATCTTGAAAAAGAAAAATGGATCTGGAGAAATGAGGCTCCCTGATTTCAGGCTATGCCACAAAGCTATAGTATATACTATAAAGTCAAAACAGTATGATACTGGCCCAACAGAAATGTGCATGGATGGAACAGGACAGAATGCGCAGAAATAAAGCCACACAGCTAGAGCTAGTGGTAAAGAGCCCGCCTGCCAGTGCAGGAGACTTAAGAGACACAGGTTCGATCCCTGGGTTGGGAAGATCCCCTGGAGGAGGTCATGGCAATTGACTCCAGTATTCTTTCCTGGAGAATCCCATGGACAGAGGAGTCTGGTGCGCTACAGTCCATGGTGTTGTAAATTTGGACCAACTGTAGCGACTGAACACGCAGGAGAGAAGAATATATGATGGAAAAGAGACAGTCTTCAATAAGTAATTTTGGAACACCTGGACAGCTACATGTAAAAGAATGAAATTAGAACACTTTAACCTCATACACTAAAAAAAAACCCCAAAAAACCTCAAAATGAATTCAAGACCTAAATGTAACCTGATACTATAAAACAGTCACAGGAAAACATATGCAGAACAACCCTTGACATAAGTCACTGCAATATCTTTTCTGCTCCACCTCCTAGAGTAAAGAAGCTGAGAATAGAGGGGAACAAATGGGCCCTCATTAAACTTAAAAAAAAATCTTTATCACAGCCAAGGAAACCACAAGGAAAACAAAAAGACAACCCACAGAAAGGGAGAAAATATTTGCAAACGAAATGACCAACAATGGATTAATTGCCAAAATATACAAACAGCTCAGTTCATGCAGATCATTAAAAAAAAAAAAAGAAAAAAACCAAACAGATAGCCCAGTCAAAAAGTGATCAGAACTAAGTAGGCATTTCTCCAAAGAAGACATACAGATGCCCAAAAACCTCATGAAACTATGCTCAATTACTCTAATAATTAGAGAAAGGCAAATAGGAACCAACACCACTTCACACCAATAGGAATCATCATTAAAAAGTCTGCACACAATACATGCTATGGAGGGTGTGGAGAGAAAGGAGCCCTTTTACACTATTTGAATGCCAGCTGGTACACCCATTATGGGGAATAGTAAAGAGGTTCCTTAAAGAACTAATAAGAGAACTGCCATATGATCTAGCAGTTTCATTCCTGGGCGTGTATCCATAGGAAACCATAATTTGTAAAGTAACATGCACCCCAGTGTCTGCTGCAGCACTGTTTACAATAGGCAGGACACGGAAGCAACCTACATATCCACCATCTGAGGAATAAAGATGACATGGTGTGTATATATATACACACACAGTGGAATATTACCCAGCCATGACAAAGAATGAAATCATCCCATTTGCACCAACATGGATGGAGCTAGAGTTTATCATATTAAGTGAAGTAAGCCAGACAAATACCGTATGGTATCTCTTACATGTGGAATCTAAAAAAAAAAAAATTATAAAAACGAACTCATATACACAGCAGAGACAGACTTACAGACTTCAAAACCAAAGTTAGGGTTGCCAAACGGGAAAGGCGGGTGGGGGAATACATTAGGAATTTGCTATTAACATACACACACTACTTGGCTTTCTTGGTGGCTCAGCTGGTGAAGAATCTGCCTGCCATGCGGGAGACCTGGGTTCGATCCCTGGGTTGTAAAGATCCTGTGGAGAAGGAAACAGCTACCCACTCCAGTATTATAGCCTGGAGAACTCTATGGACAGAGGAACCTGGCAGGCTGCAGTCCATGGGGTCACAAAGAGTCAGATGCCGCTGAGCGACGCTCACTTTCACTATATACACACCACTACATATAAAATAGGTAATTGGCAAACACCTACTGTATATAGCACAGGGAAATCTACTCAGTATTCTGTAATAACCTTTATGGGAAAAGAATCAGTAAAAGCGTGGATTCGGTAAAAGCATGGATTTTTTTTTTTAAATTATAATTGAATCACTGTGCTGGACACCTAAAACCAACACAACATTGTAAATCAACTGTGTGTGTGTTTTAGTCGCTCAGTCATGTCTGACTCTTGACAACCCCATGGACTGTAGCCCACCAGGCTCCTCTGTCCATGGGATTCTCCAGGCAAGAATCCTGGACTGGGCTGCCATGCTCTTCTCCAGGGGATCTTCCCGGCCCAGGGATCGAACTCAGGTCTCCTGCAATCTAGGCATATTTTTTTACTCTCTGAGGCATGGCTCAGACAGCCAAAAACTGTACTGTAAAATAAAATAAAAATTACATTCTAACAAATGTCTCTACTACCCCAAAATTCTACAGACTCAATGCAATCTCCATCAAAACTCCAGTAGCATCTTTCACAGAAAGAGATCGAAGCCATTCTAAGATCTCTGTGAAGCCACAAGAGACCCAAGAAGCCACAGTAACCTTGACAGAGAAGTCAGAGGCATCATCCTTTCTGATGTCAAATGCTGTTACAAAGCCACAGTAATGAAAACAGTGTACTCTTGGACCGAACACACACACGCACAGATCAGTGGAAGGGAAGAGAGAACCTGGAGATTTATCTACACATATTTGGCCGATGTATAGCAAAGGAACCAAGAATATACCGTAGGGAAAGTACTGTGTCTTCAGTAAATGGTGGTGGGATGACTTCCCTGGTTCGTCCAGTGGTTAAGGATCCACCCGCCAATGCAGGGGTCATGGTCCAGGAAGACCACACGTGCCGTGGAGCAACTTCTGAAGCCTGAACCGCAGATCCCATGCTGCACAAGAGAATCCACTGCAACGAGAAACCCACACTCCACAACTAAAGCGAAGCCCCTGCTTGCTGCCAACTAGACAATACCTGTTTGCAGCAACGGAGACACACAGCACAGCCAGAACCTAATTTTAAAATGACGGGAATAGGAAATCCAACCACACTCACAAGATTCAACTCAAAACGGATCAAAGATTTGAGTGTCAAGAACTGAGGCCCGTAACATCTGTAGGAGAAAACACACAAAAGCTTCTCAACATAGGTCTTTGTCATGATCTTTTTGATCCGGCAACAGAAACAAATACAAACAAATGGGACAATGTCAAACTAAAGAAAAAAAAAATGTTCTTCACAGCAAAGAAAGGGAAACTGAAAGTGAAAGTTGCTCAGTCGTGTCTGCCTCTTTGCGACCCCATGAAGTATACAGTCCGTGCAATTCTCCAGGCCTGAATACTGGAGTTGGGTAGCCTTTCTCTTCTCCAGTGGATCTTCCTGACCCAGGGATCGAACCCAGGTCTCCCGCATTGCAGGTGGATTCTTTACCATCTGAGCCATCAGGGAAGCCCAAGAATACTGGAGTGGGTAGCCTGTCCCTTCTCCAGCGGATATTCCCAAACCAGGGATTGAACTCAGGTCTCCTGCATTGCTGGTGGATTGTTTACCAGCTGAGCCACAAAGGACAACCACCAAAACAGGCAATTTAGTGACGAAGGAAAAAATAAAATGTGGTCTGCAAATTATATGTCTGATAAGGCATTAATATCTAGAATATGTAAATAACGGGGGAAAAATCCCATTTAACAATGGCAAGAGAATTTGAATACATTTTTTTCTTAAAGAGGAATAGAGAGGGCCAACAGGTACAGGAGACAACGCTCAACAGCACGACTCATGAAGACTACGACTGGGGACGGGGACTTCCCTTGGTGGTCCAGTAGTTTAGTATCCGCCTGCCAACTCAGGGGACTCGGGTTCAATCCCTGGTCCGGGAACTAGAATCCCACAGGCAGCGGGGCAGTCAGGCCCGTGTGTCACAGCTATTGAGAGTGGCTAGAGGTTAGCCACTGCTCCCCGAAACTGAAGGAAGCCCTGTGCACTGCAAGGAAGAGCCTCCATGTCGCAATGAAAAATTTAAAAAATTTTTAAAAATTTAAAAACATTTCTAAAGATTTTAAAAAATTATAAAAAAATTAAAAATGGCACCAAAAATTTTAAAAAAAGGAATAAACATTTTGAAACAGAATATGCAAATGAAAACCATAGTGAGGCCATCACCTCACACCTGTCTGAATGGCTGTCATCAAAGGGACAAATCAGAGGCCTCGTTCAGGATGTAGAGAAATGGGAATTCTTGTGTACTACTGGTGGCAGTGTAAACTGGTGCAGAAAATATGGAAAATGAGAGAAGGTTCCTCAGAAAATTTGAAAGAGAATTAGCTTGCGATCAGCAATTGCACTTCTGGGTATTTATGCCAAGAAAATGAAAACACTAATTTGACTGAGTGTACCTTCTCCCTGGGTTCAGTGCAGCACCATTTACAAGAGCTAAGATATGGTAACAGCCTAAATAAATGCTCATCTATGGAAAATGCAGCGTGTGTCTCTGTCAGAAAATATCATGTCATAGCAAAGAATGAAATCTTGCCATTTGTGACAACATGCATGGAAGAATTACGCTAAGTAAGATAAGTTGGAGAAAGACAAATACTGTATGATCTCAGTACATGGGATCAAAACAAATGAAAAACACAATTAAAAAAAAAAGACAGACACCAAACTTTTACCTACAGAGAAGAGATTGTTGGATGTCAAAGGCAAGCGGGTGGGGGCAAGATGACACGGATGAAGGGAGTGGAAAGGTACAGTCTTTCTGTTACAAAATAAGGAATTCATGGGGATATAATCTGGGCTTTCCTGGTGGGTGAGTGGTAGACAAACTGCCTGCCAATGAAGGAGACCCAGGTTCAATTCTGGGGTAGCGAAGATCTCCTAGAGAAGGAAATGGCAACCCACTCCAGTTTTCTTGCCTAGAAAAATCCCACGGGCAGAGGAGCCTGGTGGGCTATAGTCCATGGGGTTGCAAACAGTCAGACATGACTTAGCATCTGAGCACACATGGAGTTGTAGTGTTATAGCGTGGTGACCATCGTTAGCACTGAAGTGCATATTCGGAAACTACTAGGAGAGCAGAATTTTAGATTTCTTACAAGAAAACAATTTTCTGGAACTAGGGATGTTGAAAAATGTTAGACTTCTTATTGTGATAATTTTACAGTATATTGCAACTACCAAACTTTTATGCTACACAGCCGAACTAATACATCCATTCTATCTCAATAGAATGAACATGTGAATAAAAAGCATACAATTAAGTTCCTCTCTCATTAGCAAAGTGTGATCATGAATCTGTCAGACACATAGCACATTCCTAAGTCACATTTCCTGAGAGTTGGACTATAAAGAAAGCAGAGCACCAAAGAATTGATACAACTTTGGTGTTGGAGAAGACTCTTGCAAGTCCCTTGGACTGCAAGGAGATCCAACCAGTCCATCCTAAAGGAAATCAGTCCTGGGTGTTCATTGGAAGGACTGATGCTGAAGCTGAAACTCCAATCTTTTGGCCACCTGATGGGAAGAACTGACTCATTTGCAAAGACCCTGCTGCTGGGAAAGATTGAGGGCAGGAGGAGAAGGGGATGACAGAGGATGAGATGGCTGGATGGCATCACTGACTCAATAAACATGAGTTTGAATAAACTCTGGGAGTTGGTGATGGACAGGCAGGCCTGGCGTGCTGTAGTTCATGGGATCACAAAGAGTCGGACATGACTGAGCGACCGAACTGAACTGAACGACTGCCAGTGGTGTTTTTAGGTGGATTTTCAGAGATGGAAAGAAATGAACTCAGAATGTGAGGGTCCAAGTCAGATATGATCAAGGGATTTTCCAGGCAAGAATACTGCAGTGGATTGCCATGCCCTCCTCCAGGGGATGTTCCCCACCCAGGGATCGAACCTGGGTCTCTTGCATTGCAGGCAGATTCTTGACCATCTGAGCCACCAGGGAAACCCTTATGATCAAGGGAGCTCTGATCCAGTCAAGCTCTGTATAAGACAAATACTATCAATATATGATCTTGTGTGGAATTAAAACACACAAAAACAAGCAAAAAAACCCACAACCCTGCAGTGTTACTGAATTTGCTTATTAGTTCTACAAGTTTGTGTGTGTGTGTGTGTGTGTGTGTGTGTCTGTGCGTGCGCGCGCACGCATGCGGTTTGAGGTGGAAAACTAGAATCCAGCTATCCCACTGTTCCTGCTCAATCCATGTTGTCCAGAGTCCCCAAGACCCAGTTGGCCCCTATTATAATCTTTTTAGAGTGAACGTTGACAGTCGCTCAGTCATGTCTGACTCTTTGCGACCCCATGGACTGTAGCCCACTAGGCTCCTCTGTTCATGGGATTCTCCAGGCAAGAATCCCAGAGTGGGTAGCCATTCCCTTCTCCAGGGGATCTTTCTGACTCAGGGATCAAACTCAGTTTGCCTGTATTGGCAGGCAGATTCTTTGTCATTTGAGCCATGAGGGAAGCCCATGATGCCTATTAACACATGGACTCCTGCAAGACTGATTAGCACCCCCGCTCTGGGTGAACTGAATGTGCTTACTGCTTGGCCTCCATAATGAAGCTTGATATCATCTCTGCTTTTTATGGCTTGGTTTTCACCTGGTTCTTTTGAAAAGTAATTTATGGTTCGGGTATTTCAAGTATAATAATAATAAAAAAAGGAAATAACAGTATGAAGCATATCCACCTGCTATCTCACATAAAATACTCCAGTGTATTTTACCCCAAACTGGGACACTCTCCCAGGGAACTAGTACATAAAATCCTCCAAAACGAAACTGTATAGTTCCACCTTATAATCCTGTGTGGATCACAAGAGACTGAAAAATTCTGAAACGGATGGGGATACCAGACCACCTTACCTGCCTCCTGAGAAATCTGTATGCAGGTCAAGAGGCAACAGCAAGAACAGCTACCAGGGAACCCTGATCTAGTAAGCCCTGATATAACTAAGTGAGCCCTCGATGTCAACATGAGAGAGAGAACACAAGTCTTAAATATGAGATTTCCACATCCTGACCCCCATCAGCCCAGCGCAACACCCTCCTGGGCTGACCTCCCACCTGGCACATCTAGTTGTACCAGCATCTGGATGTCTGGATGTACTGAACTGGAAAGAAATGAACTCAGGACATATACATCCTAGTCTGCTTTCCCACTTTGCCCCTCACCAGTGATCTGATGCTCAATGAATTATTGACATGCCTGCTTAAATTATTGAAACGCCTATTTAAATATCCATTTGAAGTAATAAAATCTGTGTGGAAGCAGGTTGTAAATTGCTGTGGGTCTGAGACAGCCAGCAGGCGTGAGCTTCGAGAGGACACACGGCTTTTCGGAGAACGTTATCACTCAGGGCAACTTGACGGCGTTGGGGGAGCTAGAATGTTACATCTGGAACCACGTTCTGATAATCATTGGTCTAGGTGAGGACTAGGGTGAGGGGACAAGGAATCTTATTCAGGGTAGAGAAGTTAAGGGGTTCTGAAAATTCAGGTGTCAGACTGATAACGTTTAAGGCCACGATTGTGAAAAGCAAAATTAATGCCAAGAAATATATGGTAAAGAAAATACTGAAACTGTATGCATGAGGAGAGGGTTTGAGCAGGCTGGGGTTGGGTGAGGACCACTGGGATGGTTACCAGATGCAGGAACACCTGCCAGCCCCCATCCTTGTTCACTACTCCTTGTATGGGTGAGAAAGTCTGAGGAATGGTGAGGTCATTCCCCCAGGGGTCAGCCAGGATTACGGTCGCACACAGAGCCTCGTCCACTCACTGGTTCTGAGACTGTGGGGCCCTCAACGCTTATATTCATTGCCCTCAAACTCACATGGGTGGTGCAATGGGGGTGAATTGTGTCCTGCAAGAAGATATTTCCAATTCCAAATCCTTGGCAGTAGGAATGTGAACTTTTCCTGGAAATAGGGTCTTTTTCAAACAGTTGTAATCATCATGGGTGTGTGTGTACTAAGTCACTCAGTCATGTCTGACTCTTTGCAACCCCATGGACTGCAGCCCCCCAGGCTTCTCTGCCCATGGGATTCTCCAGGCAAGAATACTGGAGTGGTTTGCATTTCCTCCTCCAGGGTATCTTCCCAACCCAGGGATCAAACCTGTGTCTCCTGCATTAGAGGCAAATCCCTTACCCGCTGAGATAACCAGACCATCTATCTACCTGTCATCTATTCCGTGTATCTATTGTCTTTGATCTATCTGTCATGCATTCCGTCTTCTATCTATATCTCTAAGTCTATCATCTATCATTTGGTGTGTCTTTTGTCACCTATCTATCCATTATCTATCTATTGATATATTATCTACCTATCATTTCTGTTATCTGTCTATCATCTGTGTCTGTCTCTCTATCTACCTTTCAATGTATCTATCTATCCATATCTCTCTATTATCTTCAGTTCAGTTGCTCAGTCATGTCCTATTCTCTGCAACCCCATGGACTGCAGCACCCCAGGCCTCCCTGTTCATCACCAACTCCCAGAGCTTGCTCAAACTCATGTCCATCAAGTGGTAATGTCATCCAACCATCTCATCTCTGTCATCCCCTTCTCTTGCCTTCAGTCTTCCAAACATCAGGGTCTTTTCCAATGAGTCATTTCTTCACATCAGGTGGCCAAAGTATTAGAGTTTCAGTTTCAGCATCAGTCCTTCCAATGAATATTCAGGGTTGATTTCCTTTAGGATGGACTGGTTGGATCTCCTTGCAGTCCAAGAGACTCTCAAGAGTCTTCTTCAGCACCACAGTTCCAAAGCATCAATTCTTCAGTGCTCAGCTTTCTTTATAGTTCAACTCTCACATCCATACATGACTCCTGGAAAAACCATAGCTTTGACTGGACGGACCTTTGTCAGCAAAGTAATATCTCTGCTTTTCAATATTCTGTCTAGGTTGGTCATAGCTTTTCTTTCAAGGAGCAAGCATCTTTTAATTTCTTGGCTGCAATCACCATCTGCACTGATTTTGGAGCCCCCCAAAATAAAGTCTCTCACTCTTTCCACTGTTTTCCCATCTATTTGCCATGATGTGATGGGACCAGATGCCATGATCTTAGTTTTCTGAATTTTGAGCTTTAAGCCAACTTTTTCACTCTCCTTTTTCACTTTCATCAAGAGGCTCTTTAGTTTTTCTTTGCTTTCTGCCATAAGGTTGGTGTCATCTGCATATCTGAAGTTATTGATATTTCTCCCAACAATCTTGATTCCAGCTTGTGCTTCTTCCAGTCCAGCGTTTCTCATGATGTACTCTGTATATAAGTTAAATAAGCAGGGTGACAATATACAGCCTTGATGTACTCCTTTTCCTATTTGGAACCGTCTGTTGTTCCATGTCCTGTTCTAACTGTTGCTTCTTGACTTGCATGCAGATTTCTCAGGAGGCAGGTCAGGTGGTCTGGTAATCTATTATCTATCATGTTATTTATTTATTATCTATCATCTATTTCTATGTATCTCTCTATCAAGTTGAAATTTAAAAATGTCAGCCAGTCATGTCCAACTCTTTGCAACCCCATGTTCTGTAGCCTGCCAGGCTCCTCTGTCCATGGGTTTCTCCAGGCAAGAACACTGGACTGGGTTGCCGTGCCCTTCTCCAGGGGATGTTCTCCACCCAGTGATGGAATCCGTGTCTCTCACATTTCCTCATTGGTAAGCAGGTTCTTTACCTCTAGTGCCACGTGGGAATTCCCAGTCATCACCAGCAGACATGATCATTCTGAATGAATGTGAGGGGAGGCAGATATGATGGTCAGGGAGGATGCAATCAATGTGAGATGAGCTCATTAGGGTGGGTGCTGATACACCATCAGTGGTGCCCACTTAAGGGATGAGGATTAAGATACAGACATGGAGGGAGACTTCCCTGGTGGCCCCAGTGGTTAGGTCTCTGCATGTCCACTGCCCAGGGCCCAGGTTTCATCCCTGGTCAGGAAACCAAGATCCCACAAGGTGCACGGCGGGGCCAGGAATAAAGGAAGAAGGACTCAGACAGAGAAAGGAAGACCATGTGAAGAGGCAGGGGGAGAAAACGGCCTTGTGATGCTGGAGGCAGAGGCTAAAGTGATGTATCTGGTTGGTCAAACCATTTGTGAGAATTTTCCTGTAAGATGCTACAGAAAAATCCAAATGGATTTTCTGGCCCACCCAACACATTCATGGCCAGGAAGACCAAGGAGCACCACCAACCACCAAACGCTCCAAGAGGCAAGCACGCATTCTCCGTCTCAGATTTCCGAGGCAGGGTGTCCTGTCGACACCTTGATTTTGGACTCGTGGCCTCCAGAACTGGGAGATGATACATTTCTGGTTTTGATCCCCCAGCCCATGGTATCTGTGATAGTATCCACAGGAAAACAAGTCCTAGGGTGTAGTCTGCCTGCCTCTCTCCACCTGAAGTTAACTTTCCTGAACTGTCTGCTCACTCTGGGACAGGGTGTTCCTGAAGCCCAAGCTGGAATCAACATTGATGGGAGAACTATCAACCTCAGATATGCAGATGACACCGCCTTGTGGCAGCAAGTAAAGAGGAACTAAAGAGCCTCTAGATGAAGGGGAAAGGAGAGTGGAAAAGCTGGTTTTAAACTCAACATTCAAAAACCTAAGATCATGGCATCCAGCCCCGTCACTTCATGGCAAACAGATGGGGTAAAATGGAAACAGTGACAGATGTTATTTTCTTGGGTTCCAAAATCACTGCAGATGGTGACTGCAGCCATGAAATTAAAAGAAACTTGCTTATTGGAAGAAAAGTTTTGACCAACTTAGACAGTATTAAAAAGCATAGACATCACTTAACTGATAAAGGTCCATTAATCAAAGCTATGGTTTTTCCAGGAGTCATGTATGGATGTGAGTGTTGAACCATAAAGAAGGCTGGGTGGCAAAGAGTTGACGCTTTCTAACTGTGGTGCTGGAGATGAGTCTTGAGAGTCCCTTGGACTGCACGGAGATCAAACCAGTCAATCCTAAAGGTAATCAACCCTGAATATTCATTGGAAGGACTGATGCTGAAGCTTCAGTACTTGGGCCACCTGATGCAAAGAGCCCATTCTTTGGAAAAGACCTTGATGGTAGGAAAGACGGAGGGCAGGAGGAGAAGGCCATGACAGAGGATGAGATGGTTGGGTGGCATCGCTGACTTGATGGACACGAGTTTGAGCGAGCTCCGGGAGATGGTACAGACATAGGAGCCTGTTGTGCTGCCGTCCACAGGGTGACAGAGAGTCAGACATGACTGAACGACTCAGTAGCAACTGCTCCACCTGGGGCAGGATGTCAGGGAGACACATGCGTTTGTCTTCCCTTTGTGTGGAGCCAAAGGGCCCGATTCATAAGGAAGGCTCCTTTTGGGAGAGATGGTCGGGAGACCCTACTGTTGCTCACAGAAAGGAACTCATTGTGGCTTTTCCCTTTAGAATTATTTTTTAATTGCAAGATAATTGCTTCACAATGCTGTGTTGGTTTCTGCCATGCAGCAACACAAGTCAGCTGCATCTATACCTATATCCCCTTCTTCTTAAGCCTCCCTTCTCCCCGACGCCACCTCACACCTCTAGGTCATCACAGAGCACCAAGCGGAATTCCCTGTTTCACACAGCCGCTTCCCGCCAACTATTTATTTTACATACGGTAGTGATTACAAAGAGGAATACCCTCACACCGGTTAGAATGGCTAGCACCGAAAATATCTACAAAGGGGGCTTCCCTGGCGGCTCACCGGTAAAGAATCCGCCCGCCATTGCAGCAGACTTGAGTTCATCCCTGGTCTGGGAAGATCCCACATGCCATGGAGCAAATGAAGCCTGTTCCCCACAACTTCTGCACAGTCTGGGAGCCGCGGCTACTGAGCCCATGCGCCCTGGAGGCCACGCTCTGCAACAGGAGAAGCCAGCGCAGTGAGAAGCCCACACGGCACAATGAGAGAGCACCTCCCACTGGCCACAACAAGAGAAAAGCTGCCACGGCAGTGAAGACCCAGCACAGCCACAAATAATAAAATTAAAAAAAAAATCTACAAACAATAAAGGCTGGAGAGGATGTGGAAGAAAGGGAACCCTTCTTGCACCGTTGGTGAGAAAGTAAACTGGTACACTCACTATGGAGAACAGTACAGAGACTTCTTAAAAATAAACAGTAAACCTACCCTATGACCCAGCAATCCCACTACTGGGCATATACCCCCGAGAAAACCATCATTCAAAAAGAGTTATATACCCCCAGTATTCACAGCAGTAATGTTTGCAGCTGGAAATACAGGGACGCAACCTAGATGTCCGTCGACAGATGAACGGATAAAGATTCGGTACACACGTACAATGGAATACTACTAAGCCATGAAAAGGAATGAATGTGAATCAGTAGTTGAGAGGTGGATGGTCCTATAGTCTGTCATACAGAGTAACGTAACTCAGAGAAAAACAAATATCGTATATTCACGCTGGCTTTTCACGATGCTTTGTCCACTCCCTCTTCAATTTGTAAAATCTCCCAATGGAGAAACAGGCAACCCATAAAATTCTGCATTTGCACAAACACCAAAGGTTACAGATAGCACTTGGCTAATGGGCTTTCTTTTCCTATCATAATACAAAAACAAATTTCTTTCTTTTCTTTTTCTTCCTGCATAATTTCCTTAATATTTGTTTTAGGTTAACTTCCTAATTAAGCAATTTTTATTTTAGGTCAGTGGCCGTAGGTTTGGTGAACCTTCAGCCAAGTATAGTCTTAAACAACACAGACTTCTCAAAAGCAGAGGTGCAGCGGCAATGATAATCAGAATTCTAGGAGGAAAATGCTAATGAGCCATTTTCCTTTTAAAAGTGTGACCTTTTTAGCACTTAATGGAGAACAGAGCCATGAAGCTTTTTTTTTTTTAATAGAAATTCTTTTTTTAGATAACCTTCAATGTGAAAATATCTTTTTCTTTCCAGTGTACCTATGTTTGAAAGTGAAAGCGAAAGTCACTCAGTCGTGTCTGCCTCTTTGAAACCCCCATGGACCAATACGGTCCATGGAATTGTCCAGGCTAGATACCGAAGTGGGTAGCCTTTCCCTCCTCCAGGGCATCTTCCCGACT
The DNA here is from genome assembly GCA_020226075.1 of Hydropotes inermis. NCBI lineage: Eukaryota > Metazoa > Chordata > Mammalia > Artiodactyla > Cervidae > Hydropotes > Hydropotes inermis. Next base: position 130,617,729 of record CM035303.1, read on the forward strand.
CAGGGGTTGAACCCAAGTCTCCCACATTACAGGCAGATTCTTTACCAGCTGAGCCATACAGGAAGTCCAAGAATACTGGAGTGCATGGTCTATCCCTTCTCCAGGGTATCTTCCCAACCCAGGAATCTTAACTGGCGTCTCCTGCAATTGGAGGTGGATTCTTTGCCAACTGAGCTATCAGGGAAGCCCACCTATGTTTAAATCTCCTTATGTCTCCAACGCTTTCTGGGGGTGTTTCATTGAAGCCTAGTTATTATACAGCCCCCAACTAGGTGGTGCTACTGGTAAAAAATCCATTTGCAATGCAGGAGACACAAGAGATGCAGGTTCAATCCCTGGGTGGGGAGGATCTCCTGGAGGAGGGCATGGCAACCCACTCCAGTATTCTGGCCTGGGGAATCCATGGACAGAGGAGCCTGGTCCATGGCGTCACAAAGAGTCAGACACGACTGAAGCGAATTACTATGCACAGGGATTGATGACTTCATGGGACTTTCAGCCTCACGCTTCTGTATCCCTAGGGTCAGCTTATTATTATTATTTAAACTGTGGTTAGAAAAAAGCAACCAAACACATAAATTGTATGCCTTTAAACTGGAGTAGGGGACTTCCCTGGAACTCTGGTGGTTGAGACTTAACCCTCCAGTGCAAGGAGCGTGGGTTCAACCCCTGGTTTCAAAGCTAAGATCCCACAGGACTCATGACCACAAAACCAGAACATAAAACAGAAGCAGTGTTGTAAAAAGTTTAATAAAGACTTTAAAAAACAAACAAAACCTGAAGAGTAGTTCAGTTGCATTAAGTACTTTCACACTGTTGAGCAACCATCACCCCCCATCTGTCTCCAAAGCTTTTTGGGCAAAAGTAAAATTCTGTACCGATTAGCTACTTCATTCTGTCTCCTTCAGCCCTAACCTCCCAACCCCTCTCTGCTTATCTAGTACCAGCTCTCGGTGTCCCACAGTACCAGCTCTCGGTGTCCCACATGTAAGGAATCATGCAGTATTTCTCTTTCTATCTGGTTTTTTATCATGTAGCATCCCGTCCTCAAGGTTCATTCACGCTGTAGCCTGTGTCAAGAGATTTTTCTTTTGAAGGCTGAGTTGGGATTTCCCTGGTGGCTCAGGAGGTAAAGAAGTCTGCCTGCAAGGCAGGAGATGCAGGTGACCCAGGTTCGATCCCTGGGTGAGGAAGATCCCTTGGAGGAGGGCATGGCAACCCACTCCAGTATCCTTGCCTGGAGAATCCCATGGACAGAGGAACCTGGCGGGCTACAGTCCAGCGGGGTGTCAAAGAGCTGAACAGGAGTTAGTGACTTAACACTTTCACTTGTTTTCAATAGTCCGTAGTATGGATACACCATGCTGTTTATCCATTCAGCCACGGATGGACAGTTAGATTGTTGGCACTTTCCAGATACTGTAAATCACACCACTGTGAACATCTGTGTACAGACAGCTACTCAGTCTCTGACTTCACTTAGTTTGGGTCTCTCTGTGGAGGGCAATTGCTGGATTCCCTGGGGATGCTGAATTTTTAAGGAAAGGCCATAGGTGACTCACATTGCCCACACTTCTTTGAGGTTGGGCAAATACAGTGTGTTCTTTTGAAGACAGTATTTGAATCTGATACTTAAGATTTAAGCTATGAGAGGTATCTGCAGAGTTTAAAGATTGCATAGCTGATTTAGTTTCACAGCATAATCTTTTTGTTTTTTAAATTTATTTTACCATTTTTTAATTGAATATAGTTGGTCTATATAAAGACATGTTTATATATTATATATATTTATATATATATATAAAGATTTATATAAAGAATATAAAGACAGCTGAGCACAGAATTGATGCTTTTGAACTATGGTGTTCTTGAGAGTCCCTTGGACTGCAAGGAGATCCAACCAGTCCATCCTAAAGGGAATTGGTCCTGGGTGTTCATTGGAAGGACTGATGCTGAAGCTGAAACTCCAATACTTTGGTCACCTGATGCGAAGAGCTAACTCATTGGCAAAGACCCTGATGCTGGGAAAGATTGAAGGCGGGAGGAGAAGGGGTCAACAGAGGATGAGATGGTTGGATGGCATCACCAACTCGATGGAAATGAGTTTGAGCAAGCTCTGGGAGTTGGTGATGGACAGGGAGGCCTGGGGTGCTGCAGTCCATGGGGTTGCAAAGAGTGGGACACGACTGAGCAACTGAACTGAGCTGAGTTGATATATGATGTGTTTTAGTATCAGATGTACAGCAGTGATTCAGTTATACACACACATTTTATATATATATTATATATATATATATATATAATATATATGTATTCTTTTTCAGATTCTTTCCCTGTGTAGGTTATTATAAAATATTGAGTAGAATTCCCTGTGCTAGAAGGTTTCTGGCAAAATTGAGAGGAAGGTGGAGAGACTTACCAGATACCCCGGCCTGCACATATGCACAGCCTCTTCCATTGCCAACATTTTTCCCACCAACCAGAGTGATACCTTTGTTAAACTAATAGACCTATATGACAGATCACCATCACCCCATCATTTACATTAGGCTTTGTTCTTAGCGTTAATATATGTTCTATGGATTTGAACATATATTCATATATATGCATATTCAAATATATATGTGTATATTCAAATATATTTGTGTATTCAAATATATGCATATACATTCAAATGTATGTGCATATCCAAATGTATGTGTGCATATTCAAATACATATATGCATATTCAAATGTATGTATCTGTTCAAGTGTATACATGTATACTCAAATGTGTGCATCTATATTCACATGTATATGTGTGTATTCAAATGTATGCATATATATTCAAATACATATTGTATATTCAG
>CM035303.1:130620587-130640455 GCA_020226075.1 Hydropotes inermis
ATGTAAATATCTATATTCAAATATACACATACACATTCAATTTATGTGTGCATTTCCAAATTATACATGTATATTCAAATATGTGTGCATATTCAAATATATGTATATATATTCAAGAGTACACCTGTATATTCAAATATGTGTATCTATATTTGTATGTAATGGGCATACTCAAATGTATATGTGTATATTCAAATGTAAATATCTATATTCAAATATACACATACACATTCAATTTATGTGTGCGTTTCCAAATTATACATGTATATTCAAATATGTATGCATATTCAAATATATGTATATATATTCAAGAGTACACCTGTATATTCAAATATGTGTATCTATATTTGTATGTAATGGGCATACTCAAATGTATATGTGTATATTCAAATGTATGAACATTCACTCAAACATATACTTCTATATTCAAATGCGTATGTGTATGTTCAGACATATACATGCATATTCAAATGCACGCATCTATATTCACATATATGTATATATTCAAATGTATGCACACATATGCAAATTATACCTGTATGCTCAAACATATACACATATAGTCAAACATATACATCTATATTCAAATGTATAAATGTATATTCACACACACACACACACACACACACACACACACACACACATGCCGTACCACCACCCCCCACACCCAGAGGAGGGAATGGCAACCTACTCAAGCACTCATGCCTGAAGAACGCCATGGACAGAGGAGCCCATTGGGCTACAATCCATGGGGCTGCAAAGAGTGGGACAAGACTGAACAACGTAGGACACACACACCCATGGTGCCATGTGTCCACCGGTAAAATACCGGTAATCTCACTACTAAACGTCGTATGCCCCAGCTGTTCCTCCCTTCCCCACCCAGGCAGCCGCTGACCTTTCTACCTTTCCTATCATTATTCCTTCCTTAGGACGTCACCAGCTCGGCATCATACAGAAGGTAGCTTTTTCAGACTCGCTTCCTCCACTCAGGGAAGAGCATTGTTGTCTCTTCCATGTCCTTTCACGGCTTGCCGGCTCATTTCTTTTTAGTGACGGCTAATGGCCTGTTGCATGGATGCCCCACATTTTATTAGCCAGCTCACCTACTGAAGGACATCGTGGCTGCTTGCAGGTTGTGAATACAGATGCTGCAAACACCCACTGCAGTTTCTGTGCAGATATTAAGTTCTCGATGCCTTAGGGGAAATGCCAAGGGCTGTTCTTGCTACATCGCATGGTCAACAGGATGTTTACTTTTAAGAAAGTGCCAGGGACTTTCCTGGTGGTCCAGTGGCTAAGACTCCATGCTCCCAGCGTAGCAGGCCCCAGTTTGATCCCTGGTCTGGGAACTAGATCCCACATGCCACAGCTAAGAATTTGCGTGCCACAACTAAACATCTTGTGTGCTGGAATTAAAAGATCTTGTGTGGTGTGACTAAGACCTGGCTCAGCCAAATAAATAAATAAAATAAATTTTGTAGAAAACCAAAACTTACAAATTATCTGCCAGAGTGCCTGTACCGTGTTCTGTTCCCACCGACAATGACTTCCTACAGTTCCACGTCCTCACCAGCATCCTGGGACATCAAAAAGTAATTAACAACACAAACACCCTCGAAAAGACACTGCCAAGCCAAATCGCCTTTATTACCATGCCTGAAAGACGTCCTGGACTGTCTTCAGTCAGCCCATACCCTTACAACTTCCCAAACATTTCTGATGTTCAGTACCCAACTCGGGTCAGACTCTTTGTGACCCCATGGACTGCAGCAGGGCAGGCTTCCCTGTCCATCACCAACTCCTGCAGCTCACTCAGACTCATGTCCATCGAGTTGGTGATGCCATCCAACCATGTTTTTACTTTATAAAAAGGCCAAAAGATACTGACTTCCCAAAGACAGAAAAAGAGTTAACATTATTACCTTCAGATGTTTGGGTTTTTGTGAATAGAAGTCATCTTCTGATGTTCCACTACATGTACCATCCCCCAAGCAGAAACATCTATACATTCTGGCTCCCCACTTACCTCTTTGCAGCAGTCTGTCAGGGCTATCTAAGTGGAGATATCAGGGCTACTGTCTTTAGTGATGTCCTTGAATAAAATATTCAAAGTTTCCCCAGTGGCTCAGTGGTAAAGAATCTGCCTGCCAGGCAGGAGACATGGGTTCAATCCCTGGTTCGAGAAGATCCCCTGGAGGAGGAAATGGCAACACACTCAAGTATTCTTGCCTGGTAAATCCCATGGACAGAGGAGCCTGGCAGGCTATAGTCCATTTATGGTAACATAGATGCAACTACAGACGATCGTGCAGAGTGAAGTTTCAAGTCAGACAAAGACAAACATCGCATGATATCATTGACATGTGAGGTCTAAAACACAGCAGAAATCAGCCCGCAGCAGACTCAGACACAGAGAACAGACTTATGCTTTTCATGGGGGAGGGAAAAGGGAGGGCGACGGACTGGGAATTTGAAGTCAGGTGATGGAAACTATTAACATTACAGTGGATGAATAACGAGGTCCTTCTGGAGAGCTATATCCAACCTCCCGGGATAAACCATGCATCCTTAGTCACTTCAGTCGTGTCTGACTCTTTGTGACCCTCTGGACCATAGCCCACCAGGCTCTTCTGCCCATGTGAGTGTGCAGGCAAGAATTCTGGAGTGGGTTGCCATTTCCTTGTCCAAACCCTAATAGAAAGAACAAAATATGAAGAAAAATGTATATAGGTATATAACTGAGTCATTTTGCCATACAGGAGAAATAAGCAAAGCCCTGTAAATTAAACTCTAGTTCTATTTTAAGAAACTAGTACCCTGAGGAAACCAGAATTGAAAAAGACACACGTATGCCATTGTTCACTGCAGCACCATTTACAATAGCCAGGACACGGAAGTAACCTAGATGTTCATCAACAGAGGAATGAATAACTAAGTTGTGGTGCATATACACAATGGAATATTACTCAGCTATAAAAAGGTACACATTCGATTCAGTTCTAATGAGGTGAATGAACCTAGAGCCTGTTATATAGAATGAAGCAAGTCAGAAAGAGGAAGATGGATATTGTCTATTAATGTATAAAGATGGAATCTAGAAAGATGGTCCTACATGCAGGGCAGTAAAGGAGACAGAGACGTAAAGAACAGACTTTTGGATTCAGTGAGGGGAGGAGAGGGTGGGCTGATTTGAGAGAGTAAGAAGCATTGAAACATATACACTACCATCTGTCAAACAGATAGCCAGTGGGAGTTTGAGGTATGACTCGGGGAACCCAAAGCCGGTGCTCTGTGACAGACTAGAGGGAAGGGGTGGGTAGGGACGTGAGAGAGAGGTTCGGGATGGAGGGGACACATGTATACCTATGGGCAATTCATCCTGATGCATGGCAGAAACTATCACAATATTGTAATTATCCTCCGGTTAAAATTAACAGAGTTTTAAAAAGCAATTAAAATATTTCTACAGCATCCGCCATAGAACAGGACTTGAGGAGGCTGGGGGTACCTTCCTCCTGGTTATCGGGAGACATTTGGTTTCCTTCCCTTCTTGTAGGACTGTGCTCCTCACACAGACCAGGAAAATGCACCAGCAAGATTGATCCCATAAACGAAGAGCTTGCTCATAAAAAGGCTGTTATGTCAAGATCCATTTATGAGAAAACCTCTCCAGAAAGCGGGCATACAGGGAACCTACCTCAACAAAATAAAGCCCATAAATGACAAAATGAAAGGAAAGAGAAAGTCATTCAGTCGTGTCCGACTCTTTGCGAAACGCCACAGACCACACAGTCCGTAGATTTCTCCAGGCCAGAATACTGGAGTGCGTAGCATTTCCCTTCTCCAGGGGACCATTCCGACCCACGGATCAAACCCAGGTTTCCAGCATTGCAGGCGGATTCTTTACCAGCTGAGCCCCCAGCGGAGCCCAAGAATACTGGAGTGGGTAGCCTATCCCTTCTCCAAGGGATCTTCCCGACCTAGGAATTGAATCCAGGTCTCCTGCATTGCAGTCAGTTCTTTACCAGCTGAGCTCTCAGCTAATGTAATGCTTGATGGTGAAAAGCTGACAGCATTCCCTCTAAGATGAGGAACGAGACAAGGATGTCCACTCTCACCCATTCCCTCTAAGATGAGGAACGAGACAAGGATGTCCACTCTCACCACTGTTATTCAACACAGTGTTAGAAGTGGTAGTCAGAGCAGAGGAAAAAATCAAATAAAAGGAATACGAACTGGAAAAGAAGGAGTAAAACTGTCTCTGTTTGCTATACATACATGACTTCCCAAGTGCTGCTACTGGTAAAGAACCTGCCTGTCAATGCAGGAAACATAAGAGTTTTGTGGTTCTGTGCCTGGCTCGGGAAGATCCCCTGGAGGAGGGCGTGACAGCCCACTCCAGTATTCTTGCCTGCAGAATCCCATGCACAGAGGAGCCCAGCGGTAATCCATGGGGTTGCAAAGAATCAGACACAGCGCAAAACGAAGACCTAAGCAAGAGCGAAGCAACTGAGCCCTCACTCACACAATATATACATATACAGAAAATCCTAAGGACATGTGAAAACTATTAGACCTTATCGCTCAGTTTAGTAAAAGATGAAGGATACAAAATTAATATACAGAAATCTGCGGCATTGCTATACACAAACAGTGAACCATTAGAGAAGTTAAGGAAACAATCACAGTTATCATTCACATGAAAAAGAACACAACACCTAAGAATAAACCTACCTAGGGAAGCAGAGAGTCGGACATGAGTGAGCAAGTGAACAACAGGAAAGGATGCAAAAGACCTGTGATCCAAACCTTTAAGAAGCTGATGAAAATAATCGAAGAGGACACATACGGATGGCATGAAACACTGTGTTCTTGGACTGGAAGAATCAATCTTCTTAGAAAAGAACATGTTTTCCAGGGCCACCTACAGATGCAGTGCAATTCCTGTCTCATCACTGCTGGACTTTTTCACAGAATAGGAACAGGAGTCTGTATGCAAACACAAAAGACCTTGACTAGCCGAGCCAGTCTTGAGAAAGAAGAGTAAACCTGGGGAAATATGCTCCCTGACTTCAGACCCTGCTACAAAGCTAAGGTGATTAGCATAGAGCTAGCACAGACGTAGACACACTCATCAATGACGCATGATAGAGAACCCAGAGATAAACCCACACCTTGAGTCCGTTAATCTATGCAAAGAAGGCAAGACTATACAATGTAGAAAAGACAAGTCTCTTTGATAAGGGCTCCTGGGAAAACAGAACAGCTACGTGTAAAAGAACCAAATTTCAACATTCTCACACCACATACAAAAACCAAATTAAGAGTCCAAGCTCCTTTCAGTCTGGTTCCCACTAACGTCTGAGGCACTGGTTGCAGAATTTCAGGAGCTTTAAGAGCAGAGATGAGATGGTTCTTGAGGTTGGTTTTCTTTTTTTTTTTCTTTTGAACTTTTTATTTTGTATTGGGGTATAGTTGGGCTTCCTTTGTGGCTCAGCTGGTAAAGAAACCACCTGCAATGCGGAAGACCTGGGTTTGATCCCTGGGTATAGCTGATTAACTATGTTGTGATATATTTAAGGGAACAGCAACAAGACTCAGCCACACATACACATGTATCCATTCTCCTCCAAACTCCCCTCCCATCCAGGCTGCCACATGACATTGAGCAGAGTTCCCTGAGCTGTCCAGCAGCAAGTCATTGCTGGTTCTCCATGTGAAACACAGCCGTGTGTCCACGTCCATCCCAGACTCCCTGACTCTCCCTTCCCCCATCCTTCCCCCTGGTGACCATCAGGTTAATACAGAGTATTGAGCAGACTTCCCTGTGCTGGACAGCAGGTCCGTGTTGGGTCTCCATGTTAAATCCAGCCGTGTGTCCACGTCCGTCCCCAACTCTCTATCCCTTTCCTCTTTGTTAGTTTTATACAATCTAAACCGCCACGCTTACAGAGGCAATACATAGTTAACACTTCTTAACCTGGGAACACGTACAGCTCCCACTGAATTCTTTGTTAGAAAGATCACTTGGGAGAATTTGCATCCTTTGTGTTCAGGGGCATCTATTTCAATTTCCCTGTGCTCAGACATTCAGTTGTTTCAAACACAGTGTGACCCCAGGGCCTGTAGCCCACCAGGCTCCTCTGTCCCTGGGATTCTCCAGGAGAGAATACTGGAGTGGGTTGCCATGCCCTCCTCCAGGGGATCTTCCCGACCCAGGGATCGAACTCACGTATTCTGCATTGGCAGGCGGATTGTTTACCGCTTGGTCACCTGGCAAGTCCTAGCTTCAGATGAAACAGTGGCTGAAGTACCGAGGAAGGCTAAAGCCAGAGACTCTCACCACAGCCTCCACGCAGAATCCAGCCTTTCTGTCAATGAACCCAGCCTTCTCCCAGTGATTCTTTTTTTTTAAGCAGAGAATTTAATAGAGAGAAATGGTTCAGGGGCTACTGGAAGACTGAAAAGGGCAAGAGAGCGTCTGTGCTCACAGAGATAGTATCCTGAGAATGCAGCTGCCACTCTCGGAGGCGTGGATCAGAGGGGACAGACCGAACTTCACAGAGCTCCAAGTCTGGGGGTCTGGGACCCCGACCTCCGAGGAAGACAAGACCTGCTGGCTCTTCAGGAGCCTGGAGAAGGATTCACCGGGCAGGCAGAAGGGTAAGGCAGGGGGGTGTGTGATGTCTGGGTGGTGGTGCCAACCAGAAAGATGCTACCACCTGTGGAATGTGGAAGAAGGCTGGGAACTCCGACTGGTTGCTTTTGGAAGCCACTGCTTCTCCCAGTGATTAAAAAAATTTTTTTTTTAATTTTTTAATTTATTTTTTTCATTTTTTAGTTGGAGGCTAATTACAATATTGTAGTGGGTTTTCCCATACATTGACATGAATCAGCCATGGATTTACATGTGTTCCCCATCCCGATCCCCCCTCCCGCCTCCCTCCCCATCCCTCTGGGTCATCCCAGTGCACCAGCCCTGAGCACTTGTCTCATGCATCCAACCTGGGCTGGTGATCTGTTTCACCCTTGATAGTATACTTGTTTCAATGCTATTCTTTCAGAACATCCCACCCTCGCCTTCTTCCACAGACTCCAAAAGTCAGTTCTGTACATCTATGTCTCTTTTTCTGTTTTGCATATAGGTTTTTTTTTTTTAATATTTATTTGATTGTGCCAGGTCTTAGGTGTGGCGTGTGAGGTGTTTAATTGTGCCGTGTAGGTTCTGTGGTTGTGGCATGCAGGGTCTGTGGCTGTGGCCTCTGGGGTCTCTGCTTGTGGCATGTGGGGTCTTTCAGAGTCTTAGCTGCAGTGTCTGGCATCTAGCTCCCTGACCAGCGATCAGACCCCAGCTGCCTGCTTTGGGAGCATGGAGGCTTAGCCACTGTACCAGCAGGGGAGTGCCTCCCTGTGGTTTTTTTTTTTTTTAAATGTTGCCCTGTTGGCATTAAACATTCTTTTCCAGTTTTTTCTATATACCTAGCTAAAGCACCTGTGCTTTGAGAATGCATGCTTCCTCCTGCTCGTATCCTCAACAATGCACCATGGTGGTGACCCACACTGCCAACCAGTCAGAATAAAGAGAACCCGGAGTAATCCTGAGATCCAGAGATTCAACTAAGAGTAGGGTTTCGTCTATAAAAAGCGGAACAGTAACTAACACTGAATTAAGTAGCTAGTATTTGAGTGCTCTCTTAGACCCTGGACATGCATTTTCATTTCCCTGCCAAGGTGGGCCTTCCAAGGTCACCCAGACTCAGCTTGGATTCCACAACCCGTGTTTATTCTGTGGCACCACTTATGAATAAGAGTCTGTCCACCTGGTTGTTCTTCAGTCGTGTCTGACTCTTTGCGATCCCCATGGACTGAAGCCCACCAGGCTCCTCTGTCCATGGGATTCTCCAGGCAAGAATACTAGAGTGGGTTGCCATTTCCTCCTCCAGGGGATCTTCCAGACCCAGGGATCGAACCCGGATATCTTACATTGCAGGCAGATTCTTTACTGTCTGAGCCACCAAGGAAGTCCCTCTTTAGAAGAAAGAAAAAAAAAAGGCTTCAACTAAATCTTGAAATAAAACTTCCACTGACTCCCAAGTCTTCTTTGGTTTATGAATTCCACCCATATACGGTTTAGAAAAAGGAATGTCAGGGTCTTACTTCCCCTCTCTCATACGTTTCTGTAAGTCTGGTCGTCTTGAAGTGGCCATGTACATTTTTGAAATCAGACTGAGGGTAATTTGAGTTGGGATTACACTTAGTGTACTGTTCAGTTCAGTTCTGTTTCATGGCTCAGTCCTGTCTGACTCTGCGACCCCATGGACTGCCGCACGCCAAGCCTCCCTGTCCATCACGAACTCCCGGAGCTTACTCAAACTCCTGTCCATCGAGTCAGTGATGCCATCCAACCATCACATCCTCTGTCGTCCCCTTCTTCTTCCACCTTCAATCTTTCCCAGCATCAGGTCTTTTCTAATGAGTCAGCTCTTCGCATCAGGTGGCCAAAGTATTGGAGTTTCAGCTTCAACATAAGTCCTTCCAATGAACACCCAGGACTGATCTCCTTGTTGTATCAGACTTGTTGTATCTCCTTGCAGTCCAAGGGACTCTCAAGAGTCTTCTCCAACACCACAGTTCAAAAGCATCAATTCTTTGGTGCTCAGTCTTCTTTATAGTCCAACTCTCACATCCATGCAACACCACTGGAAAAACCATAGCTTTGACTAGACGGACCTTTGTTGACAAAGTAATGTCTCTGCTTTTTAATATGCTGTCTAGGTGGGTCATAACCTAGACAGAATATTAACCTAGACTAGCATAAGCTAGTGCGCCAGGCAGGTCAGAAAGCAGACGCAGCCATACGACCTACGTTTACGACGTAGCTTTACGACAGACTAGTCGTGGATGGCTAGAGCGGAGCCATTTGCTCAGTTTGCAGCTCTGCCCCTCGGTGCTCCCCAGATTGCTTGCTGGACAGGCTGTGTCCTCTGGGATTTCCCTGTGACCAGGACACCTCAGTTTCCTCCCCGAGGTTGAGCAGTTAAGTTCACTTCCTGCATCTAGGAATCTCCCTGTTTGCGTTGTTGGCCCACTTGCGACTCTGTGCTCAGCCTGGCGAGTTTTTGGTTTGCCTGTGCTCATTTCTTTCCTTCCTTTGTTGGTAAGACTTTGCAGTTTTGCTTTTTTGGGGGGGCCACCGATTCTAGCAGCCTGGGTCTGGGACTCCTGGGACTGAGTGCACACGGCCCCAGGTTGCCGTCCTCTATGCTTTTCAGACCTGAAGTATTTATTGCATTCGGTAATGTTGCTGTTTGTATGATTGCCCCCCTTCTCTTTCCCTCTCTGGATTTCCTTATGTGTTTGTGGACCTGTCGACCAGGTCCGTGTCGTGGTCCACGGCTGGTCCACCAGCCTCCGTGTCCTTCGTGCTCTGAGACTCAGTGCTGGCTTTTTTTGTTTGTTTTAATTTTTAAAGTATTTATTTGTTTTAGGTTGTGCTGGGTCTTCCTCGCTGTGCACAGGCTTGCTCTAGGTGCAGCGAGCAGAGAGCTCCTCTGTAGCAGCGGTTTTGCACTGGGCTTCTCACTGCAGTGGCTTCTCTTGCTGTGGACCACCCACTTTAGGTGCGCTAAGGGTCAGTAGCTGTCATGCACCTTCTTTGCCCTGCAGCACGTGGGATCTTCCCAGACCGGGGATGGACCCCGTGTGCCCTGCATTGGCAGGCAGATTCTTAACTGAAGAGGAAAAGTTGAAAATTTTATATAACCTCCCTCTCGTTCTGCCTCTGTAACTCAGCTTGCTCCTTCCAAAGTCTGGATCATGTAGGTCTTGTAGTCTCAGAAAGTGGGGACTTAACAATTCGAGGAACTGGAGCTGATCTCATTCACCCTTGTCCTGCTCTTTGAAATTGCCTGGCCCCTGGAAACCTGCTTAATCATGCCTGTCTGTGTAAAGGTCAGGCATTCCCCCTCCCGCATCTGGATTGCTGTTCTTGCTGTGCAAAACCCCTTAGTTTAAACCAGCCTATTAACAGCCAGTATTGCCCGCTATAATCTATCTATAAAAACTCTGTAACTCCTTTGTTCGCAGTTGGGCTCAGAGCTTAGAGAGTTAACTCCTCCGGGCCTGCTGGCGTAGTAAACCTGAGTTCTCCAACTCTCCGGGTATGGTGCTTGGTGTCTTGACTACAGGTTTCAGAAGCCCTGGGTTAGTTGGTTGGTTGCTTGTTTTTTTTTCCTATTTGAATGATTGCTTTTCTGTAAACATCATGCACCTTGGCTGGAAGATTCTAATATCACCTACATGCATGACTTTTGTCCAAGGAAGTGAACTATCAGTACATCTTTTTTGTTTGTAATCCCTGTGTCGTGGAGGAGTACGGGCTTGCTAGGCACCGTGGAGTCCCGGGCAGATGTCCCCAGCCTTCGGGATCGAATGCCTGATGATCTGAGGTTCAGCTGATGTGCTAAGAACAGAAATAAACCGACAAAAGATGTAAAGTGCTTGAATCATCCCAAAACACCCCCCCCCCCCCCCCGCCTCCCAGTTCCTTGGAAACATTCTCTTTCACGAAACGGGTTCCTAGTGTGGAAAAGACTGGGAGCCACTCGTGTGAGGATCCGCGGCTTGCAGTGTGCTGGGCGAGCTGGTTGAAAACACAGTGCTCCCCACCCCCTTACCCCCAAGCGCCAGGTGTGCAGGGTTAGAAGGAGCTTTGTAACCACAGCCCAAGTGAGTCTCAGGCCGCACTGAAGGAGTGATGGGTGGTGATGTAGCCCCTACAGGATTAAAGCCCCCTCACCTGACACAAATTGTGCATGTCTATCTTATTGAGCACTACTTTTTCCACCTCGCTTATCCACCGCAGATGTGGTTTTAGAAACCTGTGCTGGCTGAGTTTCCACTGGCGAGCGACGCTAGGCTTCTGCAGGAACCCCGGGTGCCTGCATTGTTTCTTTGCATATGCCTTGCACAAGGCCTTTTTGATGATGCTAGAATGCCAGAGGAACAGGAAGAGCTGAACATTGCTCAGTCGCGTCTGACTCTTTGCGACCCCATGGGCCATACAGTCAGTGGGATTCTCCATGGCCAGAATACTGGAGTGGGGTAGCCCTTTCCCTTCTCCAGGGGATCGTCCCAATCCAGGGATGGAACACAGGTCTCCTGTTTGCAGACGGATATCTTTATCAGCTGAGCTACCAGGGAGGCCCAGGAATGCTGGAGTGGGTAGCCTTTCCCTTCTCCAGCACATCTTCCTGACCCAGGAATCAAACCAGGGTCTCCCGCAGTGCAGGCGGATTCCTTACCAGCTGAGCTGCCGGGAAAGCCCCCCCCCCCCAGAGGAACATGTCTTCCTGCTTATGACCGTGATCTGAGGTGGGCGTGGAAGAGAGGCAGCCTCAGGGTGCAGGGTGGAGGACCACCACTCAAGTTCAACAGTAAATTTAAGGTACTTAATGTCATGCTGGGGCTTCCCCGCTGGCTCAGCGGTAAAGCCTGCCGATTCAGGAGACGTGGGTTTGATCCCTGACTCGGGATGATCCCCTGGAGAAAGAAATGGCAGCCCACTCCAGTATTCTTGCCTGGAGAATCCCGCGGACAGAGGAGCTGGGTGGGCTACAGTCCATGGGGTCGCAAAGACCGGGACATGACTGAGTAACACTTCACTTTATTAGATGGATTTCCTTGGTGGCTCAGATGGTAAAGAATCTGCCTACAATGTGGGAGACCTGGGTTGGATCCCTGGGTTGGGAAGATCCCCTAGAGAAAGAAATGGCAACCCACTCCAGTGTTGTTGCCTGGAGAATTCCATGGACAGAGGAACCTGGTGGGCTACAAGCCTTGGAGTTGCAAAGACTCAAACAGGACTCTGTGACTAACACTTCACTTCAGTTTATTAGAGGTGCTTCCTTGGTGGCTTAGACAGTAAAGTATTTGCCTGCAGTGTAAGAGACCTGGGTTCAGTCCGTAAGTAGGGAAGATCCCCTGGAGGAGAAAATGGCAACCAACTCTGGTAACCATTCTTGCCTGGAGAATCCCACAGACAGAGTAGCCTGGCGGGCTACAGTCCATGGAGTCACAAAGAGTTGGACCAGACTGAATGACTGCACTTTCTTTCTTTTTTATTACAATGTTGAAATATGATTGCCGGGCATTCAATCATCTGGATTCTAAAATAACGTCAGGAACCAAATCTAAACATGATTAATAAAGAATATTAAGGAAATGGCCACGGCTTTGCTTTAAAAATACAACAGTCATCTGAGGGAATACGATTACAGTTGTGATTGTGAAGATGAAGTGTTTTGAAGTATCTTCTGGGATCATGAATTCAAAGATATAAATTTAAATTTAACATAACCGGAGCAACAATAATTCTTCATTCCTGTTTTATTCAGTCCATTAGCATCATTGAGGGTGAAGAAGTAGATATTTCAGTTTAAAAAACGTCATTTTCTCTCCTTTTTTGTTTTATTCCAAGTTAAGGTAAGATTATTTATGAAAAAGCATTGGTAGGGCTGAGCCTGATTATGTTCCTCTGCTCGGGTTTTCACAGTAAAGTACTGAGGATGGAGTGGCTCGAATAAGAGGCTGTGATGTCTCCCTCAGTCCTAGAGGCTGGAGGCTGAGACCCAGGTTTGGGCAGGGCTGGTTCTCCTGAAACCTCTCTCCCAGGCGTCTGGACAGCCATCTGCTCTTGTGTCCCCACGTGGTCGTGCCTCTGGCTATCTGTGTCCCGAGCTCTTCTTATAAGGATCCCAGTCCTATGACGTCAGGACCCAAACTAGTGACCTCGTTTTATCTTCTGCTAAGTCGCTTCAGTCGTGTCCGCCTCTGTGCGACCCCAGAGACAGCAGCCCACCAGGTTCCCCCATCCCTGGTATTCTCTGGGCAAGAACACTGGAGTGGGTTGACATTTCCATCTCCAAAGCATGAAAGTGAAAAGTGAAAGGGAAGTCGCTCAGTCTTATCCGACTCTTTGCGACCCCATGGACTGCAGCCCACCAGGCTCCTCTGTCCATGGGATTTTCCAGGCGAGAGTACTGGAGTGGGTCACCATTGCCTTCTTCATGTTTTACCTTCACTCCCCCTTTAAAGACCAAACAGTCCCATTCTGAACTCCTGAGAGTTAGAATTTCAACATATACATTTTGGGAAGAGGGAGAAGACAGAATTCAGTCTATAAAAATCAAGAAACTATGTTGGTTCTCACTATAGAAGTCCCCAGGAGTTTTCCTTCAATGTTGTTGAATATTGTGATAAAAATATCCATAGTCTACCCTCTCAAATTTAAAAACTGTCTCAATGTAAATATTTATGAGGTACAACGCAGAAACGCATGACCTCTTGACACATTTTAATGGGATATTGTGCAAATTAGGAAGAGAAAACTGGGTTTTATATAAAAAGTGATGGATCTAAATATTTGTTTGTTGTTTAGTCTCTCAGTCCTGTCCAACTTTTTTGCAATCCATGAACTGTAGCCGCCAGGCTCCTCTGTCCATGGGGTTCTCCAGGCAAGAATACTGGAGTGGGTTGCCATTCCCTTCTCCAGGGGATCTTCCCAACCCAGGGATGGAAACCAGGTCTCTTGAATTGGCAGGCAGACTCTTTACCAATGAGCCTCCAAGGAAGCCCGAAATGACAGGCCTTTAAAACTTTGAATATTAAAAGAAATAACCAGGAATTCCTTCTCGATTCACTGTATTAGAAATTATGCTATTAGATTTGTATAGACGTGGGAATTCAAGAGAGTGTGTGTGTGTGTATATTTATATGTATGTATATAAGTTATACTAGCAGCTCTTTTTTTACACAAAGTCACTTTAGTCCCATCCGACTCTGCGAGCCTATGGACCATTTCCCACGAGGCTCCTCTCTCTGTGGGATGCTCCAGGCAAGAATACTGCAGTCGTTTGCCATTTTATTCTTCAGGGGATCTTTCTGACCCAGGGATCAAGCCTGCAGGTGGATTCTTTACCACTAGTGCCAAGACCCAACCTAGACCAATGGAATATCTAGTGTAGATAGAACAGTAATCTGTTGATGACCAGGAATTATAAATTCTCTTGTGTCCTACAGATTAGAAGCTATATGCTTCAGCTTTCCATTGATGCTGGTCCTCAGTGGGGTAATTTGGCTCCTCAGGAGAGAGGTAGAGATGTTTTTGGCTGTCATAAGTAGAGTAGGGGTGCTTCTGACATCTAGTAGATGGGAGCCATGGAGGCATCTATAAATGTCCCGTGATGACCAGGATAATACCCCTACAACCAAGTTGAAGTTGGCCCCAAATATCAGTCGTGCCAAAGCTCAGAAATTCCAAGGACATCCCCAGTGTTATCTGTATCAGGATCACTCAAAGTTTTTTTTTTTTAATTCTTATGAGTGAACTGTAGTTGATTTACAATGTTGTGTTAGGTTGAGGTGTACAGTGACCTGATTCAGTTATACATATGTGTGTGTATGTAAGTGAGCGTGTGTGTATGTGTGTGTGTGTGTGTGTATATATATAATTTTCAGCCTCTTTTTCATTATAGTTTAGTGCACGATATGTATTATAGTTTCCTGTGCTATACTGTAGGTTCCTGTGGCTTTATCTGGTTTATACCTAATAGTGTCTACCTGCTGATTCCAAACACCTAAGGTAAAGCTTTCTTTGTGTGTATCTGTGTCTGTTTTTCTTTTTCCTTTTTTTGGCCACAATTCCGAGTATATGGAACTTAGCAGACCATAAATGGAACCCACGCCCCTTGTAGTGGAAGCGTGAAGTATTCATCACCAAACCTCCAGGGAGGTCTGAGTTTTCCTCCTTTGACACCCTCACTCATCCAAGGCAAATTTTTTTTTTTCCATTTTAATTTCTCTTATGACAGCTTTCTCATGACTTTCTCAGTTCCCATTCGCGGTGAAGATTCGGCAGTATCATTTGGTCGTTTCCCATGGCCAAAGACAAAACTGGAGCCTTCTCCTCTGCCCCAGTGCTGTTGTCAGGCACGACCGTCTCCTGTAATTAACCACCTCACTTTCTGTCCACTCCTTCCCGTCAGGCAGACAGCCCCTAATGCCATTCTAAACGGCCTAATCACTCTTCTCCTCCACCATTGTCCATAGAAACCTGAATGAATTTAAATGTCAGTTGGCATAGCTGCTAGAGTAGGTGGATGGTGTTTCAGAATTGCTCTTGCTGCTCTGTTTTAAATAATGCAGAGGCAACGTGTTTAAATGTTTCCTGTGAAAGCGTATAATGGGAAATTTCTGTTCCCTCCTACCTTCTCATTAGAGTGATTTAAAGCCAAGACTCAAGCCTAATGAATAATAAATGCCTTGAGTAAAATTTCATTTCACTGAGAAACTAGGGCACAAGCCCACTTGTAAAATATTAGGATTCTGAAAATGACTTTTTAACTACTGACTGGCTTTCTGACTCAGAAGTGTAATTCTGAGTTATGCTATTGGAAGACACTACTGTTTTCAGGATTAGCTCAAATAACACAGGTGATGTGAGTGAAAGTCGCTCAGCCGTGTCTTTGAGACCCCATGAATATACAGTCCATGGAGTTCTCCAGGCCAGAATACTGGAGTGGGTAGCCTTTCCCTTCTCCAGGGGATCTTCCCCACCCAGGGATCGAACCCAGGTCTCCCACATTGCGGATGGATTCTTTACCAGCTGAGGCACAAGGGAAGCCCAAGAATCCTGGAATGGGTAGCCTATCCCTGCTCCAGCGGATCTTCCCGACTCAGGAATCGAACCGGGGTCACCTGCATTGCAGGTGGATTCTTCACCTACTGAGCTCTCAGGGAAGCCCCAAATAATATATAAAGGTATCTTGTTTTCCTTTGGGGATATCAAAAAATTACTTTTCCTCTCCTTTCATTTCTTCTCCCTTCTTACCTTTTCTTAAGTAATGTTCCCGTGTGATGGCCAACCGTGTATTCACCAAACAGGGTTTAAAGAGCTGCCAAAAATCTACTGTTTCTTACTTTTGAACTACTTTGCTCAGATTCTGAAAAATTGCATGGAGTAAACAGTTACCGATTGCCCGGCTGTTTTTAATGAATGAATGTTCCACAAAAAAATAATGTTTGTATAATATTTTGATTCCACATATAAGTGACATCATATGATATTTGTCTTTCTCTGACTTAGTTCAGTTACTGTGATAGCCTATCCACTTGTTACCAACAAGAGCCCGATTTCCAGTGAAAATTATAAAGGTAAATTCAGGATAGTTTTGATAAAATGGGAATCCAAAAGTTTCAAAGCTGTGATTGGCTGTTCATAGATTGTTAAACATTTAGCATCAGACTTTCTGATCTTTGGGCTTCAAAATGATTTTGCAGTTAAGACAGATGAAGCTATAACTGCATTATGTTGCTGTTGTTTAATTGCTCAGTTGTGTCTGACTCTTTATGAATTTGTGGACTGAAGCCCACCAGGCTCCTCTGTCCTTGGAATTTATGTAGATTTGATTATCTACAGATAGATAGATATATCCTGTATACATATACTCTCTATATATAGTCTTTATATATACATACATATATATTTGTTTCTACTTCTATATACCTATCTTTATCAATTATCATGATCTATGTAACAGTGGAGAAATCTCATGGACAGAGGAACCTGGGAGGCTACAGTCCATAGGGTTGCAAATAGTCAGACATGACTGAGCAACTGAACACACATAGCTGATTAATAGTGCTGTGATGGTTTCAGGGGGGCTGCAAAGGGACTCAGTTGTACATGTACAATGGCATCCATTCTCCCCCAAACGCCCCTCCCATCCACACTGCCACACGACATTGAGCAGACTTCCCCGTGCTGTGCAGCGGGTCCTTGCTGGTTCTCCATGTTAAACACAGCCGTGTGTCCACGTCCATCCCAGACTCCCTGACTATCCCTCCCCCCATCCTTCACCCCTGGTGACCATCAGGTTATTACAGAGTATTGAGCAGACTTCCCTGTGCTGGACAGCAGGTCCTTGCTGGTTCTCCATGTTAAATCCAGCTGTGTGTCCATGTCCATCCCAGACTCCCTGACTATCCCTTCTCCCTACCCTTCCACCCGGGAAACCACAAGTTTATTGAAAGTCTGTGAGTCTTGTTTCTGTTTTGTAACTTCATTTCTATCATTGCTTTTTAGATTCCAAATGTAAGTGATATCATGTGATACTTGTCTTCCTGTTTCCGACTTGTGTCAGTCAGTATGATCATCTCTGGGTCTATCCGTGTTCCTGCAAATGGCATTATTTCATTCCTTTTTATGGCTGAATAGTATCACATTGTATCTATGGACCACATCTTCTTTATGCGTCTCTCTGTCAGTGGACATTTAGATTGTTTCCAGGCCTTGGGTATTGTAAGCAGTGCTGCAGTGAACACTGGGGTGCACATATCCTTTCAGCTCATGCTTTTCTCTGTGTGGGTCCTTTATTATATTCTTGAGAATAAATTTGTGGACATAAGTATCTTTCCCTGAGTTCTGTAGGCTGGTCTAGGAAATGATCAGACCGAACTGGTAGTGATGGGAACCCCAGTTCACAGCTGGTTGGCCAGCCTGGGTCTTCAGGGTGACCTCTGGTGATGGCTGGCTTATGGGGCTAAACCTCTGACCTGTGGGGTCTGCGCCAACCCCAGCTAGTATCATATTGAACTGCAGGAACCCAGTGTACTGGGGGACCTCACACACACATTTGGTAACCAGAAAGCAAGTGTTGTGGTTGGATAGTGAAGGATATGCCTTGAGAAGTGAGCTCTCCCTAGGTAATTTTTACCATAGGTTTGAGATATGCCTCTCTCGATTCAGGTTTAAAATAAAATGCATACGTTGCATCATGAAGCAACAGGTGGAGTTTCTGGTTTGTTTGTTTTGCTTTTTGTTTATTTTTTAAGCTTTTACTATTTTTAATTTTTTTAAAAATTTTATATGGGTGTACAGTTGATTTACAATGTTGTCTTAGATTCAGGTGATTTGAGTTATTGAGCTGTCTGAGTTGTTTGATTTATTTGTGGCTGTGCTGGGTCTTCGTTGTTACCAGCGGGCTTTCTCTGGCTGTGCTGGGTGGGCTTCTCACTGCGGTGGCTTCCCTCGTTGTGGAGCACGGGCTCCCGGCACACGGGTTGTAATCATTGCAGCACGTGGGCTCGGGAGCTGTGGTTCCCAGGCCCTAGAGCCCAGGCTCAGGAGTCGTGGGGCCTAGGCTTAGCTGTCCCGAGGCGTGCGGACTCTTCCCGGACCAGTAATAGAACCCCTGTCTCTTGCCTTGGGTGGCATGTTCTTGGCCACAGAGCCCCCTCGGAAGCCCTGGAAAAGTGATTTAGTTACACCTATACGTATACATATGTCCCAGAGAAGGAAGTGGCAACCCACTCCAGTATTCTTGCCTGGAGAATCCCTTGGACAGAGGAGCCTGGCGGACTATAGTCCATGGGGACGCAGAGTTGGACATGAATGAGTGACTGACACATGTACACACACACACATACACATATCTATTGTTTTTCTGAATTGTTTCCCATATAGGTTATTTTAGAATATTGAGTGTATTTCCCTATGCTCTGTAGCAGGTACTTGTTTGTTACCTCTTTATATATAGTAGCGTCTATATGTGAATCCCAAACTCCTGACTTGTCCCCAGCAACACCACCTTTCCGCTTTCGTAACCATAAGTTTGTTTTCTAAGTCTGTTTCTCTTTTGTATAATTTAGTTTGTGTCACTTTTCTTTTTTTTAAAACAATCCACATACAGGTGACATCACATGATATTTAGATCGTTTTTGCAGGGGAAAGTCCACATATCCAAAGTTTTGTAACAGTGATTTTTTTTTTTTTCTTTTGGAAGGGAAGAGGTAAATGGTGTCACTTTTTCTGGCTGTCTGAGAAATTCAGGAGTTGAAACCATCCACTCATAAAACTATATTAGGAATAGTGTGTATCAGAACACCATACAGAGCCGTGTTCATCTTCCTCTGTGAACTGAGGCAGTAAAAAAAAAAAAAAAAAAAAGGATTCCCGTTAGGAGGGCTTGATTTCTTTGACTAAAAGCCTGTGTCATCCATATACAGCAATGTTAATGGGCAGACAGCCGTATTTCACAAATGAACTGCGTTTGCCAAACATCTCTATTCAGCTTGGAGCATGAAGGAGCTAAGGCACAATAGTGCCTCCATTTGCTTGCCTTTGGGGAAAAAAAAAATTGGCATTCTCCCCACGTCCATGCCCACCTCACTCACACAGGGCCGCTCATTCGCGAGATGCTCTGTAGAGTGAAGATAAGTCAGAAAAAGAAAATCAAGTATCACTTATTAACACCTACACGTGGCATCTAGAAAAACTGGTACCGATGAACCTATTTGCAGAGAAGAAATGGAGGCGCAGACGTGGAGAACGGGCGTGTGAAGACACAGTTGGACAAAGAGAGGCTGGGATGAATGGAGAGAGTAGCTCTGACATATATACACGACTGTGTGTAAGACAGACAGCGAGTGGGAAGCTGCTTTATAACACAGGGAGCTCAGATTGATGCTCTGTGGTGACCTCGAGGACTGGGATGGGGGAGGAAGGCTCAAGAAGAAGGTGACATATGTATACATATGGCTGATTCATGTTGTTGAACAGAAACTATCACCATACTGTCATGCAGTTATCCTCCAGTTTAAAAAAAAGAATTACTGTTTAAAGTTAATTTAAATTGCCTTCCCCAGAGCATCTTCACTGTCTCCTTTTTGTCCACCATGCCTGCGAGTCGCCTTGAATAGTCAAGACATAGTTTATCACCTGCGTGCCCATATCCCCAGCGGAGATGCAGACTCAACTGAAAACAGACTCTCTTCCAGGAGAACCTACCCAGGAAATTACACACACA